>CM031235.1:351925815-352378315 GCA_018340775.1 Taxus wallichiana var. yunnanensis
ATATCTTAACAACTAATGCATGGAAAAAAAAGAGGGTGATCCTCACTTCATCCCTCTCCACACATATTATTCATGGCTAACAAGATATGTGTCATTCCTATCGAGTATTTGAAAATGAAATCATCAAGTATTATGGGATTTAAGCTTCACACTGACTTTGAATTCATTGGATTGGTGGAAGAAGATGACTTTCCTACACTATTGGTTCAGCCTTGGTGTTATGTGAATAATGCATATATGTGCTTTAAGAAGTGCTATATTATTTTTAAGAATGAAACACAATGAGTGATTATACCCATGGATGCTAGCCAAGGGGATCCCTTGAAGAAAATATTGAAGAACATGAATATTTAGATCACCTTTACAAAATACAAGCGGGAGCTTTGGGGCACTTTGACCCTAACTAAGAAGGATAACTACATTGGAATGATGCACAATCCATATTAGACACAACCAAAGTGTCATGTGACAATTGGGAACATGGATCCTATGAGCTAATTGGAATATATTTTGGAATGATCAATTCTCATAAAATTCATATGATTAAAATGGTGTAAAAATTTAAATAATAGTATATTATATGGTTGGGAAAGCTTATGCCATAGTTTCATGGTGGAAAATATTTCCAATCCTTTTCTAGAAGAGTTGGAAAATTACATGCCACCTAAGAAAACATGTGTAAATTATATAGTGTATACACTTAGAGGGACAACAAAATGGTGGTGGCTGACTCATAGTCTATTTATTAAAACACGGATCAAGTTAGTGAAATCATGCATGTCAAAATTAACAAAAACAATCTTATGTATAGATTTCCCATTTATAGTGGAGTTACAAAGTTTAAAAATCATTTAAATAAGTTTGAGAAATTTCGGAAAGCAAACACTCATTCAACCAAAATGGATTTATGGACCGATTTATTTTATCACACCTTGTGTGTTTAAGTGTTGTTTAGTACATAGGTAGTGAAGAGTGCAAGGATAATTCTCAGTGAGAGGTGTTGAAAGTTAATTGTGTGCACACTTTCTCCTTCACTTCATCCTCTCCTAAAGTGGATCACTCACTCCAATACATAAGGCACACTATTTTTGGAGATAATTTTGTAATGTAATATTACATGTTATAATTATGAAAGGAAAAGGGGTTGGTTTTGCCCAAGGATTTTGAAGAATGAAGTACAAGTGGTGATTCAAGAAAAGAAGATGAAGTGGTGTGCCTAGAAAAAAATGGTGATGAAAGAAAATAAAATATGGTGTGGCGAGTTAATGAAGGTACCAATGACAATCACTTGAATATATATATTTCTTATGGGTCAAGGGGATTTATTGATAAGAAGGATGTGGGAATAGCACTCTATCATGAACCATTCAAATATATCAAGGTGAATATAGGAATAGATGAGGCACCAAAACTTATGACAATCGGATATTATTAGTCAAAATAAAAGGTCGTCTTTATTACTAAAATTTTCCATGACTATTAAGTTTTTTTCCCATGGATCTATCATGAAATAGAATGGCTTCATCTATCATTATGAAAAATGCAAATCAAGTTAATTGAAGGTGGAAAGCTAGTGCAAAATATATTGTATAGGATGAACCCAAAATTGTGCACTAAGGTGAAAGAAGAGATTCATAATATTTTGGTAATGAGAATTATTATACCAATCCAGAATCGAGAATGGGTCATTCTAATGGTTATTAGTATAAAAAGGATGGGCACATTAGAATCTATGTAGACTATAGCCATTAAAATTGGTATGTGTAGTAGATCATTTCCAAAGACCCTTTACAAAAATATTCTAGGAGTCGTGGGATAAAAATGTACACATTCACTACGCATTTTTGGATATCATCAAGTTCATGCCTCATAGGAGGATCGTTTCAAAACAGCCATCATAACATAATGGGGATCATTGGCATCAATAGTAATTCCCTTTGGGCTTAAAAATGTGCCGATAGCTTTATCATGTATTGCGAAGATGTTTTTAAATATTGTATCCTCAAATTCCAACAAGTATACCTAGAATATTGAATAGTATATGATATTGTCAAAGATAAATGTGATAATTTGTACCTTATATTTGAGCGTTACAAGTAGTTCTGATTTCATTAAACTTCAAGACGTGTTTTTCACTATCGGGACATATTATTTGTAAATAAGGTTTATTAGTGGATCGGAAAAATAGTTGTAATTTTGCAATTGGATGTGCCATAAAAACAAAGATAAGTACATGTATTTCTTGGACATTGTGGGTATTACTAAAAATTTATTGAAGGATATGTAAAAATTATTATTCCCCTCAAAAAATTAGTAAGGAAATAAGGTTATTTTATATGGGGATAACAAGAAGTATTTATTGAATCAAAACAAAGTATTTACAATGAGCCCATATTAGAATTCTCATACTAGGATACTCCATTTCATGTTCATATGAATGCATCATGAATGAAAATTGGATAAATTCTAATGTATCATGAATAGATAAAATGGATCACCCGATCTTTCACAAGTAGGAATTTTACAAAGGTAGAACAAAACTATCATCCATAGAGATAAAGGTTATCCATTAGAAACTATCAATATCTATTAGAAACTCGATTTATATTTTACATAGATCACATGGCCTTGAAATTTTTGTAAAGAAAGCAATCCTACATAGGCATATATGTATATGGGTGATTTTATTCCAAGAATTCAAGTTCTCAATTGTGGTAAAGATCAAAAATAATAACGCAAGTTCATACCATCTCTCATAATTTAATTCAAGTGAAGACACTAATGTTATTGAGGATGAAATGTAATATGCATAATTACATATAATTAAGATTGTAATAGATTAAATTACCGATATATTTTTGTTTTCCATATTGGGTTCTTGTCAAAAAAATTAGAATGTAAAGCACAAAAAGTAGTTAATAGTAAAATCGGCAACTTACCAAATTATTAGTGGATAATTATATAAGATGCTCTATTATGAAGTATTACAATGGTGTGTCTTAGAGCTTGAGTGAAAATATATTCTCTATGAATCACATGAAGGAATTTTAGGAGTAAATTATGTTGGCAATACAACTACGAGGAAGATCTTGACCACAAAACTTTGGTGGCAACCCTTATTTTAGGATGCAAAGGAGTATGCAAGAACATGCAACCACTTTGTTAAAGGGTTAGTGAACTAGGTAAATGGGATGAAATTCCATTACTCCCTATCATTTCCCAAGAACCATTTGAAAAGTGGGAAATTGATTTTTGGGACAATTAATCTAGTCATGTCAAGAATAGGTGTCAATATATTCTAATTTATGATGGACTACTTGAAAAGATGGGACGAAGCCACACCAATGATTTTACTGCACTAACCATGGAAAGGTTAATTTTGGAAAATATCATAAGTAGGTATGGGTTCCCTCTAAGCCTCACCAAAGTGATAGAGGAACTCGTTTTCTTAATGAGAAAATGCACATATTATTGTCTAAATTTATGGTTCTACACCATAAATTACTCCATACCATCCATAGGTGAATGGGATAGTCAAGGATTTTAATAAGGCTCCCAAGTAACACACTTACAAATATATATGATTTCAAATGAAAGGATTGGTATGAAAAGGTTTTGTTAGTATTATGGGAATATAGAACAACATACAAAAATTGAAAAAATATACCCCTTTCCAACTAGTCTTTGGAAAAGAGGTTGTGTTTCCAATTGAATTTATGGTACCATCATTTATATTAGTGTGCATTTCCAACTTGGATGGCTAGTCCTCTATCATATAACACCTTTAAAAAACTTCTTCATCTTGATGAACAAATATTGCACATAATATGGATCCAAGTAGTTGAAAAGGCGTGAAAACAATCATGGCATGACCAGGACATATTAAGAATAAAAATTTCTCAAAGGGTGCGAAGGTGCTAGTGCATGATTCAAAATTCATCGACATCGTGGAAATCTAAAATACATCGGTTGGGTTCCTATCAAGTGCATGAAAAAGTTACCAAAAGGAAATATAAGCTAAAAACCTAAAGTGGAGAAATTTAATAGGACACTTCAATGGTAGTAGGATAAAACCCCACTATCAATTAATATCTTGTTTTGAATTGAACAAGACATATGCCATTTATATTAGATGTTCATTTTCTTATATAATTTATTTTCATGCAAAATTTATAATAAGCATGCATTCATTCGTGCATTTATTTAAAAATTATTTCCATTCATATTGTTTCTCTCATAAGTTGTAATATTACTAAATCAATTTTCTCAAAATAATCTCTTTAGAAACACAAGTTCAAATAATTTATGTGCAAAGGAGCCCACATAGAATTTTCTCGGGGAAAGAACATAGCGTATGTCAAGAATTGATAATTTACATATTTTCTCCATGTATCAATAAGAAGCACTCATGAATTCAAGAGGATGAGAAAGAAATAATTCAAAGGTTTAAAGGTATGATGTAGTTCAAAACACCAATTATCTCCATATGTCAACAATTGACATCCGGTGAAGAACGGAAATAAGGGTCAATGGAAGTAAGGAGTGTAAGGGTCTCAATAGTGTAGGAACTGATGGTCACCATGTGTCAAGAATCTCAAACTTGAGGTTTATAGCTTTCGAAATGAAGTATCGGCTTCATGTGGAGTGCACAACAAAATAGAAAAATTGGGACTTGGAAATTTTATACAAGAAAGGGAAGCCGAGTGTACTCTACGCACAAGAAAATATGAAAAACTAAGGCATAGGAAAAATATTTAAGAACGTAGAATTTAAAATTTGGAAACTTGATAAGGGATGATAAATAAAGGAGTATGAAAAAGTGGAGCACTCGAAAATAAGGAAAGTGGAAAATATAAGGATGTTTGCAGGAAGTATATGCAGCAAGGAAACGTGAAAGATAAAGTAATGTGCATAAAGAATGTGATCCATCATAGGAATGTAAGCTACCTATCACAATGAGAGGATTAAAGGAAAATATCACATAAGTTCACAAAATTCACAATGTACACATACAAAGTGATAAAGATCATCAATTCAAGTTCAAATTGGGAAAAGGGTCTGAAAATGATGAGTGGAGAGTATTTGGAAGCTACTTGGTATTCAATTTAGTTGATGAATAAGTGAGAATTCACGCATGCAAGTGGTGTTAGAGTAAGTATTTACCTTAGCTCATGTTCACCTAGGTACTTTATTTACCTTGTCTTTTATCTATCCTCACCCACTTATATGTGTGGATATTTTTATCTTATTTAAATATTAGGAAGATATTATCTAGTTGTTATGACTAGTTTTTTCCTAAATCTATGGTCTTGAATAGTTCTTTGATGACTAGTTCTTTCCTTGATTTATGGCTTGATCTATGGCCTTGACTGGTTCTTAGATTGATCTTCCTTGCCTATATAAGCAAGGCCCCTTCTCATTGTACTTAATAGAGTTCCATAATAATATATGATATTGTTGCTCATTTGTTTGCAAAGGTTTTGTAAATTTATTCTAAAAATTGCTTTCATCTTATTGAGTGTGGTGTTTTATTAGCATCTGAGTTCTTTGTGGCTTGGAATGATTTGTTTATCATTCCTTTTATGGTATCAAAGTGAGAGATTGTTGTTGACATCCGTTTGTAAGTTTTATTTTACAAACAAGGTTTTTATATTCATATATTTGAAAATTCTTAGTATTTTGTTGCAACGTGCATTTTTATGCAAAACAAAGGGCTCCATTGGTTTCAAAGGTGGTAAAACTCTAAAAATAACTGTAAACTCAGCCTATGATGGAGACAATTTATTTTTGAGTTTTTTTCTTTCGTAGAAGTAGATGCACGTTCAGATCTTCTTGGAAATTCATGCCCGTGAGGTAGAAGGGAAAGAAAAACTATTTTTAGGTTTTTCTAGGTTTTGTGCATTCGATTCTGGGTTTTTATCTATTTTACAGAGCTTTGTTTGGCAACGATATGAAGATTTTTAAAAATATGTGTCGAGGTCTTCAAAATTTGTGTCGATGAGGAAAAAGTTGTAAGAAAAACCATTTCGGATTTTGCATGATTTTGTTTTGGGTTTTTGACAATGTGAAGACCTTAAAAATTTGTGCCAAGGTTTTGAAATCCTTGTCGGAGGTAAAATGGTAAGAAAACTATTTATGGGTCTTGCACGCTTGATTCTGGGTTTTTTTCTTTTGATTTGTAGAGTTCATATTTTGTGAGAATTTGAGGATCTTGGAAATTCTTACCGAGGTCAAGGGATCTTAAAAATCCATGTAAACAAGGCAAAAGGTCTAGAAAAATGGTTTCTACGGGTTTTTCACATTCAAGATCTTGGGTTTTTTTCTTCATCCATTTTGTAAATATAGAATTGGAAAGTTTTTTCCAGAAAAGTAAATTGAAGAGTACGGGACATTGTGTGTGTATGTGTGTGTGTGTGTGTGTGTGTGTGTGTGTGTAAATAAATTTTAAAGCACAAACTTGAAAAGCTTGTATCTTTTGATCGGTAACTTGGATTTGAGTGTCATTTTTTCAAAAGTGCTTGTATTTTTGTGTTTGTTCCATTGGAACCATTTATTTTAGGAAATCCACTTTGAACTTATAAATTTATATATTATTGCATGCACTCAATTATAAAGTATTAAATCTAAGGTGTCTTGTTACATTGCTTAATTCTTACATTCTTTTTGGTAATTTTGAGGATGGCATCTTTATCTACTACGCACTAGAAAAAATTAAGACATTAACAACACATAATATCATGCATGGAAACTAATAATGGAAACAATCATTAAATGCAAAGGATTATGGTATTTAACTTCTTCATAACAACTAGTATTCACTAAAGAATATGAGAAATTTCAATACCGATGCAAATTTGATGAGTGTATGGGTTTGATAGGAACTTATGTAAGTGATAGTCTTTTTATTCATTTGGAAAAATGTGACTCTCCTTTCAAAATATGGGATAAATTGGAGGGCTTATTTGGTAAGGTGGATCACATGAGAGACATGCAACTTGAAATTGAGATCACCTATTTTAATCCTATAAATTTTCCATCAATTATAGACTATTTTACTAAGTTCAAGCATCTGTTGACACAATTTAAGGGGATTTGAAGAGATAAGAATGTTGAATAGTGTGTTTACATAATTTTATCCAAGTTGAGAGGTCCGTTCCAAATCTTTTATTCTACCTTTTTCTCTAGTATGGATGCCTTAGGTGACACATTCCAAATGCCTAACTTAGAAACATTTTGTGAAAGACTTGCTAGGAAGAATCCAAATTTTCTAACCTTGAGTATTCCACATCTCAAAAGGAATTAGTAACATCTAATTCTAAGGGTAAGGAAAACCAAAAGGTAAATAAAAATTCACCCCTTCTCCATCTCGAGTGCTCCTAAACCCAAAGAAAATAACTCTAAACCCAAATAGTCTTCTAAATCCAAGAATAAGTCTATCCTTTCATTCTCTTTCTATGGGGTAGTGGTCATGAAGAAAATAAGATTACAAGTGAATGCAATCCTTAGAGGATGTTGTTAATAAACATAAAATATCTATCTCCATTCCACCTCCTTCTAATCAACATGGAAAATCACTTAATGTTGTTGAGAGATCTTAGTTTATTAGGTTATGGAGCTAGATTGCTTCACAATGAGCATGCATTACAAGTGGCTGGTTTACACAATAACTAGCGTCGGTTGTTTAACCATCATCGATTAGCGAAAGAACCACCATCGGTCAACATATGAACCGCCATTGGTCCACGAAGAATTGTCATCATTGGTGCAAAGGAACTACCATTGGTCGGGAACCGGCATCGGTTACCTATGCGTGAAATTTTATATTTAACTCACAAGAATTAGATCTAACTTTAGTTATAAAGTGAATCTAAAGGTTGTAATGCATAGCTATGGTGCCCTAAGTTTGTATATGCCTATATAAGCATGAAAGATAGGGTTAGAAGGTGAATTATGAGAAGGATTGAGTTAGATCCTTGATTCTCCTAGATTGAGAGGATGAAGAAGAAGAGAAAGAAAGAATAGGTTACATGAAGACAAAGCTTCCATGGAGAGAAGTTGGACATAAGGAAATAATAGAATGCAAGCTATGGTAGGTACATCTCAATGGTGAGAAGAGGGTAACATATTCTATTGTATTTCCTTTGTATAGTTATTGTCTCATTGTAATGGCTTGCATAGTATGCAAATCACATAGATTTTATTCTTGTAGATCCACATGTTGGTGAGATCTTATAATTCTAGATTCATGAGATCATTATGTATTGTTGATCTGTTGATCTATTGTGAGATATTGTATTCATAGATCCATGGGATCATGTTGTATTGATTATCCATGTAGATCTAGATGTTGTAGAGGAGGTTGTCTTCATGTTTACACGGTTTGATACTCTCATGGAGAGACAAACTTACTTCTTTGGTGCACAATCATGATTACACATTGGTAGACCCATGTGAGAGTTCTTGTTGTAGATTCACCTAAGAACTTGGTTGCAGTTCAGAGATGCAATAGTTCCTAGTATGTGATATATGGTGATGGTTTGGAGGTACGGTTGTAGTGCACTCATGGAGATCCATTTAGAGATCTGGAGGAGGAGATACTCTTGGAGAGATGCATTGTACTCTTGTGGGAAGCGTTGGTTTTCACTCTTTTAATTATTATATATTTGATATCTTTATCTTTGGTGGATGTAGCCCACATTGGGTGAACCACGGTACATGTTGTGTTATGTGTGTGTACTTTGTTTTTATTTGGATTATTCTAGTTTATACTTCCCTTTTGTTGTAGATTTTGGGGAATTGTATAGATCAGTATTTGCATGATTTGGTTTGTTATTAAATCATAGAACTATTCAAAGATTCCCTAATTCCCAATAACTGGTATCAAAGCTTGGTTATTTCAAAGTAAGGTTTTGCTTTAGTATATTGTTAGTGGTTTATTGACAGGTGTATGAGAGCAAGGTTTAATTTTCTTGATGTGAAAATCACAAGAAGAGATTTAAATCTCAAGTGGAAGATAGAAATGTGAGGTTGTTGGAGAATACAGTGATCCGCGTCAGTTAGGTGGCAACCGGCATTGGTAGGGTGACCTTGGTTGGTTACATCGTGATTGTGGTCAATTATAGGGTGACCATGGTCGATTCATCGAGAAACCTAGATTTTTTAAATAGAAAATCATAGATCTGAAGAAATTGAGAGATGCACAATGTTTCTTGTTTATTGAGGTGTCCCTAGTTCTTGGAAGTATAAGCATGTTAGTCAGATTGCAAATTTGGATTATAGAGGTATGGTTTTGATTATCTTGGTATTTCGGTTCTTTTATATTTTGGATGCACATACATGTTTGGGATTTTAGATCTAGATCTAAATATGAGATAGGGGAGAATTTATGCATCCTTTGGTGCGATTAGATGCATGGGATTTATTAGAGAAGAAGTCTTATAGTCATTGGTAAGGTGATGTGTTTCATCTTGGATGCGGTTTTATCTGCATGTATGATTGTTGTTAATTTTTTGTGCAAGATTTGGGTTTTACTTGAAATGACTCGGCTCAAAGACAACTATCGGCTTTCATCGAGTAGGCACCTAGTTTGGTGTCTATGCCATTTTTGGCATTGTGTTCGTCTATGACACTAGTTTCGGTCAATGAACCGACATCATCACAGAGGGGGAACTAGTACTGGTCAACAGAGTTGTGGTCGGTCTCTGTGACATGGTGAGTTTACATAGGGTTTCTTATAGTAGAAGAGGGCATGAATGGTTCAAGTTCTTGTTTTGGAGGATCAGGTTTCTACAGCACGGTGTGTACAAGCAAAAAAAACGGAGTAGATCACTTCAATGTTTGAATAAGAAAGAGGATGGAGTTAGCTTGGTTATTCCAAAGTGAGACTTTGGGTCGTATCTCTATATAATTCATATTTTATTTTTTATTTTTGAAGCAACTGATATTATATTTGGATTGTGTGTGTAAGTAAAAATTATCACCATGGATATTTGGTGTGTTTGAATTTTATTTCCGGGATGTGTTAGAATCTTGAGGACAAGGGTATCTAGTCTAAGAATGAGATCCTTAATGAAATTTCATGTTTATACATAGTTGCGAGTAATGAGAGATGTTGAGAAGACAGGATGAAAAGAAGGTGATTCACCTACTTCACAAAAAGTCTAAAATTCTATGATGTAGAATTATTCTTTGTTCAAAAGGGAATCAGGTTTATATTTCTTTCATCTAGTTTTTTTCTAACTAATATATATTAGAGATTTTGATATTGTTATAAGAAGCAATGCAAGGGAGTTCAAGTTAAGTGGGAACAATCCATGGTTGTTGGCATTACAAGTTGGACATATATGCACGTGCAAAGTGAGAGGAGGATGTTACTATTTAGAGTAGCATGAGGCACAAGTTATTTTGGAGGACCGTCACGGTTTTGTAGGTATTTTGTATTGATTGCATGATGATGTCACTTCTAGTTTTATTTTGTGGTGCCTGGATATCCTTTGGGATGGAATTTGATGGTTGATTCAGTTGGGTGAAGAAGAGAAAGTAGGTTTCAGTGTTTGAAGGGTTAATAAGGAAATTTTGTTTGTTATAGGTTTGACAACAGTGTATATTTACCATTTATGGATGTTACCTTTTGTTTGCTTTCATCTTGGTTGGTGTGTAGAGTATGTTGATGACATGTCTGTTTTTATTTACACTTGTTATTAGTAGCATGGTTTAGCATGGTTGATTTTTGTTGACATTTATGAATACAAGATTCATATTTGGCTTTGGAGTTATTCGGTGGTAGACTTGGAGCTTTTGGAGATCCTGGTGATATGGATGAATGTACATGGTGAGTTTTTGCATATGGATAGGTTATGTTTTGTGAGTCTATGATGATGCAGATTTTTTTGCACATGGATGTCTATGAGCATGGTTTATATGTGTATGAGCATGGTTTAGATGCCTTGAGCATGAGTAGGGGATGTTTGTATTTCCTCTTGTTACTATGTTACTCCATGATAGATATTCTACAGATGGTTGTCTTGGACATGCAAGTTGTTTATGTAGGGTTGGATTTGCAGATTGTAAGTGTTTGGATTATTTGAGTTATGCAGGTGTTGTGGATGCATCCACTGGTTGCATGTAGTACTCATTTGGGATGTCTAGACCCAAGATCTAGTTTTTCTTTCACATATTCTAGTTTGACTTTTCTTTGGTCAATTGCATTGGTGGTAGCATGGAGACATGGATAGATGGTTGGAGAACATGGTTGGATGGCTATGGTTGCGATAGAAGCTCAGCACTTTAGTTCGAGTGGGAGCTCTTGCAGGTGTGTTATTCATGGTGGCTTGGTTTTATAAGAGGCTTGGTGTTATGATTCAATGGGAGCTTGATGTATGGATAGCTCGTATATCATGGATCAGTAGTAGCTTCATGCAGGTATATGGTAAGTCATGGTTTGTTATCTTCTTGGTTTTAGAAGATGGTTTAATCTTCCTGATTACTTGAGAGAATTTTGAAGGAAATAATAGTTGGTCTTCATGGTATGTAGAGACAGGTTATATACATGTATAGGTACGAGGGTTTAGAAATTTATCTCCAAGTGGGAGATCATTGGGTTGTGGAGCTAGATTTCTTCACAATGAGCTTGCATTACAAGTGGTTGGTTTACACGATGTCAAGCATCTGTTGGTTAACCATCGTCAATTAGTAGAAGAACCACTATCGGTCGGTTAGAGATGAACCACCATCGGTAAATAGAAGAACTACCATCGAGTTAGCAAAGGAACCACCATCGGTCAAGGAATCGGCATCGATTACTGCATGAAATTTTATATTTAAATCACGGGAATTATATCTAAGTTTAGTTATAAATTGAATCTAAATAAGCATGAAAGCTAGGGTTAGAAGGTGAATTATGAGAAGGATTGAGTATATCCTTGATTCTCCTAGATTAAGAGGATGAAGAAGAAGATAAAGAAAGAACAGGTTACATGAAGACAGAGCTTCCATGGAGAGAAGTTGGACAAAAGGAAATAACAGGTACAACTATGGTAGGTACATCTCAATGGTGAGAAGAGGGTAACATATTCTATTGTATTTCCTTTGTATAGTTATTGTCTCATTATAATGGCTTGCATAGTATGCAAATCACATAGATTTTATTCTTGTAGATCCACATGTTGGTGAGATCTTGTATTTTAGATCCATGAGATCATGATGTATTGTTGATCCATGTAGATCTAGTCTTATATTGTTAGATCCACATGTTGTTGTGAGATATTGTATTCATAGATCCATGAGATCATGTTGTATTGATGATCCATGTAGATCTAGATATTGTAGAGGAGGTTGTCTTCATGTTTGCATAGGTTGATGCAATGATGGAGAGATAGACTTACTTCTTGGTGCACAATCATGATTGCACATTGGTAGACCCATGTGAGAGGTCTTGTTGTAGATTCACATGAGAGCTTGGTTGTAGTTCAAAGATGCAGTAGTTCTTGGTATGTGAGATCTGGTGATGGTTTGGAGGCATGGTTGTAGTGCACTCATGGAGATCCGTTTAGAGATCTGGAGGAGGAGATACTCTTGGAGAGATGCATTGTACTCTTATGGGAAGAGTTGGTTTATACTCTTGTTCATTATTATATATATGAGATCTCTATCTTTGGTGGATGTAGCCCACATTGGGTGAACCATGGTACATGATGTGTTATATGTGTGTACTTTGTTTTGATTTGGATTATTCTATTTTATACTTCTACTGCTGATTGCAACTATAGCACACAACTCCATACTTCTTATCATTCCTCCAAATCTGATTAGGAGACTCATGATGAAAAAACTTAGCAATATGACCCTTCTTATGGAAATTATAGCATGTAATATCTTTTGACTGATATGAATGATCATGCCAACCATTGCTCCATGGAAATGCATTCTTAACATATCTCCTATAGTCCCTAGCTCTATGACCAAAATTATTGCAAGAGTAACAAACACCATTAAACTTACTTGTAGACTTCATTGCATTGGGCTTCTTGATAACCTTCTTGAGATCTTTAACATCCTTCATAGCTTTTGCAGCATTACTAGGTCCAACTTTGTCAGCTTTATGCTTCTTTGAATGCTCTTCTTTGTAGCCTAAACCAGATTTGTCATTTGATGCTCTTTGGATATCCAAAATATCACTTAAGGATTCTGAAATTTTCTCCAACTTCTCATAGATCTTCAACCTACTATATACCTGCTCTAAATATTATTTTAAGGATCTCAAATCATCTTCATACCTGTTGTAATCTTCTTCTTTAATCTTTATGGTTTTAGACATCTTCTCCATTTGTGACTTCAAAACCAAAATGACTTGACCCGAATCATATACCATGTAACCCATTTGTTCTTACAAACTTTGAATAATTGATTCTACAACATCATACTTATTTCTGAGGTCTTCTTTAATATCTGATGCTTTACCCATGGCTTTGTGCTTCAAAAGGATATCCTTCAAGTGGTTAAACTTAATTCTCAAGGACTTAATCTGATACCGATTGTTGGAAGCAAAATGGACTGAGAGGGGGTGAATCAGTCCTAAAAAAATTCAATTCATTTACCATCACATACATTCATCATTTCATTCATCCATTTAACATCCATAACCATATGTGCATGTTATGTGTGTATTAATCATTCACAATAACATGAAACAAAGAAGAAGACATGTGAACACCATATATAAGTGGGAAACCCTCAAGGGGAAGAAAACCCACTGAAACTATTCTTATATTACATAAATCAAATATATTTAGTGAAACACCAACTTCATAAGGAGCACCAACCATACAAGGAGCACCATCCCTAATTTAGTGAAGCACCCACTCCACAAGGAGGCTACAAACCCCTAAGATGACTAAGCACCAACTCAACTACCTGAAGATGAAGAAAGCTAAAAACAATTCTGCCACAACTAATGGAGATCACAAATTCAGCTCACACACTTTGTTCAAACCCTCATTCCTTCAACTCGTTATATCTTCTTCTTCTTTGACTTGTATTTTCTTAAAATCCTTGCACACATGATACCAATCATTCCTTATATTTTTCAAACATCCTCAGCTCTAAATTCATGCATTAGAATCTTCTTCACACTCGTAGGCAAGTCACATTTTCTCTATGGGCTTAACTAGTTCAAAACTGAACTCAAACACTTACTTAAATATGTTTCTCTTCTTTAAAACACAAATAAATTCAGTATTCCTCCATTATTTTGAAAAAATAAACCTTTAAAACATAACATCACACTCATTAAAAAGTTCACAAAGGACCTATATAAGTCAGCTATGCCCAAAAACACCAAACATGCTCAAAACCCCATCACCTGGATGAGCTAAAACTACAAACACCATGTGAAAATGATTTTTAAAGCTTTTAAATTCCTCATACATGTGAAATATAACATATAAAAATCATCCATGGTCATACATAATCTTGAACCAATCAAATTATTCATAACTAACTCAAGAAGGCTCATATCCTTCACTAAATAGTTCTTTCCAAGACCTTGTCTTCACCTTTGGACCTTGAAATCACCAAATAAAAAATAAGCTATGGAATGTAACCACTTAATTTAATCCACATGACCCATAAATCATATCCATGCATTCTATATCTCATGAAACATCCATATGTGCAAACCACACCTACTTTTCTCTTCCCCAAATCAAGTTGTCCAGAAAGAAGTTTTACAAAATCAATTGGTTTACACCCTTTCTCTCACTTTCAAGACCTAAAAATTCCTTCACTAGGAAAAAATTCATCCCTCTTCACATTATAACTTATATTAATCATTAACGCATTCATCTCATGCATATTCTACCTCAATCTTTCAGCTTAAGCAATCTTGTTTTGAAAACCAAGCAACCTTCTTCATCACAAACTCACCTAGATGACCCATAAAATATCATCACCAAGACACAAACCATATATCATTATAAATCCCTCTTAATATTAATGCCATAATACCTTACATTTCCTTCCAACTCCAAGTCAAATATCTTACACCAGTCCATCTATCAATCGCTAATTTAGCCTTCTAGGACTCAAGAACTGACCTTGAGCTCAACTTGCTCCATCACATAAAAAATCACTTCCAATATTAACCAAAGAATTTATCACACTTATACATGATTTCTAAGCACTTATAAACCTTCAACAATCATGAAAAAATCAAAAACATCACTTTACCTCATGAAACTACTTGACACCCTATTAGACCAAGCATCCTCTAGATTTGACCCTCAAAGAATAGTTCAAACCTTATTAAAACCATATCATTAATATAATTTTGATATACCAATGTAAATATCTCTGAAACAAGATCACAACACAACTTTAATGGATTCCTAACTCCTTTTGTAGCTCTTACAATTCCACTTTTACTACAAGTTGCTCCAAACTACCCCAAAAACCAATCTTCATAAATAGGGCACACTTTTCCATTTATAATCTCAACCATGATCTGAAACTATAATTTACATCTATAAAAACCTAGGTCTAAAAATAATGTCGATTTATTTATCACCTTCTTTGGACAACTTTTCCTTCAATAGAAAAACCTTCGAAACAAGCATTTTTAGGTGGGGCCGACATACATCACTAACACTATCTTACCTTTCTGGAAATATGAAAGAGTCCTCTACAACCTCTAATCATCACTTTGTCAAAAGGAATCAAAAATAGTTTAGTATACCTATTTTTATCCAAGTCACTTTGAGTTAGGGTTTAACCAAGGTTTGAAAGCAACTTATCTTCTTAACGATCATTCATAAAAACCATAAGATCAAACCACCTCATTATTTTTGTAAAATATTCATAACTAACATAAAAATATATTCCAAATATCTTAGGTTTCCATTCAAATCACACAGCTCACAACGATCATCAAAAGGTCAACTTTTGCTTCAAAAACACACTCTAGAAACCCAGTTTTTCCAAAAATGATGTATCTTGCAAAATCTTCTTCAATTTCACCTAAAAAAATCATGAAGCATAATGATAACATCCTATAACTTTCCATACTAACCATCTATCTCAAATAGCTATGAAACTCTCCAACCAATCTCATTTTCCTATGTTATCTTATTTTTTCTCCACTTCTTTCTTCTCAAGGACCTCAAACATGCATTGTACCTTTGAGAACTGACCTAAAACTCACCATACATTCCACATATACCATAACCATGATTATACCATGATTTTACAAGACTGATTAGCTCTAAAACTCATACCTCCATACCATTATGCATGCTCATGCAACTAGGAATAGGCCTAGAATGACCTGACTCAACCATGAAACCCCATGAGCTAACCATGTTGACCTCATGCGAGAAAATTTGACACTCATGACACATCATATGAACCAATTTTTACCTCATTAAAACCTTCAACGAACTCAAGAAGACTCATACTATGAACATGTAGGCTAAGACCATGTCAAGGTAACATGACAACTCACCAAATCCTGTCACTACCAATCAACCTTCATATTTGACCTTTACTAACACCTCCTAGAGACTCATTTGACCTCAAGACACCATTTTCCATTAATGGCCTTGACATCAATAATAACACAAACACGCAATGGCCAACACTAGATGGATGCTTCGTAACACTCTTGTGCCTTTGGATGCAATCTTAGGTGATGGTAGATAATGCTTAGTGTTTGGCCCATTATTTGAGAGCAATAGCTAAGTGTATATGTGTGTGTGTATATATATATATATATATATATGATTCCCTTGTTTGAATTTCATAATTGACAACTAAAAGTCTCACCCAAAGTGCTAAAAGATTACCAAGAAGTAAAAGATACCCAAAAGGGTAAGAAAAGGATAAAGAAGGTCAAGAGCACCCAGGAGGGACAGGAGCACCTGGGCACTTCTGTCCTAATTGGGCGCTAGTGTCAGAGGCCATAAAATATAAATCATTTAAATTTCATCCAACTTGTAATATGTGTAGGACTAGTAAAGCAAAAATTCCAAAAGAAGTTTGTCAACCACTAGTTTTCTTGCTTAGGAATCATGTATACATTAATATGCTTTAGGACCCAAAAATGTACCCAAGTGCATAGATTTTGTGTCTACATTTTCCCCCACTTTATTTTAATGAGTGAATACATGATAACATAACTTAGATAGAAGATGTGTACCTTGTAATCCTATAAAAAAGAATGTAGCTTATAGCTTGCCGAGTGGAAAAGTGAAGTATGAAGTGATCATAATGTGAAGTTTGGAGACTAGGATGTAGTAGTCTACATGGGATCGGGATAAGATGTAGAAGAAGAACTAGCATGGGCATGAGAAGTAGCCTTTAGATGTTGGATTTCAATTGTGAGGGATGTAATCATGGTTTCCATAGCTTGAAATTTATCTTGAAATAAATGGTGCAAAGCTTGAATGGACTCGAAGATGGATTGATTGGTTGTGGTATCAGGAATGATAGGGTCATCAAAGAGATGATCGAAAATGACACTTACTTGTGCAGGTGGTGTATTACAAGGGAGGTACATAGTGTTTAGGGATTTTTGGAGAACATCTTTGCAAGGTGGGTGCATTTGAAATAATTCATACAAGGAGACTTGAGGAATTTTAGGAGCCATGAAAGAAAAGGTAATATGTGAAATAAGGATCCAAGTGTTAGATCATAAGTGGAGTTCACCAAATGATTTAATTTAAATTGAATTAAATCTAATTTCATAGTAACTATTGTAATGAATGCTATACAAGTAATAAAATACAATAATGGACAGATGACAAAAGTATACAATAATATAAAATCCTAAGCAAGAGAGAGAGAGAGGGTGGCTTAGCTGATTTCATACAATCTGGAGATGATTTAGACTCGGGAAACTATGGAAACAGAATGGAAATAATTTTTCATACTCACTAGAGGTTTTGGAACTCAAATATGTGCAGGATAGAAGCGCCCATGGGAGGACAAGAGTGACTGATCTAGGTGCTAGTTTCCAATCGGTTCTCAAGTTCTAATCTTTTCGGGGCTAGAGGGGATTCACCGTTAATCTTAGTTTGTCTCTTTGATTTCACTCTAATGATTTTGGTCGTACTTATAACCTATAAAATAGATAGCTAGTTGCACATGCCCACAAACCACATCAAACCTAATAAATAAGATGTAGAATGGGATTCGAACTGACCTCGCGGTCACCCGAAGAGTGATCTTACAACCAAGCATTGCACTACATTTCAAACTCCATGTAGTTCTTTGTGAATGTGTGTGTAATGATGCCCTAGGTTTCCCTTGTGCAAGTTACACTATGATAGCGAGATAGATCTAGAATGCTCCAAGTATGCAAATGTGTGATATGGAATAGAATAAACTTCCTATCTTATGTTGTGTATGTAGAGTGATGCATCCCTTGTCCCTTGTATGGATGTTCTATATGGATGCTTTGTAACATGCTTGTGCTTTTGGATGCAAGCTTAGGTGATAGTAGATAATGTTTTGTGCTTTTCCCCTTATTTGAGAGAAATATCTAAGTATATATATGATTCCCTTGTTTGAATTTTTTAATTGACAACTGAAATTCCAACCTAAAGTGATAAAATATGACCAAGAATTAAAAGATACCCAAAAGGGTAAGAAAGGATAAAGAAGGTCGGGAGTGCCCGGGTGCTTCATCCTAACTAGGCGCTAGTTTCTGAGGCCATAAAAGATAAATCATTCAAATTCCAGCTAGGTTGTAAGATGTATAGGACTAATAAGAATGAAAGAGATAAAGCAAAAATTCCAAAAAGAGTTGTCGACCACTAGTTTTCTTTCTTAGGAATCATGTATACATTAGTATGCTTTAGGACCTAGAAATGTACCCAAGTGCATAGATTTTATTTCTACATGGTTTTCCTCCATAGGCCTTGTAACCTATGGGATTTTGTAGAGAAAATTGTTGAACTTGACAAAAATTCCCTCGTAGGTTCATGTGGTTCATTCTTTAGTTGCGACGATTGTGCAAGTAGGGCATGGGCATCTTTAACGAGCTTGAATCTGGCCTCAAACTTGGATTCAATATGCACCCAATCGGTGATGGATATTTGTGGAAAAGGATAGGACCAATTACCATAATATTCCTATAATGGTTCCACAAATAGATGAACCAAGACATATTCGTATTCAATTCACAATACACCACAAGTTGTGATGAATCCAATAATATGTTTGTTCGGATGTTGTTTCCCACCCCCTTGAATTTTGGGAAGTTCTTCCTAGATCCTTTTTATAAATTCATGCAGTGGGGAGGTAGGGCTAATGGGCAAGTATTATGTCCCCATGGAAAAAGTGCATCCATCCTTTCTTCATCTTCTTCCTTTGCTTCTTCTTCTTCTTCTAGAGGAATAATATCTAACAATGTTACTAACCGGTTCCTCAAGGGGTTATTCAATAGGAAATTTGGGATCAAATTTGGGAAAGTATTCATGACCAAATTGTCTTTCGGTTTGGACAATATGAAGTCTAAAATTAGCTTTTTGTTTTTGTTCGAATGCGGGATCAATTAAGTCACTTGCTCGATTAGCTCTTAGATACCTTCTTTTCTCCAGTTTTCATGACTTATGTTTAGCCTAAAACCGACTTCTTTAAGTTCATCATGGCTGATGTGGAACTTGTCTAGCATGCTCTAAATTTTGGGCACATTTTTCTTCTAAGTCTAGAATTCTTGCAGGATAGTGTGGTGATGATTATTATTTTCTCTCTTATTCTAAATATGGTTTCTTAAATCCATTATAACGTCTTATTGAGTGTCTTGGAAAAAAATAAGATTAGGTTGCATGATTGGAACATTTCCAGGGAATGGTAATTGGTGGCAATATATATGGTAAACATCAAGGCCTTTTAGAGTTTTCAATTTCTAATTTTTTTACTTTTTCATATATGTATTTTTGAGTATTTTTGTGGTTTTAAAAGTGGTGCAAAAATAGAAAAATCTTCCCCATGTGGCACCAAAACTATTGGAAAAATAATTTTTGCAAGGGATAATTACTAATTTTTCACCAATGCTACAAGACTAAGTCCTTCCTCTTGGTAATGGGGAGCCTCCCATTTATTGAATAGGAAAAATTAAATCAGTGGGTGGCCTTGAATCTAGGGATCACACAGGAATACTCCATTAAACTAGTGGAAAATTACTTGTATTAGTAAAAGGGAAGAATTTTCTTAGAGGAGGGATATGGGAGTAATCAATATAGTAAAGGGTGTTTAATTTTTTGAATAGGGACTTATAGATTTCATAGCATTAACCGAAGTAGATCCACACTCAACTAAATGAATTCAACCATGCAAACAACAATGAGATTAAAAAACTAAATACATAAATTTCTATTGATTTATTCCTCAAAGATACAAATCCCTTTCTTGGTTGTTCAAGATCATCATGCTTAAAAATTTGAGTATGCAAGAAGTAGAGGAAACATAGACAAGAGAGAATAGAATAAAGTAATCTTTTGCTTGTATTTAGTAGAGAAAATCTATCCACTAAAAACTCACAATTGACAACCCTTTGGAATGGAGAAGCCATTCCAATTTATAGATTTACAATATGACTTTTCATCTCCCCCACATGACCTTTCACATTCTTATCACTTGTGACCTTTCATATTCCTAGGGAATGAAAGTGATCCCTTTTCTTATTAATGAAAAATAACTCTTACAATGTTTAATTAAAAGGTCACTTAAGTGAATAAGACAAAATAGTGAAAAAGTACATTCTCAATGAATAATTAGAACATGGAGAGAGAAAGAGGATGGGAGAGAAATAAGAGATGTATTAATATGAGCAAGATGAAGCTTTTACCGATGAATATCTAGCTCCTAAAGAACTTTGAGGAAATACTTCTAGAATGATTTCCTCTCCTTTGAATGCTTTAGTGAAATGGGTTATCGTAGGTGCAACCTTTTCCACCTATGGAATACAAACACAACTCAAAGCATTGATCCAAGTCTCAGGGACGCCACCAAGGGTCTTGCATTGATTGAACCAAACTTGATGATCTCTTTCAGTATTAGAGATTGAGCCTCTAATTTCCACAAGGGATTCCAAAGTATCTTCATTGAAGGAGAAGGGATCTCCTACCTTTTTCTTGACCAAATCTTGAAAATATTTAAGGATCTCTTCCAAAGATGAATTTTCATTGAGCAGAGGTGACCCAATATTTTACACATTGTTTTTATACTTCCAAATATGTTAGATGCATGCTCTCCATAAGAATCAATTTATAAGATGGCATCGTTTATCATATCATATGTAGCACTCATTGTGCGAGACCATATGGGAGACAAATTGTTAGATACGGAGGTGAATACATTTTTACTCACTAAGGAGTGAGAATCAAGGCAACTCATCTCAAACACCAATGGGAACACACTATCCCAATGAGATTTTTCTTTCTCAATTTATTCCTTGGTTGTCTCTACTTTGGAAATAGTGGAAAGGGTAAACTTGAATAGTGAGATAAATTTTGGCAACAATACCTTTCCTTTCTAGAGAATCCTTTCAAACCACTTATCATTGGCTTTCTCCTACATTGTGTAACCTTGGGCTCTTTTGATCAACTGAGGATCAAAGTTACTAATGGGAAGAGTGAATTATGTAGGAGGAAGGGGTACCACATTGGGCTCCAGGAAATATTGCACATAGGTAGTGATATTTCTCACATGCTCCTCCAATTGTTCCATAGTTTGTTTGTACTCTTCATTCCTAGTGAGATCCTTGAACATGTGTGCATCTCCTTCGTGTGTGGCTTTCCCCAAGGAGATTCGGGTCAACTAATAGTCATATTGATTCGTCTCTTCTACTTGTTGTGAAATCTTTGGTGAGCAACCTCCACATATTGGGATCCAAAGGCCCCAGTGAAGAAATGGGAAGCTATTTGTGCTTTCTTTCTCTGTTTGGATTTCACGAAGTTTGAGATGTCCCCAAAATTAGGTGTTGTGGTTTGTTGCACCATTATTCACTCACTTCCAAGCAGCTCTTGTATCCATGGTAATTTTTCTACCAAAGTAGACATGAAATTAGGGATAGGGGCACTTTCAGGTGCTTGGTAAGAGACAAATGTCTACTCGTGATGGGATGATTTTGCCACTGAGAAGGACACACTTGGATGTCATTGAAGAACAGGAGACTATGATGGATCAATTTCACCTAACTCAAGAGGTTCAATGGGATTTTCAATGATATTTTCCCTCTTCCAATCCTCTTAGGGGAGAAACTTCACCTGTGTTCCTCTTCCACAATTTTCCTCTTAGAAGATTCTGTTGAATGAGTGGAGTTTGTTGCTTTCTCAAATGCCTTGAGGGAGGAAGTGTGAGAAAATTTCCTACGTAGAGACAAAATACCATTGGACTAAATGAAAGAATATTTCTTCTTCTTAAACCATTCTTTTGATCTTTGGATCACCATAATGGTCCTCTCTTTGATATCACCTAATTCCTTGATGTTCCATGGAGTGGGAGGAAGAGGGGAAGATTGTGTTGCTTGGTATTTAGGATCAAACAGGTCTAACTCATCATCTTTTATTCCTTCCACAAACCAATAAAAATTGAAGTATCTCATTTGGTCCACTATCATCCACATGTAATCCCATTTTCTAACCTTGAATTCATATGTGCAGTTAACCTAGTAGTCCTCAATTTGAGGCTCATGATGCAATCTTGGTAAGATGAAATTTTTTGGGTTCTTCCTAATATCAAATTCGGACCGAGATATATAGGAATACAAACTCGATGTCGGAGAAATATGTTTTAATGTTTGTTGAATTTCTTACATTCTTACATGAGTATATTCACAAGGAGATGGGAAATAACATGCCTTTATTTTTTGCATTCTTACACTTGGTGTGAACATGAGATAATTGTCACATAGTTCAAACATGTTGATCATATCACTCGAAGATGCAAAATCATCATCATGTATAAAGGAAATTTTTGGCTTTCAATCAATTTTGGCTTGATTTAGGTGTTAGAGGTTCCTTTTAGGTGTCTTAGCATGTCTCATGTCCATTTGGACCTCTTTTGCAATGTAATAATGAAGTTTTGGAGTTTCCCTCCAAAACTCCCTTTTCAAATATTTGAATTTTCCTAGTGGTGTTTAGGGGTTCTTAGTATTATTTTAGGTTGAATAAAGTGATGTAAAGGTCATTAATGACCTCTTCTCTTGTAAACAACATGTTTACATTACTCACATAGGGTTTCGTGTGTTATACTCAGCATTTTACTCTAGTTGAGTTAGTAAACCTTGTGTAACTACCTCTATTTTGATCGTAAAGGGATGAATTCAAATGGAGGAGTTGGTTAGGTTTTGGAGGTAAGAGAGAGTTGGAAAATACGTGGAAGGATCCAATAAGGATAAAGAAGTCTACAAGAATGCATGGAAGATAATGTAAAACAGATTTCCATTGAAATAAAACTATGAAATTCTTGTAAATTTGAATATTCTATGAAGAAGAAAAGGTGTTCTTGTGTTTATTTTACTATGCATGATTTGATAATTCTTGTGGAATGATGTTTTTATGAATGATCAGAGTTGATTTGCATGGAAGGAATCTATGAAGGGTTGAAGACTAACAATGAGGTCATGTTTGTATAAGAGTTTTGATATTCAAGACATAAGATAAGGAAACTTTTAATTGTTGAATGATTTAAGGAATCCAAAGGGTTTGAGTTGAGAAAGGTCTTACTTGTATTGTTCTAAGGTTCTAGATTGATAAACTTATATATGTTAAGTCCATAGTGATGGTTGCATGAACAAGAGTATCAAACTTGAGAACTCGTGACACGACTAAGGTGAGATTTCTAAAGGAGAGGTTTGTAATTATAAGCAAAGATAAGTGATTATCATGATCACATGAGTTTTATAAATCTAAGGGGATGTTTATACGTGTGTTTTAGGCTTTGAAAATGGTTTTATGAACTAAAACAACAAAATAAACCCCAAAGTTGTATTTGCAGTCTGAGCACACCCTATCCTAAGGCTTAGAGAATATAAACATCTATAAAGTGACTTTTACTTGGTGAAAGATCTTGGAAATTGGTGAAGAGGTGTTTATATATATCCCTATTGAGTTTCAAGAAGATTAAGCCATGTTAGATAGACCAAAAAGGTAAAATACTTTGTCTAACAAAGTCCTTATATGCCCAAGTTGAATGATAGTAAAGGAGATAAGTGACATAGTCAAGTTGGTCTTATATTCCTATGAAAACTAATAATAGAGATTGATTTCAGTATATTAGAGGTGTTTCAGGAGTTTAGAGGTGGTGAGAGATATTCTTAAACTCATAAAATCAAATATCCTTGTGATCTTAAAACACGATCCACATACACGTGGAAACCAAATATTGAGGGATGATACTCAAAATTGTTTAGTTGCATGATGAAGTTTGATTTAAATGGTGCAAAGAGGATCTTGGATAATTATCAAGAGTGAAAGGTGTAGTAGAATAAATCTCAAGATAAATACTTAAAACCTTGAAAAGTACAGTCCAAACTAAGAAGAACATTGAGTTTCCTATACTAAGATTGTTATTGGGCATCATCTATAAGGAGTCAAAGAGTGAAGTTCAAAGACTAAAGGTGTAGAATGTTAGAGCAGAACTTAAAATGTGTGCTAGAGGATTTGAAAAATTAATTTTCCTGAGTTATGCAATTGTTTCCTCTCTCAGGTCAGGGGAGAAACCCTACCTAGGGTTTTAGGAATTTGTGTGTACATTGAGTTCAAATATTTTACAAAGGTCCAAATTGACATTGTAACATTTGTAGAAGGTACTTATCTTAATTTATAAGGTTTGAGTCATAGAAGAAATTGTGAAACGTGTAAAGCAACTTTACTCCATATGACTTTAGTTTCTAGGTCTAGAGACCTATTTGAAAAGATGACTAGTGAGATGAAGGGTTTAAGATTTCATTCGGGATCTAAATTTTGGTGAAAAGAAAGAGGATAATAAAGGGTATTCAAATGTGTTTTCACTCTCTCAGAAAGGTGATATTATTTTAACAAGAGAATTTTCCTAAAGGCAAGGCTATAAGGAAAAGAGACCTAATTAAGAAGAAGATTTGCGATCTCAAAGAGTTATACTAAACCTCGGAACTTGAAATTTGGATATAAGTTGTAAGGTCCAAATGGGTGCCTAAAAATGTGTTTAGTTTGGTTTGAAACCTAGTGATGCATTCTATACTACAAGGTTTTTAGTTTAAGAGGGATAGAAGAGCTAGTTCAAATCTTAGAAGGTGAAAGAGTTGAGATAGGGTTTTTCTTTCTTATAAGTCGTTTAATCATTATTGATGGGTGATTCTAAGCAAGTTTAAGAATATTACAACCTTTGAGATAGGTTTGAGGTGAAATTTGGTATTTTTATGGTTTTGAAGTTATTAAGTATTGAGCATATTGGCATTTTTGTTGCGATTACTCTTATAATTGAAAAATTTGTTGTATTGTGAAGGGGCCATCACTATATTGTCATCGGGTGGTATTATAGTGGGTTTATTCTTAGATGTGGTACATGTGTAGCCTACAAGGGTAAGATCAAATCCTCGACCTGATGTAGGTGGAGGTGGGGAATTGGATGAAGTGGATCTCGTACTTCTCAATCAATGCAACGGGCTTGGGATGAGATCCTCTTGCGGATTGCGTTTGAGTAACATTATGATGAACATGGTGAATGCATCATTCACCATAGCATAATGAGATTTGTTCTCCCTATGATTCATTGTGGATACTTCTCATAAGCGGTTGACTTTTGCGGTACATTAGGAGTAGTGGACCGGCCTTAGAAGGCTCTTGTGAAAGCAATGATGTACGCTAGGTAAGAATTCATTATGAACTTGTTAGTGGAGGAAAACTACAATAGTTGTCAATGGATGTTGTTACTAGTGATTTACCCCCACCACCATTTGGTTTCTTCTTGTTACCACCAGGATGAACCAATTCATCCAATCCTGGAAATATATCGTTAACTCCTCTCCCATTATTCTTCTCAAAAGGATAATGGCATCTGAATATGCCTCATAAAATTAACTCCTTGATAGATTATTTGGGATACGAGAAGGATTTCTACCTTCTTTGATCCATGAACCCACTATTAGACCTTATTGTAGTGCCCCGCTTAAAGTAAAAACCAAAATAAAAGAATTTAAAAAAGGATAAATTAAACTGATGTTAGGTGGAACTGTGTAGAATTGGTCGGCAAGTGGAAGGGAGATGGCATGTAGAAGGAGCTCGAAGCACCATAACTTTTCAAGCACCATGCTTTGTTTTAACTTTTCAGGCCCATCACATCACTTGCAGATCAATACAAGTACTTTGTTTTAGATCTATAAGCATTTTCCCATCTACTTCTAACAAACCCGAGGCTCACGATGCCCCCAATCCTCTCGTTAAAACGAGCCAGTTCGTTTTGTGGCTCTTGCTCATGTTTGGAGATTGAAGGTTTGATTTATTTTGCTCTCCATATGGTTTTTCATAGAACGAACCTTTATTCCTACGTGGATAAAAGATAGAGGGATTTGTCAGATGTTGTAGTTGTTAATGCTTGGGTGGACGTGGATTGCAGTGTTTGACCAAAGGAAAGAACGAGATAACTTCGCATGGAGTATGATCACGGTAGTGTACAGAAGACATGGGGTTTCCTCAAAAGACAGCCACATTATTCATTCATGCAACAAATAGGTCTCCAACCTGATGAGCTTACCTTACCAGCGCACTCCCGACTGTGTCTCGGCATCCTCCCAGCCTGTATCTTTAAAAAAATGAGCCTTTGTACTCGCATGGACAACTATCAAAGCAAAAAAATAGAGGGGTATTGCAGTAGAGAGAGAGACATGAACAATGCGTATGCAGCTTCTTTCACGTAGAATATTTTGCAGCATGCGTGAGATGGTGTGGGTTGTAGGGATGTAGTATGGAAGGTGGTATATACATTGAGTATAAGAGAGAATGAGGGTGGTGTCATTGTTATGGATGTATAACTGGTGGGAATAGTGGTGGAAGATACATGGAAGCATTCCGATGATGTGGGTGTTGGAAAACTGAGACATATATCCAAAACAGCTAGTTTTCAGTGTTGTGACATATGTTGTGGTGCAGTGGGGAGGAAAAGAATGATGGGGATGAAGTGGGTATTGTTGAAAAGATTCAGTGAAAGTGTTGTCTGTGAACTTGGCAATGTTGTATATACAGTGAGTATATGGTAGTGTTAATATATATTGACTTCAAAATGTGGGTGTTGCAGTAGGGATGAAATGGGTATTGTTGAGAAGGCCTATTTTTTAATGTGGTTTGTACAGTGAGGATATGCGCAAAATGGATTTGTTGAAAAGGCGTGTGAACTATTTGATAGAATGCCTCAAAGAAATGTTGTCTCATGGAATGCCATGATTGCAGGATATGCACATAATGGATTTGTACAAAAGGCTTTAGAAACTTTCAAGCAACTACACTCGTAGGTGTAGAGCCTCCTGTCCGTTGCCAACATTCTCTCAGCCCATGTGCAAGAATGGAGCCTTGTGCAGGCCCTAGAAAATTGTCAGAACATAAGGGGCAACGTATTATGTTGGAAAAATTCAAGTGATCGAGGAGTTTGTGTGACGTTGTGGAGGTTAGATCGAGGCTTGTGAACTGGATGACAAAGTGCCCAAGCGATATGTTGAACCAAAGCTTGCGGGTTTGACCGACTCATTCCTCCCAGGCATGGTTCATCTCCCCTTACCTCTCATAATTCTCATGCTTTAGCTCTCTTTTGTGACTTAATAGAATTTTAAAATATTAGGATTATATTACAGTTAAATGTTTATTTCAACTCGTTGCAAAACAATGAAATGTCGTGTCGTAACTCATGAAGTCAAAATAACTCATTGCATTAAAACATGAACTTCCACCCTCATTCTGTGGTGATTTAGAAAACTTCCTACCCACCTAGATCGCTCCAATATTGGTATATCGACAAGATGAGTTTGACTTCCCAGTAATAATGTTGACCTTCTCCCTGTTTAAATAGTTAATTTTTGCATTTTTGGAGACTCATTAAGTACCCTTCATAACTCTGAAAATGAGATGTGAAGCTTCATTCGTGTACCTTGGTATGCGAGGAGTCACCTTGACCTTTGGATTGACCCCAAATGAACATATGAGATCTTTTTGACGCTCTTATAGGAGCCTTGTTACATTGTTTTACAGTAGTAGAAAGTTGTTAAATCTAGAAAGTTGGCTTTCGTTTTGAACCGTCATTTGAAACTTGGATAGAGAAATTATTTCCCACCTTCGCAAACCTCTAGTGTTTATACTAGACAATTGCATGAAACCTTCAATTTAGGGAAAAAATCTTTCTAGATATTTTGACGATGACATTTTGTAGGCCTCTGGTCGCAGTTTGACAAGGTCAAACTGGACCAATTAGGACCATTGGCTTCAGAAAACTTGTCGCCATTGTTTGAAGACTATTTTCTAGTTTTGAATTTCGTCGACTCTGTTGAATTCTCCGTATATATGGGAACTTGTAGGAAGTTTCTTGTGGCACGTTCATCCATCGAACGTCATTTTTGGACATGGATTTCCAAGCCCTCGAACTAACTTTTGTTCATTTGCAATTGGGTCAACTACGACCAGTGGCCCTAAAACTAGCTACCAAACGCAAACCATTCACTTTTTCCCAATTCCGTCAGTTGCTATGAACTCTTGGTATATCGGGGACACGTAGAAAGTTAATCGTGGTGTGTGTTCTCATCGAAGAAGATAACTTTTGGAAGTGGTTTCTTAGCCTTGAGCCCGTTTTGAACGTTTTGTAGCTAGTGAGAAAATGTAAAAATAGAAAGTTGCAGGACCCTCGTAGGGTTGCCAAACCACCATGGAAACTTTTAACACATGCAAATAACTATTTAAAACTCTATAGTGTAACTTGTTGTGTGAAATAGAACTTTTGACAAATGGTGTTTTCTCTCTCTTCCCTTCTCTTTCTCTCTCCTAGGTTACAAAAAGAAGTAAAATGAAATGTAATGAATACATGTCTCTAAACCTTTTAATTTTGATTGCAAATTGTAATTATTATCATATGTAAATGGGAAACGAAAAATGATAATTATGTTAGGTTAGGGTGGATGCCATGCAACGATTTATCGTTGATATCATGCTCACGTGGTTTTGCAGGATGAAAGAATGATGTGTAATTCATTTATTTATCTTTGTAATTTATATAGTTCATTGTTAAATGAATAAATGTTTAATGTTGTCTCATGTTACAGACTGTTATATTTGATAATTTGTTGATATGTATGAGATGTTGGTTTCAAGGACATCTAGGAAATGTGCATTTAATCTTAGGCTCAATTTTGATTCATAGTACACCTGGTAAAAAGGTTTGATACTTATATAAAGTAAATGAATTTGAAGTAATATCTTGTAGTGCATATTTAGTGCTCAATAAATGATCAATGAGTCATCTTGTGCATTCATACTTTATAAATGTAATAAAGAGAATTAAATCGAAACACCCTACCCTTATTTAATCTCGGGGCATAACTTGTTTTCATGTGTGATACTCCTTACCGTAGAAGACATTGAAAACCGTAGGATGGACTTAAACTCTGCACTCGATGGAACCTCCTAGTTTGAGTAAACAAGAACCCGAGAATGGGCTTATCGTCTTAGTCAGTATGTTTAGTGACATTGTCTTAAACCTATCTATTAGGAGCGACACAGTCAAACTTCACTTGGAGTATGTAGAGCTAACTCCTCCTTCGTAGCCTAGCAAACTACCTTGTCATCCGAAGATAGATTAAAATTAAAGTTCTTCATAGAGTGAAATCCCTGTTGGATCCAGACAACATAGATGGAGGTTGTGACTTAGTTGTTCTAGGTCTTAAACTCTTGTTATTGAACTCCTTAGCTCCACTCAGCTAAATGTGCTACCTTGGTGTCTCGCAACATTACACCTTGGTCCTTTCTGAAGGTGGTTTAGCATAAATTTGTCCTCTCGCTTAAAACTCACATATAGTTGAGGGGTAGACCCTTAGGTGGAGTTGGGAATTGATCTAAACCTCAGTTGATTTGGATGTTAACTTAGGGTTCATGTGTAGCTTCGAGTCTCCTAATCATATATGTCTTCAAGAGGTTAGACAAACACTTCGTAACTCCTTTTTCAAAACAATGCTAATAATAAGGCCATAATGCGACGTAGGAAATAAGGCATATCAAAGTAAAAAAATAAAAATGATATTTGAGGTTCGAATAATGCCACTCTTGAGACCTCATAACTCAATTGAATATATGCATTTGTTTCAAAGAATATGAATTGCCTTGGTGTAATCAACCTTCGAGAAAACAAAATACATATATAAAACAAAATGGAACTCCTCAAGTCATTGAATTAGACTAACTATGGTAGGGAAATAATCTGTACCGTGATCGAGGAATGTTTTGTGGTAAAAAGCTATCTTGTATTTTAAATCTCCGTTAAATCCTAATATCGCTATATGGACACCAAGTCACATTCACATGAGTTGTAAGAGTAAAAAGGTAGACATTGAATATATGTTCGAGAAGAAGATTCTTAACATAAGGACAAGATAATTAAGTACTTTATATGCTTTTGAATTATGACAAATAAGAATGCAAGTTATGGAAACTTTTGTAAAGAATAAGAAACCAACTTACAAGGGGTGAACGATAATTTAACCGCGGTATGAACTTAAGAATCATCGGTGGACAAACGAGAAATTTATCCTTGCACAATAATGTTCTTGGAATGTTAATCGTAACTAAAATACAATTAAAGAAAAGATGTGTTGTGGGTTTGCCTATCCTTGAGTCTTCTTTTTGTGGTTGGGGCATTGCTAGTATTCGTTCATTGGGAAAAGTGTGGCATCGACATGCCTATGTTGTTTTCATGTGTCTATGTGAGTCGATGACTTATGTGATTGTCGTATGCGAGTCGAGTTTCTGTACTTGGATCCCTTGTTGTGTTGTGTGTAGTGAGCAATGTAAGTCAAAAAAATTATCCTGGTATTTTACTATTGTAATTGTGTGTGTAAAATGTGGGCATTACACTTATAAATATGAGTTATTCATCACCCACTCTATTGAAGAAAACTCCTTTGTTATGATGACCATGTTGCTACTAGTAGGAATCCAAATCACTAATAAATTCCCTTTGGTGTGAGGACTATGAGGATTGAGTTGTCATCTATCATGATTGTTCTGGTGTTAGGATCATAATGTTGTGAACATGTCAATAGAATTTTGGTGATCTTAACAGATAATGAGTGTCCTCCTTCCTTTAATAATGCACTTGAGAGTATATTTTCCTCCACTACCCCCTGTGGTTCATTCATCATTTTGGTCTTCATGTCTTCCACTCCATGTGGGTGACATCATGGTCCCCGCATCGGGGTATTCAATGATTAATGTTGAGATTGGCTCTAGACCTGAATACTTGATCTTCATGATGGAAAAAAAGCAATGAGATAGGCGGAATGTGAGTTGATACAAGTGACTTGATCCTAATTGCAAGACTTTCTATTTTTAGCAAGTCCTATCTAGGATAGCTATTTTTAGTAAGTTTTCACAATTTTCACTTTTTGGTGGTTTTTACTTGTTTGGAGTAATAAGGATGTTGAGAGTTTACTTGTTTTGGAAACTTACTATATTTAGACATATGAGACCTTACACAAATTACTATTTTTAGATGGAGGTCTTTTGGGTGTTATATTGGAACGAAACTGGTCTCAAAATATTAGGTTTTGTCTCGGATCTTATGCTCCAATTTTCAAGGTTTTTATTCACTAGAACTCCATAGATATGAAAAGGTAACTCCATTGGCTGTAAATTTATACTAGCTACTATAAATTATACATAGAATTAATGGAAATGCTCTTATAATCAAGCTTAAGGCATTTTTGGGAGGAGTGTACTAGCAAAAAATTAGTGGGAATTGGGTACATAGATTGTGAGATATGAGCAATTTTCAATTCAGGAGCATGAGGGTTCTGAAAATTTTCAGCATCATAACTGGTAAAAATGGAGTTTTTGGAGGGAAAATCACAACACCTTGAAACATGAAAATGAATAAGTGTTTATGATTTTGGAGTTACTCACATTCACTTTGCAAATTTTAACTCGAATCGACTCAACAAGATAAACCATGGTTGGAAGAGGGTTGACATGTGGTTGCACCCTAAAAATAGGGGCCAAGAGGTAAAAGGGGACATAAGGGTAAAATAATTATCTTTTCATAATATCATGCCAAGTGTCATCTTTTGGTGCAGTGTGAGGGAGATGCATGGGGCTGAAAATGGCTTCGGGGGCTAAACATTGGCTTTTAATGTCACCTGGGGCTAAGTGAAAGGATGAGGAACACATTTTGGTGTCCCATTTTTCCATTGGTGAAATCCAAGGGGCATCATAGTCTCAAAAATGCACTATGGGGGTTTATTCATGAGGGGACAAGGGGTTAAGTGATTTTGTAAGTTTTTGGCTCCCTAGGTGCAAAAGTGATGCGGTGCAAGTTGTGAAAATTGAAATCTCATGGGGGAGTGCATTTTTGTGTCCCCCGTGTCCCTTTTAACCTTGGGGAAAATACAAGGGGAAATCACAAGCTTCCAAGTGCGCCATTAAAGTCAACTCATGATAAGGGGGAAAGTGAGATGCAAGTTATGATGTTCCTAGGTGTAAAAAATCCAAGTTATAAGTTGTGAAGAGGGAGCTAGCATGGGAAAGCACACTTTTGTGTATCCCATGTCCCCTTTCACCTTGGGTATGATTCATTGGTACATCACATGCTTATAAATGTGCCAATGGGTATGCTCATCATGGGAAGGGGACTTGGGTACTTAAACTCCTCATATGCTCCTCCTAACACTCCAAGTTGCACTTTAAGTGAGGAAACATCATGAAAATATGGGGAACCACACTTTAGTGTCCTTCGTGTCCCCTATAAACCTTGGATACAATCCAATGTGACATTACATGCTCCAAAGTGTGCTCATCCCTTTTTGGTATGTTGATGTCATCTCGCCAACTCCATTTTAGGACGTCGAGAGTGCTTTTTCTGCCCCGGGAGCATGGAATGGTGTTTTTTGGTAAAAATTTATATAATTTTGACTTCAAATCACCTATTGAGATCATTCCATCATTTATCAACAATCAATTTTTCCTAAAATTTTATTTTTATGGCATGTTCCACTTTTTATGCGAAGGGGCAGCTGTAGTGTCATGGATTATCATAGAAGATTTTGAAGTCTTGGAAAAAATTGTGTCCACCATGTGGATGGTTCCAATATATTTCCATTTTATATTTTTTTATCTCCCAACTCCTTCCTAACTCCTAGAATCATACGGACAAGTTAGCTTTCTATGTTGCGATGGCATTCCATGTACCCGTAATGACATTGTTTTTCTAGTTTGATTCCCGACATCAGTTGGCTCCACATAATTCCACCAAAATTTATTTAATGCATTCAAAACTCCTCTACTCAACTTCTAGATGGGTTGTGCTCTTGCAATCACATTTCGGAAGGTATTCACCAGTTGTAAAATGGCCAAAAATGGCCCTTTCTCGACCTCCAGGAATAGTTGTTCCATTTCGAATCTCGAGAACCTATTCAATCACCTTAGGCATGTATCTCTACACATGAAACACACTTTAAAATCTTGTTAGCACATTCCTTTGAGCCCAAATGAGGATGAAATAATGGGTAGGTTGGCTAGAGGAAGGGTTTACAGTGACCGAGAGAGGAAATTTTCAAGTGGGGAGTTTAATTGTCACCGCCAAAATTTTCAATTTTTCATGTTATACATTTAGCATGACAAAACATCCGAAAGAAAGGTAAATCCTGAAGCTCTAATATCAATCATGAATGAAAAATGTTATGACAAAATAATGGAATAAGGAGATATCAATCATAAGTGCAAGGGGAAAATCAAGAAGTTGATACTTGAAAGCATGAGATGAAACATGACCCTAGGTGGGTAGTCAAATAATAAAATAAAATATAGACAAAGCACGGATTCACATAAATAATATATCCAATGTAGGAGTAAAAAAGATGATTAATCATAGAAAGAAGCAATTACATTAAAACAAAGAGAGGATGAAACAAAAGGAAACTATGTACAATAAAAAAACACAAATAAATTAAGTACGAAAGAAATAAAAAGAAAACATGTGTAATCAATATAGAAATCCCATTTGTAAACATGAATGGAAAGCTAAATAACTAGCTTGTCATATAATGATAATCGGGGAATCCTTAGCATATTCAATATGATGTGAAGCACATGGATCATCGGGAGCAAGATCGGGATAAGTAGGTCTCCATGAGTATATAAAATAAAAGATATTGCCATCAACACTATCGATAATTTGTATTACCAATGTGATGTTTTGTTTCTCTATGCATGATAGTATGATCAATTATCATACTATTAGTTTGAAACACGTGATCATTTATCGGTGCTACTTTTGGTTTTGCAATAAGAGGATTTCATAAATATACCCTTAGGTGTGTGATTTTAGCTTTTGGAATTTATTGCTCACTTTTTATGACTAATCATTTTGGTTGATTTTTTATTGTTTTCATGATATCCTCAACTTTAGCTTGTTGTTGGGGAAGGAATATTTATATGAATGGTAATGACTTGGTCCTCAAGTATAAATTTCAAATATTGGTGTAAAGTGGGTGGCATTACTCGCATATGATTAATCTAAGGTTTCCTAGAAAAATATTATAGGAACCATTGTTAGGCACCACATGAAACCACGTAAAATTCTCCTAGGACCCATTGTGATAAGTAAGCATATACATCTAAGTCATTTCCTACTAATTCCCTCATATCCCATAGTAATTATGGAAATTCCTAATGAGTCTCTCTTGTAATGTCCAAGGCTATAGATATTGTTTTAATGCATAACTAATATGTGAACCATTACCAATCATAACTCCTTGTGTTTTTCAAGGATGTGTTCCTATATGAGTTCATATGAATAGTGGTCCATTGCAATAACTCTCATTTGAAATTTTACTTTCATATCACACAATAGGAGGTAGCTACCTCTTTTTAAAGCAATCGTGACCACATAATTAAACCCATCAAGTGGATGGCCATTAGAATTTTTCGATTAGTCCCTTTCATATATCATATGAATATTACTTTGATTTTGTAATTGGCAATCATGATTTGAAGATGATTTATAGATATATTTTTAATGCATAATTAATATATGAACCATTACCAATCATAATTCCTAGTGTTTTTCAAGGATGTTTTCCTATATGAACTCGTATGAATATTGGTCCATTCTGAATAACTCTCATTTGCATTTTCACTTTCATAGCACATAATAGGAGGTCTCTCCCTCTTTGTTAAAGAAATTGTGACCACGCCATTAAACTCATCAAGTGGATGGGCATTAAAATTTTGTAATTGGTACCTTTCATCTATCATATGAATATTACTTTGATTTTGTAATTGGGTGCCACAATTTGAAGAGGATGTGTAAATACATCAAAATAATTATTCTCTTGAGCCACTAATTCATTAAAAATATTTTCAGTACCTTCTACTTGGATTCGATTACTTTCAATGAGATCTTGAATCTTATGTTTCAAATTTATGTGTATGTTTGAAGAGTGTCCTTGGACTCTATGATAATCATAGTATGAACTAGCATCATTTCATACACAAAGTAATTTATGGATCTAATTATGTAATATGAGGTAAAGTAGGTGAATTTCATTCACTCAATTTGTATAACGCCCTTTGTGGACTCTCAATTAACCTTGTAAATTATATACGCTCTCTTTGTTGTGGTAGGATTAGTTTATTGTTGTTTGGTTGCTCTCTGACAATATTTACCACATTCTTGGCTTAGTACAAGGTTAGAAAGCATTATTACTCTTCTTGGCCTTGAATTTTGACTTAGATTGGCATTTTGTATCACTATAGCTAAGGGCAATTATACCATATTTAAGCATGTTGGTCTCTCAAAGCTCAATCTCAATATTTCTAACTATGTGACTAAGTTCATAAAAAAATCTTAAGTGTTTAAATCTGCCTACTACTTGATAGGTGTAAGCACACTTTGAGAAAATAAATAGGCTTTGTAGTTCACTTTCAAGAAATCTTTGAGTCAACCGATTGACCATAGTCTTGAATCTAAGCACATACTCACTACTAGTCTCATTATTACCTTGTCATATTTGAGTAATCTATGTAAAGGTAACGTTAATGTTGATAGAAAAATTTGAAATAAAATCTTCAAATAATGTGGTAAAAGCATGTACGGATCTACAAATTAAAGTATAAAACCAATCAAGCACATGGTCTTTCAAACTCCTAGGATATAGCTTGATCAATAATTAGTATTGTGTGCAAAGTTTAAGAAAAATGCAAAAATAACGTAAGTGATGAGAATGATCTCGTTTGCCCTTCTATAATTCATACTTTTAAACCACATAACCCGGTGGAAAGAGGAAAGAAAACAATTCATAAGCCAAGTGGTCAAATAATATATCATTGGAAGTGATCATATTACAAGGCTTTTAGTAGCTCAAAGCTAACACCTTAATTTGGTTTCATGAATTACATCATTGTAGCCATTTGAGAAGAAAGAAAAGAAAAGTGGTAGATTAAGTTAGAATAGAAACATTAGGAAAACAAGAAAATTGAGAAGTGTTGTGAGCAATAGAAGGATTTTGAAAAGCAACACAATGGACTTGAGAAGCAAAGTGAAATGTGGAAGACTTGAGGAGGAAAACTTCAAACAACATGAGAATCAACTAAATTGGGTTGGGGTAAGATAATAAATAACTCTAGTAGATGCATGAGAAGGGATAATATCAAGATAACTATGAGAAATGACTACATGAATAAGAAAATGAGTTGATCCTCTGAGTGTTTGATCATAATTACTAGCATTCAAATATCCATGGTTCAACTTATAGGTCTTATCATGTATAATGATACTTATGTTAGCATATTGAGCTTGGGTTTGGGATTGGACCTCTATTAGCACATTCAAAAAGTCAACTATTTCATTAGGGTGTTTTAAAAGACATTCTTCAAGATTTGTTAGATATTGGAGATTTTCTTATTCATCTAAATCAGCTCATTTCCTCTTATTACCCTCACATTCAATAGAAATTTGAGAAATGTTCATATCATTTTCAATCAAAGGAACATCAATGGGAAGATAAACTACGATTTAAGGAACACCATTTAAAGTAACCATTTTATTTTTCACATAAAAAAATAGGATTGATCAAAGAAATTTCAACAAAATCAATTAGATTCAATTTTATCCTAACAATTATTCTAATTGGGATCTTGATCACTTTCATGGTATAAAAGGTGGAACATGTAAAAAATAGTATACAATCAATATCGACACAATAGTTTGGGGTACAAGATTTGGAATGAATGATTGAAACAAGTCAAAGGACGGTCAAATTTATCACCAAGGAGGCAAGATATATCCCAAGAATGCTACAAGCAATGTGGGATCACCACAAAGGGGAACCATAAGGGTTTGTAAGCCTCAAGTTCACCTAAAATATGAAACCCTAAAGGTGTGTACGACTAGGGTTCTCCTAAAAGATGAAACCATAAGCATGTGTATGACTCGGATTCACCCAAATGTAGATGTGTAAAGTGATTTTACACTAGCGATGCACTCTGAACTAACTCGTGTCTAATTATAACTAGGGTGATTATGTTATAAATTGGAAAATCAAACATAATTACATAAAAGAGTATACTTGTTATATAGGACAATAGAAATAATTGAAATGCTTGAGAGAATTAATGTTCTAGATTGATATATATTTTTTGTGCAAATCAAAGCTAGACAATGAGTCGAACAAAACAAACAAAAAATCAGTCAAGATATAGAACCTTGGCCATAGTTGTACCTCTCCTTAAGTGATAAGACCATTATTATATTGACCTTGAAGTGGTTAGACCATAACTATGCCAATACATATTTTTCAATTTTCGAGATAGTACAAAACAAATTTGATGACTATGTTTTTCTACTTTAGGATCTGAATACCTCACTCACTTTTCCAAATCCACTAAGTCATTGGAAAGCTACTCTCCTTGAAATCGTAATTTGACCATAACAACTTGCAAAAACATAGAAATTGGAGGGAGTTAACAAGGGATTTTTTTATCCCTTTATTATTATTAGTCCCATAGGATTTTGGATGATTTTACAAATAACACACCAAGTATAATGCAACTCAACATGTACTTTTGTGTAATGCAAGTGTCCCAACCCTTACGCTTTTAATGCTCTAATGAACACAACAAATAAATGTTAGATGTTCTTCTCTAAATGCTTGAAATATGCTTCTAGACGGATGTTATTAAAATAAATGAATCCCTTACTTTTACAAATTCATTATATGTCTATGATTACACAATTTATTTCCTACATGCACTTATGTATTTAATAACTTCTTGAATTCAAACTAGGACCTTATTAGCACACATGGTGGCACACGAAATGCGGGAAAAGCCAACAAAGCAAGGCGAGAAAACTCCAAGGACCCAAAAAGGGTTGAAAGGGCCCACAAAAAAGGCAACCAAGCTTGGACCATTAAGGGATACTGACAAAAACTTTTTATGGATGGAGATGTGAAGGTTTTTGAATTACCCCTACACAGTGGGTGCTTTTGTTTCTACATCTACAATCACCGCCATGATGACTCTATAAAATAAGCATGTGGAGGCCCTTTCAAGGGTCCATGATATTGTGTGTTTTATATCATTTCCCCCATCAATTATGGCTAGAGGGGTGATATTGTATGGACAATGCACGTTGCATGTTTGTTGGTCGATCAAAATATATTTTTGTAGTGATAATAATATTTGATTTTGGTATATTACTCTATGCACTTTGACTCTTTTATTATGAGGTTTTGATGTGCATTTCATCGCTTAAACATTAGGTCCTACTTCTACGGGATTGAGGTTGGCTTGTATACAATTGGTCCATTTTTGTGTTACAATATTTTGCTATCAATAGATAAGTTTTACTTGTGAATATCGTCATTCTTACATAGGTTAGAGGTTTTATTATATGTACATGTACATTATCTATATTTACACTTTGTTCATGTCTTTGAGGTCAAGACACATTGATGTACAACCTACCAATTGTGAAAAATTGTGTTGACTCTAGAAGGTTGAAACTCGTTGATATGCATGTGGATCTTTATGGCTCTTTGCAAAGCCTTTTCTTGGGTATGCAAAGGGGAAAAAATTGGGCTTTTACTAATTGCATGCAAGGATGGTTCTTTTCTAGCGATACCCACATTCTCATATGCAATGAAAATCCACCCAAGTTGGTGAGATTGTTGTTAGAATAGATTTGTATAATTGTAATAATGTAACGTATTGTTGCATAATTTGGTTGTATATTTATTGTTGTTTGTAGATACATTAAATCTTATTTAAGCTTTCTCTTCAAACTTGTTATGCCTTCTTTCCTAGATTGTAGCTTGTGTAAGAGCTATATATATGGATCCTTTCTTGCAATATAATAAGGCTTGGTTATTCCTACTTTTATAGTATTAGAGCTTTCGGTTTAGGTAGCACTGGGAGAAAAGCCAAGTTGTTTCATTGAGATATCCACTTCTAGTTAGCCTATAGGTGAAAGAGTGGATGAAGGTGGTTGTAATTGTATTGCTAGTTTACTTTGTCCTATGATAAGACAAGTAATTGTAAGAAGAATTATTGGTTAGGAGGAGTACTTGAAAGGCATGAAGCGCTTTTCGGAAGTAGTGAGGAGAAGCCTTGACTTTGAAGGAGGACACTTTGTAGTACTAATGAATCATTTTCTGATCTGAATGATTTTATTAGTGTCCTGGAGTTTCTTTTGTTGTGTGGCGTGGCAAAAGAAAGACGTTTTTGCTGTTGGCATTCCAAGAGCAAGGAGAACGTTTTGCTAAGTGGAAGCACCATGTTGGAGGTCTGTTTTGGCATAATGTGGTAATATCCGAGCGCATGTTAAGTTGTGTAACTTTTTTTGGTCTTATTTTATTTCCTATAATGGGACACACTTTTGGTAGAAAAAAAAATAATGGTTATTTGTTGTTCTAAAGCATTCGGGTATTAATCATTATTTGAACTCTCATTTTCTGAGTGTGGTGCTCTATCTGGGAGATCAAATTTACATTTGATTGGAAGGCAAAACAAGAGGATGGGTGCTAAAGAAAGAGAGAGAAAGTTTAAGCACCTAAATAAAGGAGGATACCATTTATGTGCATGAAAGCTAGTTTGTACAACAATTTTTCATTGGTGATTAAAAGTACAAATCTATTTAGCCAAAGTTTGTGATTTTATAACTATTCAGGGAAAAGTATTTCGTGTTAATAGTTTATTAAAACTATAGCAAACATTTTAAATATATGCCTTAGAATTGGTTTGAGACCAATTAATTTCATTATGGGAGATAGAACTGTAAAACTTGGTCAATTTGTTTAGTTTAGTGTCTAGAATTAAGTGCGATGGAGTTTTCGCAAAATAGTGTAAAACTCAAGATTTTAATTTTTCATATTTTTAGCAATTTTAAAGAAATTGTAAAATTAAAATTTCTCAATCTTGTAGGAGTTTTGAGCTGAAAATTGGTCAATTTGTCCAGTTTTAAGATAAAATCGGTGAGCAAAAGGAATTTTTGTAAAATTCGTTTTAGTGTTTCCATTTTAATTGTTTTAAGGAAAAGTCTAAATGGCTAGTCTACAATGCTTGATTCACAAAAATTGACAGAAAAACTTTAGTTTGTGGAGTCACAAGATACTTACTATCTATGAGTATCGAAATTTAGATCAAATTGTACTTGGAAAACAAACAAGACTAGATGATGACAAACTTTTAGTTAATGAACCCGATAACTATGATCGGTGTCATAAAGAAGCTTTGATGTTGTTTTTAAGGGTTGATAATTTGATTCCAAAGTTAAAAATGCAACTAGTGCTTCAAATTGTGGAAAAGTTTAACATCCAAGTACCAAGCTTCAGAAGCCGGTAGGGTATTGTACTTGAAAAAATTGTTATTTTCCACTAAAATGCATGAGGGTGGTTCAATCTCTAAATTCTTTTTATATTTGAAGGACATTTGTAATTAGTGAAAGCAATGGAATAGACTTTAGATGACCAAGACTTGATTGCTCTAGTATTGCAGAGCTGCAAAGCATCCTTTGACTCATTTGTTGGTTCATTGCATATGATCACAAAGGCAAAGGGGATTGATTTTGAGAAGTTGTCAACACTTCTCATGCAAAAGGAGAGAAGGAAAACTCGTACAACTTCCTTGACATCAGTGGCTACAGAAAGTGCATTCATGGCATAGTCAAAGGGAAAGACAAAACAATGGAATGTCAGTGGTTCTTCAAAAGAATCCTCTAATAGCAATGTAAGTACTTCTAAGCAGTCTACATGGAAGTGTTTTTATTGCAAGGAACCAGGTCATTTGAAGAAAGATTGTCATAAGCGACAATATGATTTGACAAATAATAGAAAGAAGTCACAATCTGCAAATGTGGCTGAAGAAGATGAACAAAGTTCAACAGGTGAGTTTGCATTTGTGGCGACATAGAATCAATCAATGGAGTCAAGAATGTGGTATTTTGACTTAGGTGCATCAAGACACTACACGTGTCACAAAGACTAGTATGTAAACTTTGTAGAAGATGATAGTTGCAATGAATCAGTTTCCTTAGGTGATGGTTGGGTTCACTATGTGAAAGGATATGGTAATGTTCATATTACATTGAACAATTTTGTGAGTTACATTTTCAAGAATGTTCGGTGTGTGCTTGACATGAACAAAAATCTTCTTTCCATAAGTGAAATAACTATGAATCCTAACCTTTGTGTGGAGTTTAAAGGAAACAAATGCATGTTAAAAATCTTCATGATCAAGAGAATCATTGATGTTGGTCTTGGTAACAAGGGATTGTATAAGTTGATTGATCCTAAAACAACAAATGAGCATGCACTAGTAGCGGTTGATAGCACTAGTGATCTTTGGCATAAGAGGTATGGTCACCTCGGTTACCAGCATTTACATACATTAAGTCATTCTAACATGGTGAATGGGATTTCTCCTATTCAAAAGAATAAGAATGTATGTTCAAGTTGTCTAATGGGTAAATATTTTCAACGTCCATTTGACACTTTGGGTAGGAATGGAAAACAAAAGGTGCATTGGATTTGGTACATGTGGGTTTGCATGGTCCAATGCGGACACCTTCAATATCTAGAGCTTTGTATTACTTGTTGATTATAGATGACTTCTCTAGGAAAATGTGGGTTTGTTTTCTACATAGAAAGTTAGAATGTTTCTCTAACTTTTGTTTCTTAGAAAGCTATGGTAGAGAAACAGGGAGGGAAACATGTAAAAGCTCTTAGATCAATTAATGGGGATGAATTTGTCTCTGAAAGATTCATGGAATTCTACAAGAAAGAAGGTATACATAAGCAATATTCTACACAGCAGAATGAAGTCATGACAAGGTAGAACAAGATAGTGATGGAGATGGCACGATGTATGGTGGATAGCCAAAATGTACTATATTAGTATTGGGTAGAAGCGGTGAATACAGTTGTGTACATTCTCAACCGAAGTCCCACACAAGCTCTGCAGAATATAATACCAAGATCATGGTTTGGAAATACACCTGATGCAAGTTATTTTTGTGATTTAGGATCCACTTTGCTTCTATATTGGGAAAATTGTGCGTGTTTGTTGGTTATTGTGAGCAAAGAAATGCATACATTTTAATAGATGTCTCCAAATACAAGATTGTTGTGAGTAAAGAGGTTTTTGTAGATGAGAAAGTACCATTCTTTTCTAGTAATGGTAATCTACTAAGAATATTGTAATGGTTTTTGCTGAAAATATTTGACAAATGATTGATTTGCTTTCAAGTCTTTGAAGATTCCAAACATGACAAAGACCTATTATCATATTGGAGTGTCAAGGTTTAAATCCTAAGAAATTGAATTGAACGTGTTTGTTTCAATGTTCTATGATGCTACGACTCTAGAAAAATTGACAATTGATTGAGTTGCTTCCCTTTGAAGGTGTAATGGCTCAAACTAATGATAATGGGCTGTGAACCATGAACGAGGGTTTTTTATTTGTTGCTTCAATAGTTTTGTTTTTTATTAAATGCTTCAATAGTCTTGTTATGTAGATGTTTTATAGATTGGCATCTTTCTTCTTGTTGGAATCTCTATTGAAGGGGGTATCATTGCACATTTGCACAGCTACTCTCATCTAGTCAATGCCTTGCATCACTAATTATGAAAGCTCATAAGATACTCACAATCTGGGTATAAAAAACTGACATTTTATATGATAAGGATAATTGCTGAAATGAATGCTATGGAATAATTATTGAGTCACATCAATCTATATCTTGAGTGAAGTAAATCTTGAGATGTGTTCCATACGTTACAACACAATGTATTCCAAACATTTTTAATGCTTTAATGTGCATTTGTGTAATTGAATTGCGTATGAACTTTATTATATTTGGTGAACATTTTGTTAAATGTTTGTGGAATGAACACAAATTTAGTTGTGTAAAATATTGTACAATTTTGTTGGAAAAACTAAGTACACTTGTTCCACTCTGTGTAGGGTTTGAATCTCTCACCTATGCATTGACAAAAACAAAAAACTCAGTACTCACAGTTTTGTATGCATTTTCATTAAGGATAAGCTGTACTGTGTGTGTGTGTGTGTGTGCGCACGCAAGTGCAAGGCGCTCTGTCACTTAAATTTCCAATTGACAAAGCTTTTGGTCTATAACCTTGTTGGGTTTGGCAAGGCAATATCATCTAGAACCCAAATTTGAATATCATTTGATCTTTTTATGCCCTCTTTATTATGAGATTTGAGTTTTGTTTATTATCTACTATAAAATAAAGTGTATTGTTTTGTATGTTTTGCTCAAATAGAGATTTCAAACACAGCTACGGCTAAACATCTGAACAGGACCTTCTATCTTGATAGCTCCATATTTATCACCTCCTAAACCAAAAATCATTGCGAATGCCCCATCTAAATTCTTTACAGCATTGTCTATTAGAATATCAACTGGTTGACACTCTTTTAGAATACCTTCATTGGCCATTTCAGGATTATCTTTTCTTGCATTTTATTGCTCAGATTTCTTGGATAAAGGATATTAATAATTGAATTAGAATAAAGCAAATGTTCCTACAGAGAGCATTTCAGGATTGTCTTTTCTTGCATTTTATTGCTCAGGTTTCTTGGATAAAGGATATTAATAATTGAATTAGAATAAAGCAAATGTTTCTATAGAGCAAAAAGGATAAATCATGGACTCAGAATACATGCATGCTACAGAACCGAACTTTTTCATTTGCAATTCCTAGAAACTTCACTCCCCAGCCACAAACGACTCTAAATAACTTTGGCAGAATAGTTCTTGAAATGTGGTAAGAGAGACTGCACTATTTTGGGGACATATAGACTATCACTTGCCAAACTTGGCATCAGTTTCTCAACATTAGACTAGACTGATTCCCCAAACATATTTCCGAACTCCCTCCTCTAAGCAACTTTGGTCAAAAGATTCATAAAAGGTACTAGTGAATATGACAAAATGCAGTGTTTTTTGTGTGAGGATTTAAAACCCAACTTGCTAAAATGTTGGGTTTCTGCAGTGACAATTAAGATAACAGGGCTCTTCAGAAATATCAGTGCACTAGGCAATATCAAGCCAGTTCTATGAAGCAGCCTCATCAGAGGTGATGAGAATGGTTTTCAGAATGTTGATCGACATAAAGATGATCTACTATCAAGTTTTAACATTTATCACATTCAAAACAATATGAAATAAGTTGCTTCGATGTATGATCTTTAGGATGTACAGTGCCTCCTATTAGCATTAACCAACATAAACAAAGATCAACTATCGAGTTTTTAACTATTATCACATTCAAAATAATATGAGATAAGTTGCTTCAATGCATTATCTTTAGAATGTACAGTGCCTCCTTTTAGCAATAACCAACATAAACAAAAACAACTATCAAATTCTTAACTTTTGTCACATTCAAAATAATATGAGATAAGTTGCTTCAATGTATTATCTTTAGGATGTACAGTGCCTCTCTTTAGCATTAACCATGTCCTATAAGTATACACACACCAAATAATTACACCAAAAAAGAAGCTGAAGAGAATAATCAAGCATACTTCCAACAAGACAAGTTGGAAATTTGCATTAATCATATTAGTTGCTCTACAAAGAGTTGAAAAAGGTTTCACTAATTCCTACAAAATCCAATCAAAAAGATTTATCAGATATAGAAAGCAACACTCAAAATTGTATAAAATTATAAAATTTACCATTAATGAATAACTAATAATACAACTACCGAGTCCTCATATTCGATCGCAGTGTAACTCCATGTAGAAACTTTGCAAATCCAAGAAAGCTGAGTTTTCCATCTGTGTGTCTAATCCAATCGTGTAAAGCTGTATACACATTTGGCCCCAGATTCAACTCCTGCAGCAGGGGACAAATTGTATGCTATGAACATTCAAATTGAAATTCAATCTCATCACTTACAAAAAGGTGCAGATAGAGACACATACCCGTGCTAGCTCTTCAACTGAAATGACTCTATTTCCCTCATGTTCAAAGGATTCGTATGCAGAACGTGCAATTTCATCCCAGTGATCAAGGGCTTCAAGCTGATATACACTTGTTGCAGCAGCACAGAACTCCTCAAAGTCCATTTTTCTGAAAGCAAGTTGATTCATCTGGATATGGTAGACCACATCAGGTGTGAGAAAACTGAAAACTAAACACGTGCAAGTAAAAACCACACAAATTATGGACTCTGGCCATATAACCTCGAGAAGCCCAAGACATAAAAATTAGAACATGGTCATGTAAATAAATAAAAGAAAACAGTTCTAAACTAAAGCATAGATAGAAAACACTGCTACCATTAGAAAAAGAAAAGAAAATAACTACCCATTTTCATTAAAAAAAAAAGTGAATGGAAAGGCACAACAACAATCAGTTTTACAAGCAAGGTGATGGCCTTATTAAATGTGCCACACAAAACCCAAAAGCTAGTACGGATCAATTATTTTTACTTCAACTTAAGTACTTCAAATAACACATACAAGAGAAGCATCCAACTGAAAACAAATTTTCTTTAATGCAAACCAAGTCTAAGGTCTTTAACCAGCATAGAAATTGGGATTCCTCCATAGTATAGATCAATAGCTTTTAGTTCATCATTCAATACGTAACTCAAATAGCACATATAAGAGAAGCATCCACCTCAAAGTAAGTTTTCATTGATGTGACCTGTTGTCACCAACCCACCCAAACTTTTGTGAATTTTTACTTCAATTATTCTTCGTTTCTTACCATAATAAATTTGTGATTTGAAGTCTTGTTTTCTGACTTTGCTTTCTTTTGATTTCTCTCCCTTCAAAACCATGAGCCTCGTCTGGATTAGATTTGGTAGTTTTCATACAGGCTTCAAGTGATTGAAGTGAAAGAAGAGCTTTGCAAAACTATAAAGAGCTTCCCAGGACGTAAAAAACATTGTAAGCTATTAAGGCAGAAAGAAAAGCTTCATAAAACTGCAAAGAGTATCACAGAGCCAAGAAGCACCACAAACTAGGATAACTCCACACACTACGAAGAACCACCACAAGGTCAAAGAGCGTAGCAAATAGAAAGAGCAACCACAAGGCCAGGATACCATCACACCACTGAAAGCTCTGCACCGAAGGAGTGTCAAAGGTGGCATCTATAGGGTAGGTAATAACTAACATCTTAGCTAGCTACCCAAGGTGGATTTTGTTGAGATCAAAACACTTCATAGTCAGTCAAATTGTACTTCAAAATCTAGGCCTCATTTGTCTAGTCACTAATGGTATCAAGGAAATGACTGCAAGCTCCCCTAATTTGGCAAGTATGGTTCACTTCTGCAGACTTCGGGATTCAGAAATGTCACTTGATCTAAAATCTAGCTCCTTGTTCAGGTAAGGACCTCTCAAAGTCCTTTGTCAGAAACAAAGGATCCGTCTCAGCCTTCTATTTGCACATGCTACAACAAACCTCGAAATCTAGCCAAGCATACCAGAAATGGAAAGGAAGGTTCCCTAAGGAAGAGGAATGTACATCCACCTTGTCCCCTAGCATAGAGAAAGAACCACAACCAACGTTTTTTATTGTGCACATCCTTCTATTCGAGTGTGCTACAACAAACCTAGAAAACTAGCCAAGCATACCAAAAGTGGAAAGGAAGGTTTGCAAAGGAAGAGAAACGTAAATCCACCTTGTCCCCTAGCCTAGAGAAAGAACCACGGCCACCGTTTTTATCGTGCACATCCCATGTATAGGGAACAATGCTTGATTGGTTAGATCTTTGAAGAGGGCCCAAGTATATGCAAAGGGTGACATAGGTCAGCAAGCTCCACCAAGCTCTGCTTCTGAAAATCCCCAAGCATATGCAAAGGGCAGTGTGAGTTACAGTGCCCTGCCAAGCACTTCAAAGGCATTGCTCTCCCCAAATTTAGTTAAATGGCAATGCACCAAGTTGCCTTCAAGGATAACACTGCAAGGGGAGGAACGCATCAAATTGACTAGAAGCCCAGTGATGCTAACAAACTAGTGCACCAAATGTGATTCAATGGCTAGCAGTGTATGATTGAGGATAGATCAAATCATCAAAATGCGTGCACAATTGGTCATGGGGGAAGAGGCCACTTCCTTCACTAGTATTCCCACCTCAGCAACCTTCAGTGGACACATAAACCTCCTTGTGAGTCTTCAAAAAGTCAAACAAAGCATGTTTTGTCTATTCTGAAGAAGGTGAACAGTCGCAATTGAATGTTTCATATTCCTCCAAAGGGAAAGCATTGAAGTTCTGATGAAGCTATAAAAGGAACTTGTAACATTTGAATAAATATACAAGTACATATATAGGTTAGCAAAAGTATTAACTCCTGTTAGGAGACATCAAGACAATACAAATTTTAATACAAGGATTTTTGTCTCCAAAATGGTTATGTTTGCATTTGGTGTAGTATTAATCTGATTTTTACCATATTAATGTTTTACCAATCTTTCTTCTTGCTGTACAATTTGACACAGTTTAATCACTGTTTGTGTACTCGAACTAACCTTGTTTACACAAATAGTTTCAAATATTTCTTGGTTTTGTTTAGCTTAAAATTTTGTCTGATCATGTGCCATTCAGAAAATAAAGTTCTACAAAATATTTCAATGACTGCACTGTTTGTTGTAAATTTGGACCGTGGTCACCATTGCTATAAGAAGTTTGTTCTTGCAGACAATTATAAGCTCCTTTGGGTTAGGATATTTGCCGTTAGCATCTCTGCCTCCACATAAGATACATAAAAGAACAAGATTCAATCATTTCCTTTCAACCTTCACAACTTGGATCAGATTTATTTTAATGTTTGTAAATATGTCCAGGCCTTATACAAGTGTTCAAATTTGTAATTTAGAATAAAACAAGTGTTTTTAACCCCCTGTTGTTAAGGGGCACCTCTTTGACATATCTGGAATCATCCAGCATAGTTGCTATAAGTCCAGTTTGGAAGGAAGAATAGTTGTCCTTTCAAACAGCATATGAAGACCTGTACTTGATCCCGTTCAGTGGAAGAAAGACCCCTCATCTCAGTCACTGAAGAAGAAATTCCCAATCTAGCTAAAGCTAAATTGTTACTTCAAAACGTGAGTATGGCAAATAATCAAGCCCCAGCTTGGCTAACCAAGACTAATATGATTACCCCAGGCAATCTGCACCCTTAGCCCAGAATGGCCCCAAGGGCAACTGTGGCTATATATGGTCAGGCCCACATGTAGAAAGGGTCCTTCCCGATATTAGATCGGAGAGGGGCATGGCCCCTATCTATATATCTGCCCATAATTAAAAATGATGGATTTGAATGGCTAATGGGTATTTAATGGCCTTAAAGGCAGCCCTTAGGTTATTTAATGTGGAACATGACGACATGGCTTATAATATTTCCTTTTACTTTTAAAGACTGGGTTTATGATTGGTATTTGAATCTAAATGCTGGATCTATTACCACTTGGGGGCACTTTGAAATTCATTCATCTGTCTGTTCCGACCCCAATACGTTGTTAAAGAAATTCAGCCTTGTAAAATGAGGGAATAATGAGCATATTAGAAACTTCCAAACATGATTCCAAAGGATGCATCATAGAATTCTTCAAAAAGGGGACCTACCTCAAAAATAACATAGGACATGTGTTTAGATGCCTTAGATCCCATGACCTCAAATTTCATAAGGTCTGAAGTGAATAAAGTGACCAAACTATATGTTGAGGCCATTATGGTAGAAAGCCAGTTATCGCCTTCAAGACCAAAACCCTGTGCTCAACCCAATTCCATTACAAGCAATCATGCCCAACGTTGTGATCAATATGCCAAACATCATCCCTTTGTTGCTAAATAGCAACCCGCTCACCACAACCACTCTGATTAGTCAGAATGTAGAAGCAGTTTCCACAACTTTTAAACTGGAAAACATCCAAAGGATGGTGCCAACATTGAGTAGTTATTTATTAACTTCAAAGAAGATTAGGAAGCGTAAATCCTCTCATAGAAACAATAGGACATGGCAAAATAACAGTGATCAAAATCTTGATCAATGACCACCTCCTAATCTTGCTGGGAATTTAGATTTATCACATTTAGTTAGCTGTCTACTTATATAGGTTTAATTCAGTAAACCTAATATAAGGGTGAATAGACAAGTTGTTACATTTGTTAGTGGTTGTACAAAGAATAGAAAGACGTAATTGTGTGGTTGAGAAATTAGAGGGAGTTGATATGATGTATATCCTAAATAATAGGAACACATCTGCATATATATGAGTTGTTGTTATCTACCCGTTGCAAGTGTAATAGATCAAATTTATTCAATTGGTATCAGAGCAGGTTAGATAGGGAGAGGGTGAGTGTCTGTGATGGAAGGGAATTGATTTTTCCCCTTTGATCAACAGGGCAGCGCTATAGAATTTTCATCGCCCCAATTCATGAGAGCCCATGAAAGCTTGTAGGAGTGTCGAATAGAAGCCCAGTTGTGACTCTGTGAGTGAGTCCTTTTTAGTTTGGTTTCCTGTGTGATTAGATTAGTTTGCATCACAAGATCCTGCATGAAAGGAGTGGAGTGAGGAATTTAGGAGTAGCAATACTCTGAAAAAGCTTTACAACATACTAAATATTTGGTGAGAGTTTTATTTTGTGTGAAATAAAAAGAACAGTTTGTGCTAAGGCACGCAGCATTTGGATGGTATAGAACTTACAAGTACAAAGGCATTTGCTGCATAAAAAAATGGTGGCCTATAATCACACTCTTTATATAATTTTATATAAAACCAATGCGGCAAAGAGAATGAGATGATTGGAATCCCAATAGATAAGTCTGTGGATGTGAATGAAAACCTCGTTGTATCAACATAGAAGAGGGAAGGAAGTGATTAGGAGGGGCATATTTGAAACAGAAGTGCAGACCTGTCAGATAATAAAGTGCCTGGTAAGAAGGCAGTAAGAGGTTTCAGATAAAGAAGTGTCATCCACGTATAGTACCATACAAGCTGAGCGCCCGAAGTACTTGCCTGACTGCAGCATATGATAAAGGCTTCTGGTGTGGGTAACCATCCAACAACAGGAAGTGCTCGGAAGCTTGCATTAAAAAAACAAACATAGAAATCTGTTTTCAGATCTAATCTGCAACAATAGAAATCAGTTCAAAATAGTGCAGGCAGCAATATGATGAGTGACGACAACTATACACAGAAGTTGATTTACTCTAAAGATCAAGTCTAATTAAAATATAGGGCATCTTTTATTTTTATTAAAAAAATTTAGTTCTAAGAAGTTTATATTTTAAATCTTTATAAAAAAATTTATAAAAGGGAAAAAAATTCCGTAAGTCTACCCAGGACAGAGATTAATTCAATGACTCCTAAACCAGGAGTTAGCCTGCAAAAATTTGCCAGGTTCTGTCTTTAATGTAGTCAATTTTTTCACAAAACAATTTTGCTCCAGCTTCTTATGATTTTAACATTTCATTGTGTTTGAGTTCATGTAAAGTAGTTTTGCCTTAAAAACTTGTATTAAATTCACAACTGTTTAATCGGAGGCAGTTTCTGATGAATGTTTGACATGGTATGTAAAATTGTTTTGTAATTGATCTAGCAAAATGATTTTGTTCAAAATCTTACGGTTTGTAAAATATAATTGTCTCCGTTAAATGGTACACCAAAACCTGTCTGATCCTAAAATACTTATTTTTGTACATGGGAGCATTATCAGTAGTAAATGACAGATCCTCAAGCTATTCCTCTCTTTCATTCCCCTTGTAACAATATTCAGTCTAAAGTAATTCTTGTCACCACTAGGCGCCAAAGAGCTTGCATGCAACCTTTTGTCCCACCTCCTCGATCTCAAAATTGCAATAGCTACCATCCCACCCTCGTTATTCGCCCTAGGCTTATATTGGGATCAGCAGTCCATGTTGTCAATACAGGACAGTGAAAGCAATGAACTTGGGGCAACCAACCTGTTCCTCTGCCGTCTCCCATTCTGCTAGCTCAGCAAAGCAGTCAACCAAAGGGGCATGATATATTGGATCAACTACGCAACACCCGGCTAAAATTTCCTTGTGAGAGTTATTGCATTGTACCCCTATGTACAAAGACAATCTTTATGGGTCATTACAAGCAACATTGGTATCCATGATGCAGAGCCACCCTATGGTGCCTTGATTCTAAGCACTTTACAAGGGATGGACACCAATATCTATTTTGATGAAGAAGACCTCCCTCCCAAACACATCATTGACCAGTGTCTCTTGTAGTATATACAAGTTAATGTACAGCAAGTTGGTTAAGATAGTCTTGGTGGACAAGTCGAGACTTAATATTTGTAATATATCGTTCCTCAACAGCTTAGTCATATCTGTAGATGACCTCACTCGCCCAGATTTCAACATTCATGGCTTGAACAACATTCCCCACAAAGTGTTGGGGCGGATCACACTACATATAACAATGGATGCCCGTACATTGGCCACAAGATGTCACATTATGCCCAATGATCTCAATTATAAAATATTATTAGGACCCATGGATAAATGCAACACACAATGTACCTTCCACCTTGCATACTTACCTAAAGTTAAGCTATCTAAATTGCATTTTCACATGTCCTTCAGATCACGAACCGCTCAAATATTGTCATGAGGCACAAACTGTGGACAATTAATCCCATACATGCAACCTACACCATCAAAGGATAAGCAAAAAGTGCCACCAATTGTCAAATTCCCACCAGATAGGGCATCCCCCTCCATATATGGTTTTGGCTACTGACATTTATAATAAATGGGTTATACAAGCCATGGCGTCGAAAAACAGAAGGCATTCATGATCCTATTGAGTTACCCACTCTCATCACACGAAAAGGCACGTCGTGAACATTTAAGCAATGTACACCACACTTCTACTTTGGAGCTGGTTTATCCTGACCTAATTGATGATACAATTTCTCCCAAACTTAGGACACTTGATGTGTTTTCTAATGATGAAACCCTCTTAGAATAGTTGGGGGAATATGAGGATCTCCTTCTATCATCAGAACATGTTTCCTCATGCAACAAATGCTCACGTGTATTTTGATGAAGGTGATTCTCACATCCCTAACATCCAGATTGACAATCCCAACACTATTCCTACTACGCCATATATTGTGGACAGTGCAACTCTCCTAAATGAAGTAACTACAATTTACAATTATGGTTCGGAGGCGAAACATGGATGCGTACTTTTGGCAACATTATTAAATGACAAAGAGGGGGCAGCCATCCACCAAGTACTCCATGATTTTCCAGACTTATTTGCATGGCTTGCACTAACATACCCGAGATCGATAAATCTATTGCTATACACAACATAGTGGTCCACCCAAATGCCAAGTCAGTGCAACAAAAGATTCAAACATGCATCCCAAAGTAGCACTTCTTGTCAAGAAGGAAATCCAAAACTCTTGGATGTTGGCTTCATCCAGTAGTAGATTACCCTAAATGGGTTTCAAATGTTGTTCTCATAGGAAAACCTAAAGGCGAGATTCGATGTTGCATAGATTTCATGGACTTAAACAAGGCATGCCCCAAGGATAGTTTTCCATTACCAAACATTGACATGATGTGGACCACACAATAGGATGTGAAATGCTATCATTTATGAAAGGTTTTGCAGGATACAACCAAATCAAAATTAAACCTACGGATCAAGAGAAGACATCGTTCACCACTCTATGGGGAACCTTCACGCTACAAAGTCATGTCGTTAAAATTGAAGAACACGAGCACTTGTGTTAGGAAATATTTAGTGCTCTCATTATTATATATTGTAATATTATTAATATGAGTTATATTATAACTCATTATTAATAATACAGGTTTGTTATATTGTTTCAACAATATAATTTTGTTGTACCCGTAATGATATTAACGGGTGTTTTGTTGTGTGACTTCCTGGTTTGTAGGAAGTCAGTTTTCTATTTCCATGGCTATTTATTAGCCTTATTATTATTTGTAATCAGGTTGAATACAATATCAGTATGTTATTTCCTGTGTAAACAATATTGTTGTTCCAATATTTGGTATCAGAGCGTGCTATTTCTCAGATTGCATGGAGTTTTCAAATTAGCAAAGGGGCAGCTCTTTGTGCCTCGTTGGATGAGAAAAATCATTTACTGATTAACTTGGGCGCCTATACATTTGTTATATTCAGAAGAGCCTGGACGTGTCTGGCAATTTTGTAGTTGACGCGTTTAAAAGATTTCTGTTTTGCCAAAACGTGGAGTGCATATTTGCTGACCTGTGTGGAGTTTTGTTTTGCAAACTCTTCCAATCAAATCGTCCAGATCTGCAGAGGTATTTTCCAACGTGGCACTCTATTTCTATGAAGCAAAACCAACCGTCTTTTTCACTGTTCATACGTGGCATTTAAAGAAAATAGATTTAATTTCTGGAAGAATTTGGTAGTCTTTTTAAAGTGCGACCTGGTGGTTTTAAGCTGCACGTGGGCAAATAGATATTCACTGGATATGATTAGAGATACCTGCGTGGATATTTTTTATTTTTATTTTTGCTAAGGCGTTTAGTCATTGCTAAGCTTGGTCGTGGGAAGAGAGCAGTAGAAAAAATGGCAGCATAACGATGAAAGACAGGTTCGTGGGAATGCGCCATAATAGTGTGAAAGTTTGATAGGAATTCGTGCATGGAAGATTTGATCAAACAGAAGTGAATATGTTGGCCGCTGCAAGTTCATTTGATCCGGAGGTATTGAGGTTATATCTGTCCATGCATTTTTTCCAAGTTTGATATATTTTCTTTATTAAAGTCAAGTGTCTCTACCAGTATAAAGATTTTGTTATTGTTCGGTTCAAGTTTCTCGATTTTGTGGAGTTTCAAAATGGAAAAGATAAATGTAATTGAAAGATTTGATGGTAAAGACTTCCACACGTGGCAAGTAAGAACCCAATTACAATTGATTGATAAAGACTTATGGGACATTGTCGAAGGAAAAATTAAAAAACCGAATGATGCAGATGAAGCAGCGAAATGGGAAAGTAAGGATCGGAAAGCAATAGCAATTATCGGCCTTGGTCTATCCGATGCATATTTGCATCATATTGATCTAACCAAGTCATCTAATAATATTTGGGTGACATTGAACAAGTTATTTGGATCTCAAGCAGGTAGTGCAGCAATGGCGCTGAAGCAAAAACTTTTTGGGCTAAAGATGGGAGAAAATGACAATATGGTTCAACATATCAGTAAGTTTTGATCCATTTTAAATCAATTAGCAGGAATAAAAGCAGAGGTAGATGGAGAAGATGCTAAAGCAATCTTACTAAATAGTTTGCCAAAAGAATATTCAAGTATTGTTTTTACTCTTAGTAAGATCAATCCTAGTTTGGAAAATTTAATTTCCTCTTTGCTTGATGAGGAAGAAAAAATCAAAAGGTGTGTACCAGAACAAGAAACTGTCATGGTTGCAAACAATAAATCATCATTCTATAAAGGTAAAAAAAAGTTTGTATCATCAAAGACACGTCTTTTGTGTCATTACTGTAAACAGCCAGGACATGGTTTTGTGAATTGTAAGAAAAGAGCTCAAGATCTCTTAGATGATAAGTTGGAACAAAAGGCTTTAGCTTTGAAGAAGATTGGGATGATTATTCTAATCCTGCAAGTGACAATGAACCTATTAATTATTCAAGTGATGAAGATTATCTGTTTTGAGCATCTATTCTCATTTTGGAGGATGGAGGCAACGGAGGCAGGAGGACAATCAGCGTCCTCGAGTTCGTCACTACCTCAGAGGCCGCAAACTGCTTTAGTGACATCTTGGTGTTTTGTGTGATGAATAAGAATGATGAGCATCCCTGTCTCTCAACTGCTTGCTTGTGTGTCCCCCGTGATGATAATGATTTGTACCATTGATACTATAGCAGGAAGTGTTCTTGATCAGACTGATTTGATGGTTGATGTGAATTGGTTGAACGGTCCCAATTCATGTATTCATCTAATAGGTTGAACGGTCCCTGGATGATGTAGTTCCCACGATCAAATGGTGTTGAGGATCGAGACCATGTGCACGGAGCGGCATGCTTTACACTTGGTTGAAGATGGTGTTTTCCCCATGTTCGCACTAAGGGGGGGAATGTTAGGAAATATTTAGTGCTCTCATTATTATATATTGTAATATTATTAATATGAGTTATATTATAACTCATTATTAATAATACAGTTTGTTATATTGTTTCAACAATATAATTTTGTTGTACATTCGTAATGATATTAACGGGTGTTTTGTTGTGTGTGACTTCTGGTTTGTAGGAAGTTAGTTTTCATTTCCATGGCTATTTATTAGCCTTATTATTATTTGTAATCGGTTGAATACAAGATCATTTCCTGTGTAAACAATATTGTTGTTCCAATATGTCTTACATGATTTTATACATAAGATTGTCAGGACTATGTAGATGATAAGATGGCTATATCTAAGCCCTACCAAAATCATGCGACAACTTTACGAGAAAAAAATTGAACAATTTTGTCATTACAATGTACATTTAAATCCAAAGAAGTGTGTCTTCGAGGTCACATCCATGGGCTACTCAAATTCACTATTTCTCAACAAGGCATTGAAGTTGATCCCAAGAAGATCAAAGCAATTGTCAATATGCCTTTGCCCTACGAATCTAACACAATTACGAACCCTTCAAGGAAAAAAAAATCAAGCAATACGGCATTTTCTAGCACAATTGGTTGATAAAACACAACCTTTCACGCTCCTACTAAAGAAAACCACAAAGTCGGAGTGGGACGAAGCTCACAACAAAGGTTTGAAGCAATTAATTTGTTCAATCTAGTAACCCTTATCCCTCCATACCGGATCGACCACTATTATTATATATTTCTGCTACCAAACATGCACTTGGGGCTTTGCTTAGCTCAATATGATGATAACAATAAAGAGCGGACCATATATTACATCAAGCACACCTTACTCAACTATGAGCACAATTATAGTGCATTGGAAAGTTATGTTTGGCATTAGAGTTTCATAGAGACAAATTGTGCCACTATATACTCAACAATGAGACACATGTCATTACAATAGTAGATCCACTTTAATGCTTAATGTCTAAAACACAATTGTCAAGATGCATGGCAAAGTGGGTCATGTTGCTTACAAAGTTTGACTTTAAATTCATCACTCAAAAAATTGTTAGTGGTTTAGTGGTAAAATCATCGGAGATCAGCTAGCTAACGCACCATTATGGGGTTCATCTTCACGTAAATGAAGCATTTTGGGATGAATTCACCACATATGGCATTGATCATCTTGAGACATAGACCATGTACTTCAATTGTTCAAAATGTGCCACGGGAGCCGAAGCGGGAATTGCGTTCATCACACCCCATGGTAACACCATGCTATTTGCATATAGGCTTCGGTTCTCATGTACAAACTGCATTGCGAATATGAAGCATTGATATTAGGACTATCTACAAAGCACGTGCACTACAACTCAAACATCTAAAGATCTATGCTTGACTCTCGATTAATTATAAACCAAGTTCAGGACATGTATCATACGAAGGAAGGCGATTAATACCTTCTACAAACGAAATGGTCAAAGGATAACTCTCAACCTTCAAGTCTTTCACAATCAATAAAATACCTCACAAAGATAATCAGCATGTTTACACAATGGCTAGTGTCACGTTGTTGATTCCTATAAATATCAATGATGACCATGTTATTTTTACCATACATTAGTTACGACATGCCTTTGGTTAATACCGATACCATTGATACCTCGTAAGCCCGACAATTACTCATAGTGCGGATTATCATGAATGGTACATTGATTTATACAACTTTCTATACCAGGCAGTCTTTCCAAAAAACGCATCACTACAGGATGAAAGAAAATTATGATGAGAAGCAACACAATACATATTAATCAATGGATCCCTATTCAAAAGGTCTTTGACGGTCAATTACTCTGTCGTTTAAATAGTGAGATGTCCCAACTAGCTCTTTCCAAAGTACACGATAGCAAGTGTGGCTGTCATTTCAATGGCAAAGCTACGTATTACAAATTATTACAAGGATATCACTAGCCAACAATGGAACAAGAATGTTTTGATTATACAAAGAAATGCCAACAATGTCAGAAACATAGCAGCCTAAATCACATGCCAGCTCAAGAGTTGTAACCCATTGTCATTTCAATGGCAAAGCTATGTCTTACAAATTATTACAAGGATATCACTAGCCAACAATAGAACAAGAATGCTTTGATTACACAAAGAAATGCCAACAATGTCAGAAACGTAGTAGCCTAAATCACACGCCAGCTCAAGTGTTGTAACCCGTTGTTAATGAGAAGCAACACGATATGTGTTAATCAGTGGATCCCTATTCAAAAGGTCATTTGATGGTCAATTACTTTGTTGTTTAAATAGTGAGGAGTCCCAACTAGCTCTTTCCAACATACATGATAGCAAGTGTAGCTTTCATTTCAGTGACAAAGCTATGTCTTATAGATTATTACAAGGATATCACCAGCCAACAATGGAACATGAATGTTTTGATTATACAAATAAATGCCAACAATGTCAGAAACATAGCAGCCTAAATCACAAGCCAACTCAATAATTGTAACCCATTGTTGCCCCCTGGCCATTTTTCTTATGGGGTTTCAACCCCATTGCCAAAATTAATCCAGATTCCATGCAAGGTCACAAATTCATAATCACTACTACTTAATACTATACTAAATAGGTTAATATTATACCTTTGCAAACCACTATTGGTGAAGACATCTGCAATTTCTTGGTCACTCACATCATCTCACACTTTGGGATACCATCCGCGATTGTCACAAACAAAGGATCCACCTCTTACTACCCGCAAGGTAACAGGCAACCGGAAGCAACCAATAAAAATATTACCAAAGTTTTAAGTAAGGTAGTCACCAAGCATGGAGCAAATTGGAACAACCAAATCATTTATGCCCTTTGGGCCTAATGGACAAATCACACACCAACAAAGACGATAACATTTTCCCTAGTCTATGGAACAGAAGTAGAACTACCTACAGCATTAGAAAGTCCATCCTTGCAAGTCTCTCTAAAGACATACTCAGACATAATGATTACCATGAAAAGCAACAACATAAGCTAGATATGCTTTACACTAAAGGGATACCCTTGGTTGATTATGTAACACCCTTGTGTCCTTTGTTTGTGGCTTCTTGACCTTTTATATGACATTATAAGTGACTTTTGTATGATTGAGCTTGTGTGCTAGTTTTGCTTTTTACAATTGGTGCCATGAATCACATCATGCATCTCCTATACCTAAGTACCATGATCGATATCATGAACTCCTTCAGTGCGACAGATTATATCTAGCAGATTGGAAGGCATACAATTACTCTCCACATGCATGTATGATATTACACATTGTTATCTTCATCTAAACAACATGGTAGAAGTCGTTTTTCTTTTGAGACAAGCGATCTATAGCTATCTCCCTCACCTCAAAAGAGGGGGCATTTGGTGGGCTTATTACAGGATACATAATACAAAATACAAAATATAGGTTACAAAATACACAATACAGGTTTTAGAATACACAATACATGCTACATAATACAAAATATAGGTTATAGATTGCTAGGAATAGGTTACAAACAAATTTTTCAATGACAGACAAAAACCATCAAGTTGGACAGATCAAATGGTCAATTTTGTCCTCTATTGGTAGTTATGTCCAAGTGTAGTTCGGAAGGTCGATTTCAAAATTTCTCAAAAACTATTTCAAAACGGGTTAAGAGTTGAATTAGCCACAGTGGTACAAAATTCGATGCAAAGATACACTACATTTTGTTTAAAATGTAAGGGTGTGACTCAAATTCAATGATTCAATTTTGATTTACAAACAAAAATTCTATGGCACATATCAATCTATGTTCAACTTTCAATATTTTCAAAATTATGGAGGCATCAAAATTTTTGGTTCCCTTTCAAGAATTATCAATTACTGCAAGTATGGGGAGGGCGTGAATGTAATTCATTCCCTTTCGATCATGTGAACTTGGAACCTAGACCGGTCTACAATGGTGTGGTTCGGTTGAAATGGGTAATGTATGTTGGGTCTAGTGACGCCCATCATCCTTAGCATCATTCCTAGTGAACCCTTTGTAGTCCTACCTTTACCAGGTCACTAATCTAAAAATCATGTGTTGGGATTATTGCGTCGATGACTTCATTGGCTAATGTTGGTTTCTATGAATTGGGGACTTGATCGCCCCCAATTTTGACAAGAATATCTTCCTCTAAACGCCCCAACCAAGGGGCACAATCTACTCCAAATGCTTCAACCAAAACCCTCAAACTTTACAAGGCACAGTTGGTTTCTACACATAGATGTACTCCTTACTCTCTCTATTTTGTCAATTTCACTTTTTCAAAGTTTCGGGTTAAAGTTTCAATTTTTATAGGTTTCACTTTGTACACCTCTCATACATTGACTAAACTCGATAAAGTGTGTTTACACACTCAAGTGCACATTTCCTTTAACTATTGAATTTCATTTACTAGATTGAAAGAGGACAAATATAGAGACCCAAATTTGGCATTTTGGCACTTGATGATGTTAATTTTGGCTTGCATCCCTTACACATGACTTGTGTGCACAAACAAAGCTAAAACGCACTATCCTAAGTTATCCTAAGGCTTGCAATCTCTCATTTTGTTGCTAATACACCTACAAGAACACTTCTATCAGTCAAAAACCCCTTATATCTCATGTGCAAACTTCTCTAGGCCTTCAACCAAGTTTTTCCAATTCACTGGACAAAGTCGTCCAATAGGGATAGGATCTACTAATCGGTCATGTCCTTCAGTCGATCCTATCCAGGGCCCTCTAACAATCAATTTTTCAAATGTATATCTTTATCACCATTCTCAAGTCAACTTTAGTGCGAAATATTACCCTCATGCGACGAATAAATACAAATTAAACCAAAGGTTACCTACAACTCTGAGACAGCAGGAGGACTGGAGGCTGGGACAGCAAAAAAATCCAAAATTTTAGACAGCGAAGGTACTTCTAAAATAATATATTAAAAATTAAAAATTTAAAAATATACAAATAAAAATTTAAAAAAATTATGAATAGCAGTTTGTGACAGTCCACCATGTGCATTTGTGCTCGAAAATTTTGTATTCATATATCACTCTTGATTCTTAATATGTCTTTGTAATACAATACAGTCGGGTTATGGTTAATGTTTGATCTATGCCTTACTGCTTTTATTATCTACACAACCTTTCTCTTCATATAGAAATATACATACAAACTTTTTAAGTTATTGGAGCTTCCAAAGTGAATTTTAATTAGATTTATACATACAAACTTTTTTCAAATAGAGATGAGTGGCTTCCAAAAACAATCTTATACTACAAGAGTACAATTTAAAAATCAGTTTTTAAAGAGAAAACAACAAAGAAATTAATAAATAAATCAAAAATAAATATAAAAAAACAGACTTCCCGAGGACGTCCCCAAAATGTCCCCTGATATTCAAAGACGTCCACCTCCTTTCCCACCCTTTTGGAAACGTGGGGGGGCATTTCCACCCGTCCCACCATCCCCAAGATGTCCCGAACACCTGGTTTTCGGAGGGGGTGGTGTCCCTGTGTAACACTAAATTAAACCCACTCATTTACTCACTTGGCTGACACCTACAATTTATCAAGAGCTCCTCTAGAAATATCTATCAAATATCAAGTAAATATGCCCTAGTATTCTCTATTTCACGAGTAGACATTAGGAGCAGCCCTTTGCAAAGTTAAAGCACTCTAAACCATGTTAAGATCAAACAAAGCCAAGGCAAGAGCATCTCAAGCCAAGCCAAAGCAATCAGTATCAAGTGTCAAGGGCCAAATCTAGTTGCATACATGTAGTTGCATCATCACAATTGTACTTCCACTAGGCGGAGAACTACATGGGTTTGAAGCATCTTTGGAGTAGTGCTAAGTAGGCAGCACAAGGGTGCCTCAACCCAAACAGCTAAACATTTTTACAAATATTTCAAAGATAGGGTTTCAAGAGAAGAACATTGATTACAGAAACATTTGTGCGCTCATTACAGGAACATTTGTGTGCATCTGAAGTGGTTGAAAGCAAAAAGGGCAAAGCAAATATAAACAAAAGAGCACAAACTAAAACAGAAGTGCAGAAATCAATTGGAGCAGTCTGTCCAATACCGGACAAGTTTTCTGGGGTGATTTTGTCCAAGGGCAGAATACAGTGCCAATTTCAAATACAAAACGCAAGTACAAATCATTTCAACTTGTTCCTCTGTTTCACATCCAGATCAGTCAAGAAACTCGCATTAAACTAAGTGCACTTATCCTATTGTCGATTTCTATATTTAGCATGTACCTCGATTGATTGAATGCCCTAAACCATTTATTGTACTTTCATATTTGTATATGAATGTTTATTTATAATCTGAATGTACATCATTTTTAGATTTCAATGTAATGAAATTACTTAGATAGATCTGACTATCAGCAGCAATAGAACACCAAACAACACCAAGAAATGATCGCAATATGCAAGTAAAATGACTTAGTCACTTTGAGGTGCAAACCTCCAAACCATACAATAAGACTCAAGTTCTCAATATGATACCTACTCTCTAACTCCTATATATATACCCTACTATGCTATACAAAGCCCCAAGGCCAACCCACTAAGCATATGAAAGCCCAATTAAATATGATATGATATGATAAGAGATTATGTTAGCCGCATGTCGGCTATTCATATCCCGATAATGACCTAGGGTTAAGGGCATAGCATTCAATCTGAAATCAGAAAATAAACCCTAATAGGATTTTTATTTTCTAAATTAGGGTCAAATCAACTACCATCCTTGGCCATATGAAGGGTATATCTCAAATCCATGATAAATTCACACTTAGAAATATGTGCAACAAGAACATTAATTATATCTTTTTCCCTTTGCTTGTCTTGCCTTGACATCTCTTAATGATCTAAATTGATTGCACAAGTACCTTCAAAAGTGATCCAAAACTTCCCAAGGCTCCTTCGCATCTTTTCGAAAGTTCACAAGCCTTCCACACACCTATCACACAATCCTTTCTTATGAGGCTCATCTCTTCATTGAGAAGATTTTCCTTCATGAAGCTCATCCCTTCATTGTGAAGCAAATCCTTTTCTCAAAACCCACTTCTTTATGAAGCTTCTCCACTTTGTAAACCTCATCTACTTTGCACTAAAACAAAGTTCTTCATTGCTGAACTTACTATTTTGCAACACCAACTAAACAGCATTCCTCTTCATTGTGAAGCAAATCCTTCTTCTCAAAACCCACTTCTTTATGAAGCTTCTCCACTTTGTAAACCTCATCTACTTTGCACTACAACAAAGTTCTTCATTGCTAAACTTACTATTTCACACCACTAACTAAACAGCATTCATCTTTTCACCCCTAATAGGGGCAGCCCAATTTGACTTTCAAATTTTGGCATTGTTCAACTCAACCATCAAAAGGAGAAGAGTCACACGTGGAAGAGCAAGTGTTTCAACTTCCATTACAATCCTCTAGTCTTCATAACTTTGTAAAATTATGCATGCATATTTACATGAGTGGTAAGCATCATATAGTCAAAAAATGCCAATAGCAAATACTTGTTCTTCTTCTTGACTTTACACTCATGAGCTCCACTCTTGTCCTCATCTTCATCATTGATTTGGTCCACCATACAACTTAGTTTCCCCTTTCCTTTAAAACAACACACTTGTTGCTTCAAATCAATAGTGCCCATCTTGACAAGTTTTTCTTGTTCAACAATCAAATGGGGGCATATATTTGCAAAAGGCGTGCTCTTGCCTTCCTCATCACACCTCCCTAGGAATATCATGTAGAAAGAATCACATCGTACAAAATGTTTCAAGTTGTTCAGGATGATCTCAACGATCTTGCAATCTTTTTTTGGTACTCATCACACTTCTCTAACTGAGATAGAAGATCCTTCATACAAGCTAAATAGTCCTTGATCCTTTCAAATGATATTCCGATGTCGGTTTAAATTGTGAAGCCTTGATGAATCAACTTGCCTTAACAATTTTTTCAAGCCATCCGACATCTCATTTCTATTCTCATACCCCTCGATGTCAAAATGAAGCTCAGGGCACAATATGGGTCATCATAAACCCAATAGCCTAATCTTCCCAATTAATGTACTCATCCTTTTCTTTGACATAAGTAGTTTGTTTTTCCCTCATAACCCTCCGTCCTAAATGCAATCTCAATGGATGAATCCCATACATGGTAGTTATCTATTGTTAATAAATACAACACCTACGGACCACGGCCACACCCATCTTCCAAAATCATGAGACCATTCAAGAAGTACGCAAAATCTGGTAATGGTGGTACCAAATCCGAAGAGCTTTGAAAATGTTTTCCAGCCGTTTGAAAATGAGCTTGAATGGAGTTTATAAGACATAATTATGGCTTTTCAAGTTATGATGTCTCACTCTAAAATCCCCTTAAATTTCAGAATATTCAAATTTTAAAAAACATATCTAGATTTGGCAGGAAAAACCTGATTTCAGAATTTCAGGCTCTCTATCAAAACTAAAATTTCCAGTTCATACACATCTACAAAATGTATGGATCCAATCACATGGTGTCACATCACAACGCCAACTATCAAATCAAAGTCACAGGAGTCATCACACAGACCACTAGTGTTTACAACCTAACCACCATTGCTCACAACCATAGTTCTTAAACTCATCGAAACTTGCCAAGTACTTGACACCCGCACGTGAAAAGAGATCCTAACTCAAAACTTGTGATCCAAGTAAAACCCTAGAACTCGTGAGTTTTGACACTCAAAAACTCATCACAATTGAAGAGTCCGTGAAAAACTCTGCCACTTCCAAATAAGACATTCGAAGAAAAGAAAAAAACATCAATTTTTAATGCAAAAACTCATATTTCTTCTCTAGCAAATTATTTTGTGCATGTGACAATTGTTGTGAAGTGATTGACAATGGCTTTATCGGCTCCAACGGATTTCCACAAGGATTTGTTTAGGTAAATTGCTTCATTTAGTTTTTTTGTTAAACTTATTTTGAAAAAAATACCATTTTAGATGGCCTAGGTTTGATTTTTTGTTTCTCATTCTTCCTTTGATAGACACTAGGAGCTAGGGTTTTAATCTAAAACTTATTTTTGGTGTTATAGGGTTTCTACTTGTTTTAGTTTGCATTCAATTTCCAGCGGTATAGATCCAAGAATGGCATCAACATCCACCTCTGTTCAACTATATGTAGTAAGCCCGGCTCTAAGGGCCCTTCGGAAGTATTGTAATTGAGCTACAATGGCCAATCATGTCATATGCAATTATTGTGGGTTTGAAGTGACTACAAGCATTAATCGTCTCAAATACCACCTTATGCGAATCACTAGTAAAGATGTAATTGTGCAAAACGAGAACTAGTTAGTTGCTTACCTTGGGAGTTGTGTGGGGCCAAAGGTATCATTCTTCCTTTGATAGACACTAGGAGCTCGGGTTTTAATCTAAAACTTATTTTTGGTGTTATAGGGTTTCTACTAGTTTTAGTTTGCATTCAATTTCCAGCGGTATACATCCAAGAATGGCATCGCATCCAATTCCCATTCAACTATATGTAGTAAGCCCGGCTCTAAGGGCCCTTCTCGGAAGCATTGAAATTGAGTTACAATGGCCAATCATGTCATATGCAATTATTGTGGATTTGAAGTGACTACAAGCATTAATCACTTCAAATACCACCTTACGCGAATCACTAGTAAAGATGTAATTGTGCAAAACGAGAACTAGCTAGTTGCTTACCTTGGGAGTTGTGAGGGGCCAAAGGAGGAAAAAGAAGAAGCTAAAGCAATTACGGCCCTAGTGAATATGAAGGGCAACAAGGGATGATTTTGATGACTATTAGTATAACATGGGAGCCTCTTTTATTGCCTCAACTCCAAGGGGACAAGGACAAGGATAGGAACGCTCATCTACCGGAGATAGTTTGGGTGCACATAGAGTCGAACAAAGTTTTTGTTCTTTGAATAGTCAAAGGTAAAGGTAGTTGTAGAAAACTTGTGGTATTACAACATTCCATTCTATTTGGCAAAAAGCCCATGTTGGGATAAATTAGTAATGGCATTGACCGCTTCCTAGGAAGGGGTCAAAGGCTCCTATTACTCATGATTTGAGTGGCCCATTGTTGGAGGATGTTGTCCAAATTACGTAAGCTATAGTAGATGTGCAAAAAAATATGGTGTAAAAAAGGGCTACATCATTTTATCCGATGGGTGGACGGATAGGAAAAGTAACACTTTGATTAACTTTCTAGTGGCTTCAAGTGGACAGTTGATGTTTTTAAGTCAATTGATGCTTACCACCAAGTGAAAAATGCAAACACCATGGGAGGTATGTTGAAGGATATGGTGATGGAAGTGGGTGTAGAGAATGCCATCCAAGTTGCAACAAATAATACATCAACATCAATAGTAACACACCGACTCATTGAAGAGCGCCCTACACATTTTTGGACCCCTTGTGTAGCCCATTGCATTAATCTCCTACTTGAGGACATAGGAAAGATGACATGGGTAGAGAAAAGTTGTTGAAGAGGCAGGAAATATCACAAAGTTCATCTACAATCACTCTTGGGTGCTAAGCTTGATGAGAGAGCACACCAATGGAAAGAAGCTTGTGTGAGCAAGAGTCACACAATTCACCACAAACTTCATCACATTGCGCATTACCCTCACTAACATCTCTTCAACAAATTTTTATAAGTACACGGTGGTTAAAGTCTCCTATGCTAGGAAGGTCAAAGAGGAAAAATCGTGAAGACCATTTTTTATTGTGTTTGCAAATCACTTAACTATTTATTATTTATCATTTATTTCAAAAAAATGGTTCAAATTTCTCTTAATCTTAATTCTAAAATTTTGCATTATTTTGCTATAAGTGTCGTGGGCCTTGATGAGAGATCACACCAATGGAAAGGAGCTTGTGTGAGAAAGAATCACATAATTCGCCACAAACTTCATCACATTGTGCATTTCAGCCTCATTAACATCTATTCAACAAATGTTTATAAGTACACGTTGGTTGAAGTCTCCTATGCTAAGAAGGTCAAAGAGGAAAAGATCGTGAAGACTATTTTTTATTGTGTTTGTCAATCGCTTAACTATTTTTATTTCAAAAAAATTGGTTCAAATTTCTCTTAATTTTGATTTTAAAATCGTGCATTATTTTGTTATAAGTGTCAGGGCCTTTGGTAAAAGTTTTACGCTTGGTGGATAGTGAAAACACCCTATGGGTTATCTATATGAGGCCATGAAAGTGGAGAAGGCCATATCAAATTATTATGGGCAAAAATATAAAATATAAACCCATTTGGCACATAATTGATCACAAACATAACAAGCAACTTCATCGACATATACATGCAGCGACCTAGTACTTAAACCCAAGTTTTTCTATTCCGACTCATTTAAGCATGATGTGGAGGCTATGGATGTCAACACATGCATAGTGAGGCTAATCCCTGACATAGACATTAGAGATGCATTATTTTAATGAGCTATAGATCTATAAAAGTGTAGAGCGGAGGCTCTATTCTTCACAAGGATATGTTCAAAGGAGAAACACCCAAGAAAACATGGAAAAACAAAATTCATTTGTTTTTAGTCTCGTTACTTGTAGGTTGTGTCACCAAATTCGAATTCGTCTTCAAATTCGTCAAAGCTAAAATTCGTAAAAAACCGATGTTAAAAAATCAATGATAAAATTCATGATTAAGTTTGACTAATAGAAAAATTATAAAACTATAAATAAATATATATTTTATAAAGTGTATATATAAAACACAAACCATGAACTGTTTGAATTTTAAAAAATCAAAATATGTATATTTTATAAATTATAATATGTAACTATATTTAAAAAACCTAATAATATGAACTATATTAAAAAAACCTAAACTATATAAAATAATTAAACATAAACTATTAGCATCAAAATATATAATTTATAAGCTCATATATATACAAGCAAGCACGACGGTGATGAACATGGGAAATACGGCAAGGTCTTTGTTGAGCATGGCAACTGGTGCACCCACAAGATGGCTCTGCATATGCATATCCGACTTCGAGCACAAGCTTTCCAAAGCGCTCATGCCTCTCGCATGATATTCAGGTTATGCGACATCGGTAATCCTCCTCCACATTTTTGTTTCAACAATTTGCAGCGAGAAAAACCCTATATGTTTTTTTTGGCAGATTTCTATGATTTGGAGGGCAAGGAAATGGAAGCGAAAAAAAAGGGAACGATCCATATAAATGTTTTAATGTCATGCGCATTTTGTGCCATCTGTGTAGCCCTTCTAAGTGTGAACATAATTGGAGCTTGTTTGAAGTTGTTCACACAAAGAGGCGCAACATGTTAATATAAAAACACCTCAATCACCTTGTTTTTGTGTGATACAATCATTACAAGTGGAGGGGCAAGAGTAGCATGATGCAATTGACTTAGATCATATTGATCCATATGCCGAGTAGATTGTTAAACATGAGGGTTTGAATGAGCAAACCATGTTTACCGAGGAGATTACAAGAGTGGAGAAAGAAGCGAGAGGAAGAGATAACATCAAGGCAAGAGAGGCATCAAGAGCCAACGGGTTTGGTGAGGATGCAAATGATATCTTTGCAGATGATGTTGTTGGAGAGAACCAATCTTTACCTTCCACTTCCAAGGGGCAACAAACTAGTATTGGAGATTATATAAATGACTATAGTCTATGACTCTATGAACATTGTAATTTGTATTTTGTACTCTCTTCGTCTAAAATTGGGCATTGTACTCTTTTTTTGTCAAAAATTAATGGAAAATATACTTATGTGTTCTTTATATTCATTTGTCGAATCATTCAAGAGTGGTATATGTTATATAAACTTATTTTATGGATTTATTTTTATTTTTAAGTACTAATAAAGTTTATCGAGTAATGTCAAAGTCCCAAGTCCGAGCCAAAATTTTGGGTTGGCAGTACGAGTCTTCGAACTATGCTCTCACAACTACTTACAATCAAGCTACTATTCAACAAAAGGGAAGAAAGGACGCCAAAGGCAATCAAGCTACTATTCAACAAAAGGGAAGAAAGGACGCCAAAGGGGGTCAAACCCTCGATCGACTTTCTTTGAGTGCCTTCATGTCATCTGAGTCACCAAGTGGGTTACACCAGCACACTCATAGAATAGGCACAACAAGGTTTTCTTAACCTTCTGCCCAAAATTTGTCATTTCCCACCCTTGATCGCGCACTTTGCACCACACGACCCTAGGTGCTGCTTGCAGCTCAACCCATCCTTGTTAGCCCTTCAATCACCAATATGACTGGTTCTTAACCCTTGTCACTTTGGAGACCAACAATCTTTGAGACTCAATTTCAAGGTCAAAATAGACAGCAAGGAGACAAGTAAAAACTGGACGTGCTAAATTTTCAAAAGGAATCCAAAAAAGATATCAGATCTAAAAAAGATGCACCAAAAGTAGACTTCCTTTAGAAACCCACTTTCTCCTATACAAACAAAATCTTGCACCAAGAGAGCTCCATGAACTCAATTCTTTACAAACGAATTCCCTGCGAGTCTGGATTCCATAACGAATAAAATCTGAAATTAGAATATCTCCTTTTTCACTAATTTTGTTGGTTCTTTTTCTTCAAAAATCGACCCACGATAAAGATAGAAAATTGCAACAAAATTTGCATGATCTCTACACATGATTGCAGCAGAAAAAGAAATGGACCTTAGGGTATTCACACTTCCATACCATATTAGATTATATAACATGTCTATAATTGATCAACAGAAAAATACTTCAAGTGAGTAGAAGAGAATACAGCTCAAATATGTGGTGGTGGTGGTGTCTAAAGAAAAACTTAAAGCATAATAATCAAATAAATAAATAGAATGAAAAAATGAGATGTTGATAGGCGGAAGGCATTGCCTTTGTGTATACACTATCAACATATGACATTAGTGTTGACATGCACAAAGTAAGGCAATAACACCAAAAAAGTATAATCACACTTGCAAGTTACACATAGCCCAATGAACCCAAAAAAACTCAAAGGGGACCTGTACATATGAGTTTTTAATTCTAACAATAAACAAATAACCCTAATCCCACCCTTACTAGAACCCCTAAAGGAATTAATTTGAATTCATAGCAAAAACATTGACCCGTATCAATGGAGGCAGAAACAAGTCCACAAACTACTCTTGGTAATAATTCTCAAAGTTGTAGCTAAGTTGCAAACATTCCTGCCAAACCCAAACCCAATGCATTCCGGCCCCGAGGTATTAACTTCGGAAAATTATTTCTAAGAATATTGGGAAACATAGAGACATATCCATTTTGGGAAACATTTAGCCATGGTTACTGAGGTGCATGACAGGTAGCTTATGTTTTCCACTACAAAAAAGTGATCTTCAAGAAGTTTTAGACAAGCCATGTCAGTCTGTGTTACCTACAATGTCCACTGATGATTATTTAAATAAAACACTTCACTGTGATTTGAATCAATATAATATAGGGTTACAAGGGTGTGCAGTTGAAGGGGCACGCATAGTGATGGTGCACAACACCCAATGTTATCCACCAAAACTTGGCAATGCCATCAAAACTTGGGCATCCAAGTGTGAGGGTGCAGTGGTATACAAGGTGCAGACCCCGAAAGTTGGGAATGTGAGATAAGATTAAAACTAAAAACATCAAACTTGAATGTTGAAACTTGAAGCGCAAAATCATCATGAAACAAAGTAAAATTTGAATTAAATATATCATATCATATTGATATTATATAATTCTAATGCATCAAAAAATGTCATGAGCTAATTGCAAAATAAGTATAGCATACAAAGTGTTGAAGAAGTGTTATTTGCTACATGTGAATCAAAATTACAAAATCATGTGGTTTTCATAGGACAAAGAAGTAGTGGAACGATCATGAATCAAAACAAGTCAATCTCAGTTTACTGCCTGAGGATATTTGTTGGCTAGACGTCAAGCCCTTCAATCTCTATTTCTTGTATGTTCTCACAAAAAGTTTTATGTGAATGGTGACTGATAATAGAATAAGATCAGATGAATAAATTATAAACTGATAATAGAATGCAGATGAAGTTGGGATTTTTTATGTTTTTTGTTTAACGTTTTTTTTATTTTTGTTTAATGTTAATGTTGACTGACAATAGCATAAGATCAGATGAATAAAATGGTAATAGAAAGCAGATATAGTTGGGGCTTTTTTATGTTTTTGTTGAGCTTTTTGTATTTTTATAATTTAATTTCATTTTTTTGGCTTTTTAATATTTTTAAATGAGGTGAGTACCTGAGTAGGGTAAAGTAACATGTGATTTGGGTTGCTCCCGGTACATCTAGGGTGTGGAAAGGTGTGTTTCACACTTGCACCCACGTACCTAGTACATGTGCATTTCTGGCATGAGCCAATTTTTGTCAGGTATGCAAACAGCTAGATAACATTGATAAAACAGTAGTTGCTCTTGACCTGCTTTTGAAGCTATTCATTTATCAACATCTTCGTCATCTACATTTGGTGTGGTAAGAGCATCTTCTGCATCAGCAACTTCTGCTCCAGTAACACTAACACCAGACTCTTTTACCCATCAATCTAAATCCAGTTTTGAAATGTACGAGGATAAGCTTGATCTTGATAACTATTTATGTAGCTCACTTGAATGCAGAGAATTTAAAGCCAGTTTTCAAAGAAAGGTGTAACTTAACTTTAGATTCTTTATCATTGAATCATTTCTGTAATCAGATATCTTATGCAGTTTCTGGTAATGTTACATAGGCCCAATGAATATAACTAATCTTAGTGGCATTTTTCTATATTTGGCATTAGCTATTATAAAAAGACCAGTAAAACATTTGGAAAACTTTTGTTATTCGTCATTCAAGCAGCAACATAAATAATGACATACAGGAGAAACGATCAATTACCAAAAAAACTTGATGCATACCCCATTTAGTATATCAAGAACCTTAGATTCCTTCATGGCCTCTGTTTGATGCATCATTAGAGCCTGATTAAAAAATAGAGGAAAATCAGCAGAAATGCACAAAAGTAGATGAAACTTGTTTTTAGGATTGTAAAAAAATTGACCATAAATGGAGATCATATATTAGTGACATAAAAGTTAACAGCGCAAAGTACAGACAACCTAAAAATTTCCAGATTCCATATCATGGATTATCTAGGACCCGAGAAAGAGAAAAGATAAGGTTATACTAACCGATTTAAAATTCTCTATGGAAACCCGGCCATCTTTATCAGGTTCAAGGAGTTTAAACTGAGCTTTGAGGTACACCAGTTCTTCTTCTGATAATGCTTTCACCAACGCCTGAAATCACATTGCTGACATCAGTTCCTTGGGCTAACAAATACAAGGCTTACAAAGTTACTAATAAACTTAATCCAAAACCTCTAAATAGAATAGTTACCAGGTTTGGAAATCCAGATCCATTCGGAGAGCAAAAAATCCGAAAATCCAGAGTCCTCGAAAAAGTTCAGAAAAATTTGGTTCGATATATATACATTATTACTAATTAATAATTATATATAATGTATAAATTAATAGATGAACACATATAATTAAAAATAAATAATATATAATAATATTTTTTTAGCAAATAATATGTAATGATAAAATTGTTATGCAATATACCATAATATAAAAGTGTAAAAAAATATTTTAAAATTATATAAATAATAAAATTTAGTTATTAACATTAATAACTAAATACTATATATTCAGTTATTAATCATTAATATTATAAGCAAATTAAAAATTAAAAAATTAACGTCCTAAATAAAATATGAAAAAACTATTTTCTACATAAGTTAATTAAAAATTCATATTTTAAATAAAAACAAAAAAGATTCTGTTTTAAATAAGTTTAATAACTAAACAATAATAAACAATAATAACTAAATGCTAATATTTAGTTATTAAATTTATGTTAATATATACTAAACTTTGATAAATAATTAATTAAAATTAAACTAAACCCTAATTTATATATTTGAAACTAAAATTATCTACCATTCTAAACCTAAAACAAAAGTATTAATATAAGGGTCAGCTTTGCATTCGCTATTATCTCTTACTAGTCTTGCTGTGCATCACCGCCAACACACGCACATTTGGCTGCAAGGTTACTTGTCATGATTCTCTTCGCGTCCTCAATAAACTATTGCCTCTGCAACTCGGCCACACTCTTGGTATCACAGCTTGATCTCAATGCATCCTCACACAGGTCTGCAAGCTTCACAAAAACACTCCAGGTGGTATTCTTCTCACGGGTTTGGGATCTCATAAACAGGATCGAGAGCCAGTCAAGACTGTTAACGCTTTTTTTTAGCTTTTTCCTGATAACAAAGAAGGGTGCACCGAACCAGATCTATCCGGACACAACGAAAAATTGGGTTCGACCAGATCTGGTCCAGATCCGGCTGAACCTGGTAACTATGCTAAATAACATAAAGAAGAGTGCATGTCTATTCTTCACCAAATTATAATGGGCAGTGGCATCCATAAAAGCTCTGGAAAATGAATATGGATATTATGTTACAAAAGTTCATTAGCACTATTAGTAATAGTTTACTAGTTTTGGAATGGGAAGCATAAATAAGTGAAATACAAATATATGACACCTAGAGAGAGAGAGAGAGATGACCTTTATTATATCCTAAACATGCCTAGGCGATGTATCTATCTTGGCCTCCTAAGAAATTTAGCACAAATAAAGCCTAAAAGAAACTCATCATCTGCCTGCTAAAAATGATTTTCATTATAAAACCTCAATAGAAAAAGGATCCAGATTCCAAACAGCTATATGATCCTATGACATTGACCTTAACATTCAAAAACATAAATTAACAACAACCAATCTGGGATATCTCCAACCTATAACACCAGGCTTCTTTGGAGAATGAAAACTAAAAAAACCTACATCTATACAGACCTGGACAGTTAACTTTTGGTAAATATCCAATTATGCATATTTTTGAAACTAGGTATTCAATCTCTGTTTTAAAAACCTTATAGAGAATTTCCACCACACAGTTTAAACTTTAAACCTGTCAGCCATTGTCACACATGCATGTAGCTTAAAATATTGGAACTTGTATCCCTTTCCTTCTCTTGAAAGTAAAAGCGGTTAAATGGTTTACATAAATATCCAAAGATTGTACACATATATATGAGTATGGGTTAGTGAGGCTTTCAAGCTTCAATGACCAAAAAGAATATCAGAATAAAATTCACAACACCTTTAAATTCTCATAATGCCGGTCTCTTTGCTTCATTGAACAATCTAGGACTTGAAATGTATTAGATAAGGCACACTGGAATCATACAAGGGAAAAACTACCTTTAGAGCTGCACGTTTTAGTGGTGAATACCGGAGATATGCTTTGACTAGTTTGTACATTAAAATATCCAACGGAATTACTTCTTGTCCACGAAGCCAAGGATGTGCTGTCAAAATAGAGAATTCAGGGAAGTTACAAAATAACAGTGTTTCCTTTCCACACCAACCAAAATCCAATGAATAAATGAATATTATCAATGCAACATTAATAAATCCTTACAAAGTGCCTGAGATGCACTCATTCTTTTGCGCAAATCCTTATTAAGAAGTCTTTTCACAAAATCCTTAGCTTCAGGAGAGATTGAATGCCATGGTGTATCCTCAAAATTAGGTGCAGTTTTCAAAACAGCACGAAATATTCCTGATTCAGTGCGTGCCCAAAAAGGACGACACCCACATAATAGTATATATGTTATCACTCCAATACTCCAAACATCTGCTTCCATGCTATATGATCGATGGAGGACTTCGGGTGCCACATAATATGCACTGCCTACAATATCATTAAGCCTTTCATCTGCATGGTTTACGGATAAGGATGTCAATGAAATGCATATCTTTATGATTCTGCATGTCAAATAACAAAGCACTGACAAAATTATATCAAGATGTTAAAGGAAAACAGATGACAACAAGAACACCATTTTGTAGCAGAAATATAATCAAATCTAACTCGGATAATGAACAGCTCAAAGAAAGGAGATACCTGGTCTGATGAAATCTGACAGCCCAAAATCAATAGCCTTTAAAGGTGCATTTTCATCCTTTGTTGTGAAGAGAAAATTCTGTCATTATTGTAAAGCATCCAAAACACATATCATTTCACAGAAAGACTGAAAATGATTGAATCATATCATGCATTTGGAAATCTAGAAAGCAAAGTCACGAAATACTAAATATCACCATCATCAAATTAAAAAGAGACAACCAAATATAGTTTCCAGATTACATTTCAAAAAAGGGAAGTGATTTCACAAACACATATTTTACCCTCTAAAAGAATTGTGGAACATATCCCCGAGCCTGTGGCATCGCATCATATCCTAGAACGAGTTTTCCCAAAACATGACACATTGTATGTATACCCACTTCCAACCAAAAATAATGGACAGAATGAAAAATGTATAAGGGTCTCCTGTGTAACCCTTGCTATGGTCCGTAATGCATAAAGATAAAAGAGAATAAAAATGGTAATATCCAAACAAAAGAAGCTTATAAGCATAGTTACCATCTTCGAAAAGTTCAGATAGTTTGAAAGGGGAAAAATGTTCAGAAGTTTGAAAATTTTCATAAGGTTCGGTTCAGTTCGGTTTAGAAAATTTACAAATATAAAAGATATATATAAATAAATATTATATATATATATATATATATATGATGATATTTGAAAAGGGAGTTTTTCTTTTATGTGATTAGGTATTAGTGTTGCTTGTTTCATTTTTGTTTAGTGTTGAAGTTCTTTCAATTCAAACGCTTTAATTTTTTAATTATAAAAAAAAAAATAATGTTCCACCGAACTTGTTCGGGAAGTTTGGTCAGACCAAAAGTGTGCGGTTCGAACCAAATTTTCACTAAGTTCGTAAGAATATGGTAACTATGCTTATAAGGATCACTTAACTAAAATCGAATCAGGCATAAAACAGCTCTTACCCATCATAAATGCTTTAGCATAAATCAACAACAAGAGAGGCATATAAGGATTACTTAGGAGAATTTGGATCAGGCATAACACAGCTCCTACCCTCATAAATATTTTAGCGTTAACCAGCAACAAGAGAGGGATATAAGAATCACCTAGGAGAATTCGGTAATAGATAGCTTTTTATAACTATGGAACAAAAGCTTTCTATGCTCAAATCAGACATACCACAGCTCTTACCCCAAGTTTGAATAAGCAGCGGCAAACCAAGGTCCAGAAGTTCAATAGCAATGGCATTGCAAAGCTATTTGTTCTGCAGAAACATCTTTCAAACACAAAGTTTCCAGGGGCTTGTCATTCATCAGGGTTTAGCTTTAGCTGTTAAAGCAAGGTTGGGCAAGGTGGATGGCACGGAGTCTTTGTGCATCATATGTGGGAGAGAGGAGACTACTGATCCTGTATTTTAATGATGCTCCACAATTACATTGTTTTGCATTCAGCTTCAGATTGAATTTCATTTCCTTTTTATCATTCCTTTGCCTCGGCAAAGAGATCAGCTGGGAGACTCTTGGATGATTAGGTGCAGCACCAAAAGCGCTTGCATACAATCTATTTCATCTCTATAATCTTATTGTGGAAATATAAAACAATATACAAATCTACCTTTCAGGAAAATCCTTCACCCCTCCCCATAGAGAAACTGAGATGCTTCAAGCAAGAACCAACTATGATTCTTAAATCTAGCTGGCAAAGGATCCGGAAAGATTTTGACCCTTTTCCCATCAAAGTGCAGGCTGGGTACTTTCCTTCCTTGCTTTTATGGGGGAGAGATTTTCCTTGCAACTCTTCTGCTCCATTGATGTAAACTTCATATTAGTCTTTGTAATATATGATGAATTGTCTAAAACTATTGAAAAAAATAGCCCCGACTCTCTAGAAGTCACAAAGACCATAAAATTATATAGCCTTGAATTAGAAAGCAACCAAATACTCTCCTGCCAAATAAACATAGAAAGGTAAACTCAGGTTACTGGTATAAGCATTCATAACAAGCACATGCAAACAAAGTTTGGGCAAAAGGATGCAATTATAATAACAAAAATAAATAGGCAAATAATGCATCCAGGAAGACTAGCTTGTAGGCAAAAAAGGTGAAAAAATACTAGAACAGAAAGGAACTGTGAAAGTAAAATTCGTCAATTTATAAAACCAAAGAAAAGAACAAGTAAAAGAAACATTCATTTAAAATACTGAATTTCACACCCAAATAGTAACTAAAAGTGACAGTTTCAAAATGGAGAATTATTGACAGCATTTAATGATTATGTGTATGGACCACATGAGCTATAGATAGATAAGATAGATAAGATAAATATAATGTCCAACAAATGACCACAAAAGTAGGTCAAAGGGACTGCAAAAAACAGCGAGTGCTGAAACAAAGCGGGAAAACCAAAGAGTTCCCGAGAAAGACAAGTACAAAAGCCAAAAGAGGTGGCCAACCGGAAGGAGAAACCACCTGCACCCAGAATGGGGGTGGAAATACAAGTGAGAGGAAGAAAGGGGGAAAGACAACCAAGGAGAAGAAAAGAGGAAAGCCCATCAAGGAATGGTAGATCCATCTCTCCTAACATCCGAGGCTGACTGGAAAAAGCTGAGGATAGAATGTCAACCCGCCGAAGAGAGAGTCTGCCTACTATGTCGTTGTCTGGACACAGTACTATCCCTCTAATGCCTAGTGGATCTAGTTTGTCTCCTGAGGCCAGACCTAGTACGGGCATGCCTGTGATGGCTTGGGGAACCATGGATGGTTTCCCTGGGCCGAACCAATCTGGAGGAAAAGCAGGGTCGGTCTCACAAGGGTGCTTAGTGCCTCTCTCTGAAGGTAACACTATGAAAAAGGAAGTGATCCGCTAGGTAGAATCCAGTCTAGGATGCGGCTAAAGAGTGTGCTCACGAAGCTTCAAAGCCTCTTGTAAGTATAAAGCCAGGCACCTCTGATCCTCAAACCTAAAGAAGTCAGAAAGATCCTACGTCCTCCTAAATAAACAATGGAACCTCCCTCTGATCTCGTAGTAAATGGGGCACCAAAATATGAAGTGTGTTTTTGTCTCGGTCTCTTGGAGACTACACAATTGGCAAATCTTGTCCGAACGATCAAGGTGGTGATCCGTCTCACATCAAAGTTTATGAGAAACAACCCTGAATTGACCAAAGGGGATGCAAAGGGCATGAAGGGCATGAATCCAATGCCGAAGAGTGTATTGAGGACGGATAATGAGACCGTCCCTCAACTCCAAGACATGCTCAACATAAAAGGCCATCTTGGCACATAAACCCTCTCGAGGATTTACCCAAGTGGTACGAATGAAAAGCCTGTAAATATCCTCTATGATGATCATGTTCATCTAATGTTTAGTAGGCAGAAGGTGGCTTGGTGCGTCGATGGAATACCGAAAAGGTGGAAGATGGTCCATCTGAATACCAACTGCCCCCAAATGTTCAAAGACCTCAATACACCAACCACAACCTCGATTTAGGGGAGTCTCAAGAGCAATAGCCTCGATGAACAAGTATGTCAAGTACATGTACTGTCCTACCCTTGGCGGTGACAAAGCGAAGCCCCGAATGCGGTGCGAGAAAGAAACCAAGTCAAACATGGTCTCCAATCTAAAAGGATGGGCTCCAAACTCCGCCAAAATAATGTGTTGGGGTATAGTTTTCTTACACCTGATGAAATGGCGAAGGAGAAGTGTCTGGACCCTCTCGACAAAGGCCCAGTCAGTACCCAACAAAGAGGGTCCCCAAGCAATAGAATCGTAGCGAACCGTGGGTTTGATGAGGGAGTCCATGAGGGACATTTTGGAGATGTCCTGAAAGTGATGGCGAAGCACTGTCTCTCTAGAATAACTAAAGACCCATAGCCCTTATTCATCGAAAAGAGGGCCAAAGAACGGAATCCCAAGTAGGTATAAGAGTTGGTGATCTCAATCTCCTCACCCCTGAAGAAGAAGTGGAGATGTGAGGTCTTCAAACCATTGAAGACCATAACCTTGGTTTTACCCAAGTTAACCATCAACTGCCGAAGATCACAAAACAAGGTTAAAGCATCAAGTTATCTTTGTAAGCCATCACGAGAAGAAGCTAAGAGAACCACATCATCTGCAAACAAAAGAATGGATATCAAAACCTGGTGCAGAAGGCACCCATCATTGTCCTAAATATGCTCATGGAGAAAAGACTCTAGCTCGTCAATGTATATCCCAAACAAAGTTGGGGATAGGGGCACCCCTACTTTACCCCAATGGTACTCTGATGAACTCTAACTCTCCTGGGAGGTGCGGAGGCAGCCCAAAATAGTCTTGTACAAGCGCATGATGGCCATGAGAAGGGTCTCGAAATGCCAATGTCACGGAGTCTCTGAAAAAGTGCCTCACGTGGAACCGAGTCAAAGGCTTTCTAAAAATCCACAAAGCAACAATAGACCTTCAACAAGCGATGATGTGCCTCCTCAATGATGGCCCGAAGAGTGAAGATATGGTCAGTAGTTTGGTGATCAAGTCGAAAACCAGCTTGCCCCTTGGCTCTAAGGTTCCTACGCTCTAACTCCTCGGATAACTGCATATGTAAGATTGTAGCATAAAGTTTGGAGAATGTATGACCCACCATAATGGTCCTATAGTTGTTGGGGTCAGAGCTGGGACCCGATTTGTGAATCGGGTGAATGATATGACATGACCAAGATAGCGGAAAACCCGAGCAAACCACGTGATTGAAGAGGTCAGTCAAATAACTACAAAGAACCCCTTGACCAAGTTTGAAGAATTCCACTTGGAATCCCTCCTCATCCGCTGCCCTGCTACAGTTCATCATCTTGATTGCCTCTCTGATTGTAGTGTAGGTGAAAAGGTGGCACAAGGAAGGTGGGTTGTCAACCTGGATATGTAACAAAAATGGCCTTCTAACTGCTAAAACACAACCACTACACCTATCTAGTGATCAACTATAGACCCAATGCATATATTTATTGTCCATTGAGTTTGCATGGTCTTATCTACCATTAAGATGCAACGAGAGATTGATATATCGCAGTCGAGCATATTGATATTGTACGATTTGATGTATTTGGTAATTCTAGGGACAATTATGAGGCCTCTAAGGACATTATGTTATGGGAAATAATATATTGTTACAATCAAGTGTGTCGAACGTGTATGGGATTGGGAATGTACATGTTGATGAGATCTATTTGTCCATGTCACCTTCTTGAGTGAGATTGGTTTTGGCTGGCACTAGGTCGTCCCTTGTTCGGTCCTCATTAGACCTCACATCACTTGTAGTAGTTCCATGGAATAATATACATGTGACTCTTTATATTTAGACAGAGTAATTCCCTTCTTTGCCTTGATTGGTGTTACTTATTGGTTTCTTGATTGATAATTTTTCTATGTTGATAGCAAAAACTAGTGTCCACAAGAATGAACATTGGAGTTGTGTCCACAAGAATGAACATTGGAAAACTCCAATGCATACTATGAAAACGCAACAGACATACCTAGGGAAAAGAAACCATCATCTCTAAATATGGGAGACAAAAAAAGACTGCACACCCTTTTCAATTAAATTTTGTGTGATTCTATTTAAAAATAAAATTAGAAATCACTCCAACAATAAAATTCAGAAATTTCTAGATACTAGTAACCACTTAAGGTAAACAGCCAGCACGTATGCCTTAACACACTGGTTGTTTACGTGGACACAAACACTAAAGTGGTAAACAACCAGCATGTTGTGCTGAACACACCAGCTGTATAAGCCCTTCCCTAGTAACTAGATCGCAGATATAAAACATGTTATTCAGATGTGAACAAGAAAAAGTACATCGTGGTTCACATTCCAAAATGATGCTTAAATTTCATATGATTTATTGCATTTCACATTTAAAATATTACAACTGGACCTTGTCAATAACCAAGTTCCACCATAAGCAATTAATACCAATGTAACAAATCAACCTGTTAAATTACCTCTGGCTTCAAATCACGGTGCACAACACCCTGAAGGTGGCAAAAAGCAACAACACTCAAAATCTGCACAACAATAACCTTTGCATCTTCCTCTGAATACCTTCCACCCCTGCATCAGGGAAATACCAAATATGTCAAGATCTAAATTTCAGAAACTAAATTTTTTTAAAATTAATAACTTGACAAGTTTTTAGCTATAAATATAATGTCCTGGTTTTCAAAGTCATCCTTTCATTGAAAATAGAAAAGAACATTGACAAAAGAAGAAATGCTCTCACCTGGACAAAATTCTGTCCAATAGTTCTCCACCTTCACATAGCCTACAAAATAGGATTATATCCAAGATTAGCTATGGTAAACAGCCTTGCACTCTAGTGCTCCATAAGTCAATGTTACTGCCATTATAGTCTTGAAAGTAATTGGTTGACACATAGATATACACAAATTGTATGTATGCTACAACAAATTAGATGTCTCTTACATCCTAATCTGGACTTCTAATAGACACTCAATATCTCACAGACATGATGTACTTGAGCCCTAATAAGCTTTGCTAATTATCACTTATAATTTACATGTGACATTCTCGCTTGGTAATTAAACACAAGTTAAACTAACATGGAGTGGACGATGAGGAAACTTTATTTTTAGATATCATGGAAGAGGAAAACATGACAATTGAAAGGATTAGTTGGAGAAACATTGTAATCATCATGGTTATACTGGATATTTTAGACTGTGCATGACGTCCATTTCCTAGTTTTGTACTGAAGGATTACATTGAGAGAAATAAGATTCATCTCACATTGGGCCAAGTTTTGGGAACATTGCCCAAATGTGCACTTAATACGCAGAAAATATAAAATATAGTATATACTGCTATCCGTCATGGACTTGAAAATTGAATTCCAGAGCAAATGTTAAAAAGGTTCTGAAGTAAAATTTTGATAATAGTTTTCAATGTGGAATCTGCATATTTCTGACTAAATTTTTTCATTTTAAATATGTAAATGGAAAATAGAGCATCATCTCGAATGTAAGAAAGTACTCCATGATAATGTAGACATTATTGTTGTCCTCATACGCATCATGATATCTGATCAAGTTGCGATGCCCTGAGAGTGCCTTCAAAATTTTAACCTCTCTCCGCACATCTTCAATCCCTATAGCCGTAGTGATCTAGCAATAAAACACTCAAATCACATATGATTAGATAATGACTCAATGCTAACGCATTTAGTTTAACTCTTCCATTCAATGCACCTTAAATTGCAAGCAAACCAAAACAAGAGTCGCATGATACCGAGACTTATTAATTGAAAAATGGTTTGAAACACTAAGCAAACATCAAGCGGTGTATAATACTAACAAAAAAACTGTGATGGTTCTGGCACAAGTGCGCCAAGGTGGTTTACGTAAAAATAACTTGAAACACCCAGCAATCTCACAAGTGGTGCATAACACTCACAAAAAAAAAAATGTGTGCATCTGAGATAAGTGCGTTAATAGGATTTATGCAACTGAAAATGTTTTCAAAAACACTTCATAATCTACTAGTACATAACAAAAAGCAATGGCAGATCTGGCATACGTGATTCATGCTATTGAAAATGGAATTTAAAACCGCTTGGTAATCCCACGTCAAATGGTGCATAGCCATTAACAAAGAAACACTTGTAGATATGGCATAAATGCATCTACGTGATCCATGTAATTGAAAATGGTTTTAAAAGCCCGCTGTAATCTTCGGCTCAAGAAAATAAGAAGAAAACCAATGTACTGGATCCCTGCCTGTATAGGTGGTAATAGCAAAGAACCAGTTTTTATAATTTATGCACACATAATTAAGAACGACGAAAAAAATCCGCCCACCTTGTCTTTTGAAATGATCTTGACAGCCACAGCCAGCCCTTTAAGTTCTCCTCTCCTCACTTTTGCATGACAAGTATGGCCAAAATGGCCGCGTCCAACCTCCTGGCCTAACTCATACCTCGCACCAAAATTTTTACTGTAACCAAAACTCTTATCAAGGGGTTTATCCTCCTCCAAGGGAGCCCCCTCGGGCAGGGAGCCTCAGTAGTTTTGGGAGCTCCGTGCCTTTTCAAAAGAAACGCCTGAATATGCTTGGCAGGCGAAGGAGGCGGAAAAGCCCTGCGAAAAAACCTCCGTGGAGTCGCCCTGGCAGGAGACGGAGGAACCCCAGCTGGAAGCGGGCTCGGCTGAGGAGTCGAGGCATACGAATACGTATTATTAACATAATGCAATGGAGTGGCCGAGGATCGATCCTGGGACGACGTGGAAACAGTGGGCTCCTCCCATTGTACATGAATATTTTTAGCGTAGCATTGCCCCATGGATCCCAAACACAGATATATCTTACATCACAATTCGCTAAACTGCAAAGCTTGGTCCCCTAAAGTCTTCGCTAAACCCTGCAATTTAAGAAAATTCAAAAAGGATGCTAATTTTGTTATTGAAAGGGAAGCAGCGCAGGCCGCCATTAGAAAGCCGAGACATTTTCTAGGGTTTGCTCGGCTAGGGTTTGAGATTTCCCGTGGTGTTTAAATTCCAGAGAATGCGGAAATTAAACACTTACCACTAGGCGAAAGGATTTGGAATCTTTCCTCCCTTCGCAATTTATGAGCATCATAGGTATAAATGTGGCGCGTTGCGTAACGGGAGGTGCGAAAAAGTTTGATGGCGCAGAAATTGTCCATGAATTGCAACAGTGAGAAGAAATTATAACAGCAACGAAGAGCGGGTGGAGAATACTCAATACTCTTCTTAACTCCTACTCATACTTCGCTGTATAAGACTAACTGGAATTTTAGTTGACTGCATGGATATACGGCGCCGTCTGTTGGCGGGGTTTTGGCGGAGATCGCGACAAATTTGGAGGTCGTTTTGGAGGTTACCTTTTTGTGACGACCTCGACTTTTTTGTGCGACGTGGCGTGTCTTGGTTGGCGAGGTGTGAACTTTTGTTTTCCCCGTTGCGGAAATCGGCTTTACCAAATAGTGTGGTAATGATTTTTTATCGTATTTTTGGTGGGCCCGCTCTTGCACGATAGACATTTTGTTTTCTGACGTTGACCATTGACTATTTTATTTTGCTTTTTTGTAAAGGAAATTAGTTAGGAAGGATGTTGGGTTTCTTTGGCATCAAAAATTTATTAAAGATGGGTATCAAATATTTCTTTTTGTTTCGGAAGCACCTCACCTTTCCCTTCAAAGAATGATATCCCATGGGGGAATAAATTTGGCTTTTATTAGATAGGTGCATATCTGACTAGGGTTGTTGGGGTTAGTCGTATCAAATGTGTGTTAATTATATTAACTAGGTGCATATCTGACTTGAATAACTGAATAATAGGGTTGTTGGGGTTCATCGTATCAAATGTGTGTTAATTATCATTATTGTTGGTTAAAGTTTTTGTTAACACTAGTAATGTGTGTGTTAGAATAGTCATCATCGCACATGTTCCATTGACGCGATAGTATTAGCTTGCATGCTACATCACCATGCTAATAAAATCTTCCATGTTGTATCACCCTTAGCTAATACAACTACAATATTAAAGACATCATAAAGAGTGACATGTGAATGATACCCTTAAAGACCTTTTACACTTTGTTGACATGCAAATCTTTCCCTTAAAGAATTTTAATTGTCTAATGCACAAAACTATTATTATAGACCTTTTAGTCTCGATTAACATGCAAAGGATCAATCCCTTGTAGACCTTTTAATTGATTGCATGCGAGAGGAATTTGCAAGGAAGATGTAATAGAAAAAGTGGTTTTTGTTAGTGGTTTGTAGTATAATAAATGTAGAGTCATGAAATAGTGAATCTTTGTGTAAGCTATAAGCGCCTAATACAACTTCTATGGGCTAGAGAAAATCAAATCATAATCAACTAACTTTAATTAATCATTACTTTGTGAATGAGATAAATAAGAGCAACTCTAATGTCACAAGTTTTGTTTACTCCTTTTCCTAGCACAAGGATATGTATTTGTGAACCTGATTGTTATACGTTGTGTCTTTATCATCCTTGCAAAACAAAATTATATGTAAATACTATTGATGTTTTAAGTCAAGTATTTTTCTTTTTGAAACCCTCTTAGTTGCTTCTATATTATATTATCAACGGTGTTCAATACAATAAAATATAAAATAAGAATACATAAAGATGAAATAATAGATTTTGGGGTAAATATTTTTTTGCCTTATATTATACATTAATACATTTGAGTTCAATATAAATAAATGTAACTTATACGTAATTCATTCATATGGGATCCTTTCAATTGGGTATTAACTTAGTTTTACACAAATAGTTAATAGTGGTATGGAGTACAAAAATGGAATTCACATTGTGATTTGGAACCTCCACCACTCTCAAATATTTGTAGTCTCCAACCTCTGCCACTTTGGGGTACCTTTACCAATTTGCAAACTTTTTGAGTCTTGAACAATTACAACTCTCAAACCTCCCTTACAAATATAATGTCCCAATTTCCAAAGTTATTTTGGAGGTTTTCTTGTTGTGATGGGTATCAAATAGTACTCTTTGGTAGGGGAGCACCTTACCTTTTCATTCAAGAATGTTTTTCCAGGGGAAATAAATTTGGCTTCCACTCAACAGTAAACTATGTCCTAAATAATAGGGTTGTTGGGGTTAGTTGAATCAAATGTGTGTTAATCATCGTGATTGTTGGTTAAAAATTTTGTTAGCATTGGCTACATATATGTGTGAATGGTTATTGTGGCACAATTTTACCATGTCATGTTATTCATTTGAATGAAGTCCTTCATGGTGATAACCAAAATCATCATTGTCATTTGTTGTTCATCATATTGCTAGAAAAGTATTGTCTCGCATGTTGCCTTTGCCACATTGGTATTATCTTTCATGCCACATTATCATGATAATAGCATCTCTCATGTCATACCACCTTTAAAGTCCAAATTGATATAGTTGTAACATAAGAGGCATCATAAAGACCGACATGCACGCAAGGATGCTCTTAAAGACCTTTTACTCCGGGACCCCTTAAGAATTTTAATCATCTAACATGTGAATGTTACTATTTTAGACATTTTAGTCCACCAACATGCAAATGATTAATCACTTATATGGATTTTAATCGATTGATGTGCAAAAGATTTTGTGGATATGGTGTAATAGAAAAGTGTTTTTTTGTTAGTGGTTTGGGGTAAATGAATGCGAGTTGTGAAATAGTTAATTCTTTATGTAAATTAGAAATAATTGGTATTTTAATAAAACTTCAACCAACTAGAAAAAATCAAATCATAAATCACTTGACTTCAATTTAACCATAACTTTGTGGATGAAATAGCTAAGAACCACTCCAATGTCACGAGTTATGTTTAGTCATTTTTGTTGGTTTAGGTATATATTTTCCTTGTATTTATTTATTACTTAGAATATTTCCTACACACATGGTGACTCATCTTGCTTAGGTGTTCTTTGTGTCATAGGAGTTACTTGAGTTATCATTGATCGTTATACATTTCATAGTCTAACATAGTGTGTCATAAGAGTTACATTTGACCGATTATTTCAAGAATGTAACTCCCATTCTAATTTTTGGATTCTTGACCACTATTCTCGCCACTCTCCTATTTGCACACACAACATTTAAGATATTGAGTTGTTATGTTTTTAGCATAGTTCTTTTGTTTTATGGGATTATTATCATGTTGCATCTACTTATTAGTGATTTCCATATTCGTGCAACTTATCTAAAGATTTTGATGGGAACTTTGACATGGTATCAAAGCGATTTTAGTAAAACATTTTTTCTATTTTATTAAGTTCGTTTGTTTGAATCTAACAAGGTTATGTGTAAAGTTTTTAATTTCATCTCGAGGGTTTACAAAAACTCAAAACCTCGGGATTTGTCAAAATCTCTCGGTCACCCTTAGCGATCAAAATTTTTAGGGGTTTCTCGGTGGAATTTTCCTTATGTGTGGTGTATTGGTTTAAGTTTTTTACAGATCCACCTTGGGAGAAGTGATTTATTTTGGGTGTCGTTTGCAAACCCCAACTCGGCCCCAACTTAGTTGACCAAGATTTTGGCTCATGCACAACTCGATGCACAACTCGGTCGTACCTTGACACCGATCCTTGCATATTGAGGTTGAGCCTTGACTCGCCCCGCTCCACCCGACTTGCATGTGCCCATCTCAACCTTGACTCGACGCTCACAAACCCTAGGCTCAACTCATCTCACACTATCCCCGGTTTGCATGATCGACACACTCATCCCAACTCGAGCTCTTCTTAGATTATCTATAACTTGACTCGGCCCCAACTTGGCCATAGGGAATTTCCATTTCCCACTCTTGACTATTACCCATAAGGAAATGGGCAAGTTGAATCAACCAATAAGAATTTGGTGAATATAGTAAGAAACTTGGTTGATGAATCACGACGAAACTGACATAAGAAAATGTATGATGCTCTTTGGGTTAATCAAATAACACCTAAGAGAGCTATTGGAATGTCACCATTTCAGCTAGTCTATGGAATGGATGCTCAGTTTCCTAGTCACTCTTGAGTTACTAGCCTTGCACTTGGCTAAGACCATTGAAGATGAAAAATTCAAGGATGATTTGGAAAAGATAATTATTGACTTGCTCAAGTTGGAAAAAGAAAGGACTCAAGTGGTTGATCACATCTCAACTCAACAACGAAGGTCAAGAAACTCTTTGACAAGAAAGCCAAGCCCCTTGATTTTCAAGTTGGAGATATTGTTTTACTCTGGGACAAAAGAAGAGAACCTCATGGGAGCCATGGTAAGTTTGTTTCACTTTGGCTTAATCCATTCCAGATTTGACACTCTACTGGTGAAAACTCTTATTATTTGGCATATATGAATGAGACTTCTCTCTCATTGCCATATAGTGGATAGCATATCAAGTTGTTCAAGTCTTAAGTGGGTGTCACCCTTGTACATAGTCTTTGTCTTGGTTTTGTTTTTGGTTGTGTCTCGTATGTCTCGTGTCTCTGCTTTTCCTTTCCTGTTGCTCCAATTTTCTTATGTGTATCTATTTATACTTTGCCTAATGGATAAGGCATTGGTCCCGTAAACCAAAATATTCTAGAGTTCTTTTCTTATCCTTGTTTGCACTTTGTGTCAAGTCAAATTAGTCCCCAAAAAGAGCCGGATGTTATCATGGACCACGAAAATGTGAAAATTTTAAAACTTTTGAAATTTTAGCTAAGTTGCTTGCTCATCCTAGTTGCCTTTGCCTTGCGTGGTCAAAAATGAAAGAAAAATTCCAGCGAGCTAGACATTTGTGAGTTGTTTTGGGTTTGGGTCGATGAATCGGTCTTTTGAGGAACAAGAGGAATTGTTTCGTTGTTCCTCATGTTCTTTCGTGCATCACTTTGTTTTCCCCACTTACACCACTTTGGTTGGATGAATCGAGACCTGCTTGAACTTATGGAACAATTCCTAAGTTCTTCTTGTTCGTTGATTCCCGCATGACCCGATTCACTACACGTCATTATTATAATCGGATAAATCGGCAAAAGTGGGAACCATTGGAACATGAAGCTCTGTTCCTTTGGGCCTCGAGTTTTCTATGCTCGCTCCATCCGACTCCCTCCTTCCTATCGGTTAAACCAGACTTTGTGGGCATGTTAGGAACTCGAGGAACTTTTCCTCCAAACCCTTTGTTCCTGCAAACTTGATATATCCACATTATAACAACATAGGAGTGTATGAGTTATGTTCCTTTTGTTCCTCCCACGCCTAACATATCCGATGTAAGTGAAAAAGGGTTGAAATTGTGTTATAATATGAGTTCCCACGGGCTTATTAACACCCAATTTGCCGATTTGTGTGTTAAATGGGAAGATTAGTCATTCAAATTTCAAATCCTATATAAATCATCCCACCCAATTCATTTTCACATTTTTGTTAAACGAAACTCACACCACTGCGAACTAGGACATCAAACAAAAAGGTTAATATGTTCACCACATTGGTTCAACCAAACACTTGAAGGCCAAACAGGTTTAATGATTTCTAAGCTTTTGGCGGACTATTGGGGACCTTTTATTTTTCTTGGGAGGGCTTCCCTCTCCTAGTTTTTGTCGGCTTTGGCTTGTTTGTTCTCTATCCGGTGGACTGCTTCAAATTGTATATTTTTATGGGCTATGGTTTGGGTTAAGTTTGTTTGACCATTTTTGCACCTTGTTTCTATTTTGTACTTTTTCTCTTGTTCATGATGCATCTGTTGTAAGGCCCCTTGAAGCCATAATACATTTTCTTACCTTATATAATTAAAAAAATTTGTTATAGACTTATACACTTTGTTGTGTCGAGCCGCATCCCTCCTCCCGTGTGCAAACCGGAATTTTCACTCATAACTCCCTCGTTTTGCATCCAAATTAAAAATTCAAAGTGCATTTGGACCATTAGGCTATCACCGTCATTTGCATCTAAGAGGTGAGTGGTTATATCCTTGTTTCATATACTTAGGCAAGCATTTGGGTTTTTGTGTTATCCTCTTCAATTCTTTCCTAAAAACACATTGTAAGAAGATCGTTGCTTTCCCTAAGCTCTTCCCAAACTCATCACCATGAAGTTCTAATATGTTGGATATGAGCATATCTCCTCCCTGAAAACCTTTGTCCTTGAGATAGGTGATAATGATGTCAAACACATGAATTTGGAGGATTTTTGGACTAGGATTAAAGATGATAACTCGACCTATTGGCCCAATGTATTAGAGATATTGGATTAGCACATGTAGCTAGTTTCCTCACATTAGTCCAATGTAAAGACACATTCCCAAATTCCGTGCTTCTAGCTTTGATTTGTAAACTAAAGAGTTAAAAGATCCTCAGGGGCAAGTTATTGCTCAAATTAATGCCCATCATATGAATTCGGCCTCGGTATTCCCACCTTTGAAGATTCAAAAATCTTAACTAGGTGTAGACACAAAATCACACACTTGGGTACATTTCTAGGTCCTAAACACATACTAGCATTCATATGATTCCTAAGCAAGAAAACTAGTAATTGACGACTATCTTTGGCCTCTTTTATGTGTTTCTTGTTTTCTATTTGGTCTTACACACCCTACAACCCAATCGGTATTTTACTTATTTATCTTTTATGGCTCTAGACACCAGTGCCCAACCAAGATAGGAGCACCCAGGCGCCCTGTCCCCTCTAAGCACCCCTGACCCTTTCTTATCTTACTCACTCCTTTTGGGTCTCTTTTATCTTTTGGGCATCTTTTTCACTTATGGTTCGGCCTTCCAATTGTTAATTACAAAATTTAAATAAGGGAATCATATAAATGCATAGTTATGTGTTCAAAATCAAGGACCAAGCACTAAGCATTACTAGCATCACCTAAGCTTGCATCCAAAAGGCACCTAAAGCACTCTAAAGCATCCATATAGCATCCATTCAAGGGACAAGGGCTACATAAACTCTACATACACAACATAGGAAGGGGAAGTTCATTATATTCCATCCACACATTCTATTACATTGCTACATTTAGCTACAACCCGCTATCAAGTGCAACTTACACAAGGGCATCTTAGGGCATGATTTATACACACACTCAAAATAACTACATGGAGTCTGAGATGTAGTGCAACACTCGGTCATAAGTTCACTCTCGGGGTGACCTCATCGGGCTTAGTCCAACTCCCCATATTGCATCTTTATTTTTAGGTTTGATGCGGTTTGTGGGTTTTTGTAGGTGAACTTCTATTTTACATGTTATAGGCACCCTCATCAGTACTACGTGATTATTAGGTGATCAACACCGAGTAGTTGTGATATACTTGCGACATATTAGAGATCGAGATCCGAGCTTCTGCGTAGTCACACAAGATGCCCAAATCCAGGGTCACCCACCCTCCTAGTGGCCCCTGTCCTACCGTGGGTGCTCCCCGTCCACCTTTTTCGTGAGTTAAAAATTATGTAAAGGTTGATTACGAGACTTCACTTGCATTATATTCATCACTCCCCCTTCTCGGACCACTCACTTCCATATTGATCAAGCAGAAATCAGCTAAGTCCTCTCTCCTTCTTATTTTCTTAGGGTTTCAAATATTACATCTTATATTGCTTATGTCATTTGTTTACTTCAACATTTATACATCATTTATGCAATAAGTCAATCTGAAATATTTAGATTTAATTTAAATTAAATTAAATCATTTGGTGAACCTAACCATTCAAACCCTACCTTTTAAGAATGTATCAAAATATATCTCCTTCTTATGAATTCATGGATCAATCTTCTTATCCTTCTTTACTCCAACCAAGGTTTCTAGCATGGCTACTATTGCTTCTGATTTTATGTGAGTTCATACTTAACATCCTCCTCGCTTTTTACTTACTCTTATACTGATTGACCATCAATGTAGTCACCACCCACTTAACTCCTCCTACGGTTCCGTTCATTTACGTCCCACCACCTATCACTTCTACAGTTCCTACCACTACCTCTAAGGGTTATGACATCATAAAGCAACTTAAGAATACATTAGAAAAATATCTCTTTATGATTTATTACACAATGCACCTGATTATTTTTCACACTTAGATTTTCATCATTTATAATTCACTGTTGCATTTTCTCACCTCATTCAATCTCTCAAAAATCTACCACATGTTATATCTTTTAGTGATGAGGATATCCCTCCCTCTATTGTGACGATCCATTTACACCTTTTCTTATCACCGCTACTATTGGCGCCATCTGTATTAAGTATGTACTCATTGATAATGGCTCTACTATAAACCTATTCCCTCTCTCTCTCTTCTCCTCGGAAAATAAGCATTATTGATGATCTAATTAATAAATCTTCTCAAGTCATTTATAGATATGATTCCACCACTCATACATGCATGGGCACCATCACCCTACCTTTACAAGTTGGGCCTAAAATTGTTCCTACTATATTCTTTGTTATTGATGCCACATTTCAATATAATTGCTTACTTGGTAGACCACTGGATTCATGTAATGCATGTTGTCCCTTTTACAGTTCATCGGTGCGTTAAATTTCTACATGATGGCTATGAACATACCATTACTACAAACCCTAAACCATTCAAGTTTTGTCATGTAAACCCTATCACCTTCATGCCCATTCCTCCATCTTAGCCGATTCCATATCACAAAGTTAGTACATATAATGTTGGTCAATCTAGCGCTCCTACTCCTCCCATTACTTCTCCATGCACTCCATTCATTCCTACTCATACTATTGATATCCTATCACCCACTATGTCCACCCCTATGGCTACTACTTCTCCACCTATCATGGATCCTCCCAATTTTGCATGTGACTCCACTCTTACTAATATCCTTAATACTACTATTCAACAAGATAATGCTAACACTTGATGATTCTAATGATGAGGTTGATGTCATAGAGCTTAATGATGACACATTGCACAATCTTAACTTTACTCCTATTGAAGTTGATGAATCCTACTTCCAAGATAATTTTTGTTGTATTGGCCCTAGTGAATATCAATTCAAGAAGCTTCCTCCATCCACTAATGCCATGATTCCTTTCCAAGGCACTATACATACATTAGATATTCTATCACCTACTGCATCTCCCCAAATCCTTCTACTCCACGCATGGATCCCTTCACATGCACTCTCTTCATTTGTAATTCTTATTGGCCTCATATCCCATTTGACCCTACTTGCTCTAAGATTATTTGCATACATGATGGCTTGGCTCGGCTTAGGATTCACACTTGTTGATCTCCTTCCTCCACCCCACTCTTCTCACCTTTATCATGGATGTGTATTCATTACTGCTAATTATGGCCTCCACGTTTTTCCATTTGATAGTTTTCTTACACTCACTCTCGTTCTTTCTCCACTCACACTTGGGCAATCTTGGCTTGATTACATTGGTGGCACATTGATCCAAATCATATTGATATCACATTTCCTATGCCTTTTGGCCGCATCTCTATTTGCAATGACTCCTTTGGCTATTCTCAAAATCTCACTCGATGGTATGCACATGATTTTCCACAACCACCTTTCATTGATGAAGAATATGTAATGGGCATGTATAATTTATGCCACAAGGGCTCTTTATATGATCAACCTCACACTATTGCTTACCAAGTCTCTAATCCAAATCCAATCGGCTACGATCTTGACAATGATGATCTCCTAGATGATTTTACTTGATTCTTTTCCACATCACACACTTGGGGGCATCATGATTTCTTCCCCCTTCGTTCATGATCAATTATTTCTAATCTCTACACACTCCATGCTTTACATCTAGTCTCTCTTTACACATTGATACACACACTTTGTATCACCATTACCTATGACACACTCTAGTTCCATGGTTCATACTTGATTTTGAGGGTCTAAATCTGAAATGAACCTCACCATCATTCACTTTTGCTCTACGCTTCATGATCTATCTTTCTAGCGCACATTTTCAAACCATTTCTTGATGACACACTCTTATTTTATGGTTCATTCTTGATTATTGAGGGTCTTTTATAAATGAACCTCATCTCATACACATCCACTAGGGGGCACACTGCTCTTATCCATCTTCACACATTGCATACCATCCCATTCACACTCATAACATATTGCATATCTTGGTTTCACTTATTCTTGCTTGCTTATACTTACATGTACACTTTGTTTCCCATGCTAGACAGATACTTAGTATGTCAATATCTTTTCTATATATACATGCACATTCACTTGGTATTTTAGAGTGAATGCAGATATCTTATAGGTCCTTACATGTTGTAATGATGTTTGGCACTTGTACCTCTTACCAGTCCCATTGAGGTTCCTGGGGCATCTACTTTCTCACACATTACAGTGCTATCATTTCATCGTATACTACTTCTTATTCTTACTAGCACACACTACTTTACATTGATACATACATGTCTTGACATACTTTTTTATCTTTCTAACATGCTAACGGTGCTTCATGTGCAATATTTGCCTTGCAGACTATATGCCACCATGGTTGTTTAATACATTTTTGCTTGTCATTGCTTTCTACTATTGTATGTTATTGTTTGTGGGCTATTCCCTATGTCTTTGTTTGATCATTGTTTTCTTGATTTTTGGCCGCTTTGCCCTGATTATCTTGTGACATTGTGAGTGATGTCCCATGTTTGAAACCCACTTTTCATGGTCTATCTTGTATGCACATTTGCTTGTTACATTGTTTTTCTATGACATGCTTATTACTTTTTTTCTACTAACACATGTATCTAGCCACTTTGTTTACATGTGCCTTAGTTTCTACCATGCACATTCCCTACCCCCTGTAGGTATCAGTTTCAGATCAACATCATGTCCTCTCTTTTGGGCCACATAACTCCTATCGATGTCGCATGCACCCCAAATGAGGGGGGTATACATTGGGTGAACAAATCACCCCATACAATATCTCAAAGCTACATCACAACACAAAATAAACATAGGTTCACAATTACAACACAAGTTACAAATGGCTCAAAATCAAACTTGGGTCAAAAACACAACACAAAACACCAATGCCTGGACTCGGAAAAAAGTACTTGGTGCCTGTCCCCTCCCATGTGCACTAATGTTCTTGGGGGCATACAATCAATTTCTCGAATCAACATAGTTTACATAAGTCTTCAAAGTAGTTTTACAGTATCAAACATATTCCTCCAAAAACATAATGCATTATATCTCATTCAATCAGAACAACCAATACATTTGGAGCTAATTCAAAACAATTCCGGACAACAAAACAAAAAAGGGGACGTACCATCTATAGTGGTGCTTATCGAACAAAGTCATGGAAAGAGAGTAACACTAGACCTCTCTCCCCAACACTTGCTCTTTGGCATGAGATCACCCAAAAACTCGCACTTGGCATGAGATCGAAAAATCACCTTGGTGTGAGAAAAAAAACTCGCTCTTGGCATGAGATCACCCAAAAAACTCGCTCTTGGCGTGATATCGCGTAAAAAACTCACTCTTCACAAAAGTAGTTTCAAGATATTTTTCAACCTTTTACACTTTACACTCTTTACATTAGCACACACTTTCATTTTACACACTTTTACATATTTTTACACAATTATGCACATTTTTCTCTGATTTATCATATACATCAATTTGATTACATTCTTGCCCTTTTTTTAGGTCCTTCCTTACAAGAGGCAACAATCACAAGCTATAACAACAATAGTACAACGCAACACATACGCATACACCCCTAGGGTCACTTTCCTTTCCTAGTCCCCACGCTTCACTTTTGCACTCATTCCATGCTTCACTTGTCCACTCGACATGCTTTCCGTTGCACACTCTACAAGAACATAAGGTACACATCTTCTATCTAATTTATGTTATCAAGTATTCACTCAACAACATAAAGGGGGAAATGTAGACACAAAATCACACACTTGGGTACATTTCTAGGTCCTAAACACATACTAGCATTCATATGATTCATAAGCAAGAAAACTAGTAATTGATGAACTATCTTTGGCCTTTTTTATGTGTTTCTTGTTTTCTATTTGGTCTTACACCCTATAACCCAGTCGGTATTTTACTTATTTATCTTTTATGGATCCAGACAATAGTACCCAGCCAGGATAGGAGCGCTCGATGCTTCTATCCCCTCAGGTGCCCTTGACCCTTTCTTATCTTACTTGCTCCTTTTGGGTCTCTTTTATCTTTTGGGAATATTTTTCACTTATGGGTCGGCCTTCCAGTTGTCAATTACAAAATTCAAACAAGGGAATCATATAAATACATAGTTATGTGTTCAAAATCAAGGACCAAACACTAAGCATTACTATTATCACCTAAGCTTGCATCCAAAAGGCACCTAAAGCACTCTAAAGCATCCATCTAACATCCATTCAAGGGACAAGGGTTGCATCAAATTTGCATACACAACATAGGAAGGGGAAGTTCATTTTATTCCATCCACACATTCTATTACATTGTTACATTTAACTACAACCTATTATCAAGTGCAACTTGCACAAGGGCATCCTAGGGCACGATTTCTACACACACTCACAAGAACTACATGGAGTATGAGATGTAGTGCAACACTTGATCGTAAGTTCACTATTTGGGTGACCGTCGGGGTCAGTTTGACTCCCCATATTACATCTTTTTTTATGTTTGATGTAGTTTGTGGGTTTTTGTAGGTGAAATTCCATTTTTCAAAGTTACAGTACCCTCAATGATTATTGTGTGACTATCAAGTGATCAACACAGAGTAATTGTGACACATCATAGATCATATATGGAGCTTCTACACGCAGTCACATGTGCCTAAATCCAAAGGTGACTAACACCCCGAGACACCCCTGTCCGCCTATGGGTGCTCTGTCCCGACCTTGTTCGTGAGTTAAAATTTTTATAGAGGTTGATTATGATGCTACTTGCATTCCTTTTATCACTTCCCTGCTTAGACCACTTCCAGATTGCATGGAAAACATCTCGAGTCCTCTCTCCTTCTTTTTAGCTTAGGGTTTCAAATGTTACATCTTAGATTGCTTGTTTCATTTCTCGTACTTCAACATTTATACTCATTTATACCATAATCGATTCTAAAATATTTATATTTAATTCAAATTAAATTAAATCACCGGGGTAGAAGCTAAAAAATTATATGACCTCAATCTTGAATTTGGTTCAAAATGAACACACAAAACAATATAATAATTATTCTACTTAGCTTTACTATCACATTACACTACACGATTCATGGCTAATGTATAGCCAATTACATATCCAAACCACCTCCTAATAAATAGGGAGGTGTAAAAACAAATAACCCTAATACTATTTACGGGGATAACAAAACTCTATGAATAATATATTGTTGAAACAATATATTATAAAAATATAACAATAATATTTATCACCCAGTTGGTAAATGATATTACAAATAGATATGAGAGCACTAAATTCCTAACATTCCCCCTTAGTGCAAAATGGCGAAAAAAAACAATCGCACTTCTTCTATAGCTTGCCACCCGTGTGTGCTCATGATCTTGGATCATTGAAGGTGTTGAAAAGGTTGACCAAACCTCGGTATGAGCCTCTGCTCATCTGGTATGAACCCATGTTCATCAAATACATACCCCTATCCACCAAAAATGAACCCTTGTTCCGGTGTATGAACCCATGTTCATCCTCTTCAAGTATCATGATGCTACCTTTTTTCTTATGCTTTCATCTTTCCACTATATTTTCACATCAGGAAAGTACATAAGAATCCACTCACTTTATTACAACGAGATCATACTGTAAACTGAATACAAACAATGACAGTACACCTTTGCAATCGAAAAACACATCAAACAAAATGCCACAAACTCGTTATTGTAGCCCCGTTGCTTGCCGTTGGCGAGAGGATGTTATTTGTCCTCCATCCTCCTGTGCCTCCATCCTCCAGTGAATGATGTTGCTAGCTCGATTGGAGTTGACTTGACGCTCAATAGTTTTCACATTGGTTTTATTTTGTCTCCCCCTCATAATGTGAAAGACATTATTTTCCGGATGTCGATAACACCGAAAATGCGTCCATGAGGTAATTTTTAAATTTTTTTTTCTACTTTCGACTTCAACTCACAATAACATGAATTTTTACAAAGACATTGAAAATGACTCAATTTAACAATGACCCACTATAAAATTTTAACAATACAATAACATAATGAAAAAAACATACACTAAACCATTTAGTGAATAAACATATATTAAATGGACTCAATATCACAATTAATAATACTTGGACTGAATAACAACACTCGTGAAAATATTTATGTAGCATTAACTATAAAGACTCCCCTACCAACGATTTAATCATACGAGACACAAATTGATTAAAAAATGACTCTGTCTTTTGACCTATGGACAAGACTAACAAATTATAATGAAGGATTATAACACTTTGATACACAACTGACCTTTTAATTTAAATGCTAGGGCTTTGGGTTTGCGTGATATTCAAGGTAGATAGGAGGCAATGCATAATTAAATACAAAGACACAAATAAATAACAAAAACTATAAACCTTAAACACATATAATTTTAGACTCTTACGTCCTTGGTTGGTTGAAGTTTGTTTCGAGGCTCCCTATCAACGGCTACTACGAGAGGATTTAAAACAGATTTGATAACGGATACTCCATTTGTGCTACCTTTCATACCACTGATATCTGATGCTGTGATTTTAATTTTTCAATGGATCTGCTTCAGATAAAGTTGAGATGAGTTTCCATTGCTGGAGTTGACTTCAAGGAATTTGATACTAAGTGAACCCGCCTGAACTCTATCAGTGTGTTGTCAATCTCCACAGATTTTTTGTTATAGCAAGGCCATTTGCAACCAAACGCCCACTTTCCACATGTTTTTGCTTAGGAAATTTACAGACTGAATTGCCATGTCCCAAAGAGAGCAACATTGACTGGTTATTGTAGCTAGCCTCTGATGACGCTATGGGAGTAGTCGACCCTGTCCTTGTCCCAAAACTGTGATTAATTGCAACTATGGTGGAAGTAGGAGAATAAATTGAATTCTGAAAAACATAAAAATTAGGACCAGATACTAACACCGTGTTCTTGCTTGCATATATTTTGGGTGTCAAATTGGATTTGAAAATGGTATCAAGTCTGTAATTGGCCCGGAGCCTTTGATTTTGGATTCTTTAATTGCATATATTTGCTTCCCTTTTGGAGCACTAAAATACTTTTATGCTTCAAAGATGCAGATCTCACAATCCTCCATCGCACTCTCAATTAACACCGACACTCTTCTCGTGAAGGAATTTCACTTCTCTTCTCCGCCTTTCTTGAAAGTAGGCATAGCCTCTTCTTTGGTCTGATTGTCGGCAGCTCAGTTCCCTTCACCTTCAAAATGACACAACAGATTTACAGTTTTTACTCTCATGAATGGGGCCGATCATAAAAGAAATGAAATTGCCCCTGTAAACTGTCGCTGTGATACTAAATCTTGAATTTGATTCAGAATGAACACATAAAACAATATAATAATTATATTGTTGAAACAATATAACAATAATATTTATCACACCATTAGTTAGGGTTAAAAGGAAGGGGCCATCCAAATTACCCAAGACCCTCTACAGAATTGACTTCTTGGAGGAGTTCTTTGATATGATAACATTGCTTGCAAGAGTAATGGGTTTGCCATCAACTCAGGAGTTCTAGAACTAGATGAGTATTTATATTAACATAATTTGTGAAGGTACACAACACCGAACTAGGCAAGAGAGATCATTTATGAAAATATAATTCATCAACTCACCTAAGTTCACTAGAGTAAAACATTCTATATGACCTCCTATTGGATATATATTATAGTAGGGTATAGAATTTGGATTAGCTTAACATGACAAGACAAGATGCAAAATTTAACCATATATGATTTCTATAATCAACTCACCTATGAGAACAACAAGAGTTGTCATATGAGAGTCAACGATGCCTTCACTATGTTTTTGGTAAGATTGCTCGAGGGAAATGTAGTTAATAGGGTATCTCCAGAGACCAGACAGTTGATTTCAGTGTATGCCATCTTATTTATACAATTCAAAAAAATTCCCTACATCCGAACAATTGGCTTTGAGGGAGCTCCATACAAGCTTCCTATATATTGCAATGATAAAATAGTGTTGGTTGAGCTCTGCAAGCAATAGGATATCCTTCATAGGACGCACAAAGATAAGAAGCTTTCTGGAATACAATTTCCCATCACTTTGGGGAATTATACATGTAGAACAGCCTACTGGATGCTTAGAACATGGAAAGAACTATCTCTCCATTCAACTTTCATCCTTACTAAAAAAGGACTCATTTTGATAGTAAGAATTTCATTGGTAATAATCTCATGTTGACTTATTACCATACACCAACATTTAAGGATTATTGGGAGGATTGCGTTGATGAATATGAATTTAGGAAAAGAGTATTTGGCAGCTACCACCGCACAAAACCAAATATTTCAAATTGTATATAGTTCTGAAGGAATGATTGATGATGGTTATGATCTTTGCATTGTAGAATATATAAAATCCATTCAATATACTCCTCTTCCCACCATTGATTAGTCGCAAAAGGACAAATATAATCCCGATGATTTGAATACTCCTATTCTCCTAAGAACAAGGCATTGACTTGATAGAAAATTTAAAGAATTCAATGAGTCTCAAAAGATAGCTTCCTCTCAAGAAGCATCTTCTTCACAAAAGGATACCCCAACTCAACAAACTCCTTCCTCTTCTCCTTTGGACTTTGGAACTAAGGTTTATATGAAGAAAGATAAGGCCAAAGAGGTGGAAAAGAAAATAGAAACATTTGAACAAGGAATTGAGTAGGGGAACACATAGGAATCAATAAGTTGGTCAACTATTGAGAAAGCACAACAACATGTTGAAGAAGATGTATATGAGAAGAAACATGTTGAAGAAGGAGAAGAAGAAGAAAGTGAAGAAAATGATGAAGAGGATGATGTTATCGAGGTAGCTGCACTTGATTATAGGAAGAAAAGTGTTTTAAGGAAAAAATTAGATTTAAGAAGGCCTTATTCCTCTTCTATCATGACTTCCACTATTGAGGTTCCTATCTCCTAACCTCCAAGTTCTTAGATTTCTCTTGCATTGCCCCTTCTAGCAACATCTTTTGTAGATTATTTCACCTGGATTTAACCCATGGTTGATAACAAAAAGAGGAAGGCTCAATCTGATAGTTTGACATAGTGATTGCCCCTCCTTTGTAATTCTCCTCCTCCTCCAAATAAAGTAAGAACTACTTCTTGTATTGTTTTGGATTTAACAAGGAAACAATTCTTAGAAATTGCTAAACCAAAAGGGGACAAGAACAAAAGGATGTATCAATTTCAGATCTTGAACTGATAAGAATCTCTTTGGGTAAATCAAGTCCGGTGGGTGAAGTGCACAATCTTATAGAAACTGTCTCTAAAGTCATTGAAAGAGTTGAAAAAGGGAAGCAAACCCAAGAGCAACTTGAGGAGTAGGTGCATGTACTTTCTAGTTTCATCAAGTCTTTTGTTTCATCTGACAAGACTCCTCTCAATCCAACTCCTATATCCACACTTCCACCCACTAGTGCCACTGTCTAATCGATATAAAGTAGCTTAGGGACTTACTTAGTTTGGTGGGATAGTAAAAGAAATGGAGTCTACCCTAGGCAACTAGTTGATTAATCTTTCAAACACCATCATCCTTAAGGATTCAAAGATTTCCACTTTGCACTCAAAAAGTTTCAAATACATGTTTGAAAACTCAAAGTGCCTACATCAATCTGTTCCTTCTGTTTTTTCTTCTTTTGGTTCTTAATATCACTAATCGTTCTATTTTGTAAGTAACTTTGTTGTGTACAAAAGAAAAATTGTAATATAAAGTCATTTTATGTAAATCAATTAATTAAGTGTTTTAACACTTAATTAAGAGCAATTAGTTAGTTGAGGTAGTTACTTCTTCCCTTTACCTATATAAGGCTTCATTTTCTTTGTACAAGGGTTTGGATATTGGTGCATTTGAATGTAAAGATACAAATTTTGGCAATATAGAATAAGAACCCTCTTTCTCTCAATTCTTGTTCTTCCAATCTCCCTTTCTTGATTTAGTTAATATGTTGTTTGTTTTATCTAGAATATAATGCTTTGTATTCTCATTCATGGAGTAAGATGTGATGAAATTTGATTCAATCTACATTTTATGTGTTGTGAAGTTTCCATTTATGCAAACATATATGTTCTTTAATTTCATTTACATGCAGGAGTATGATAAGATATGTAGTCTTCTTATCTGAAAGTGTTGTTTCTTTTTTCTTTCATTCATACAGTTAGGCAATAATCTTGTAAAACCAAGAAGGATCTGCATATCCTCAATTGATTAGTTAGTTGTAACTTTGTTTTCTAATTAATTTTCTTTCCATAATCTTGTTATTGTTATTCCTCTACTCCTAGTTCTTTATCTATCTTCTGTATTGAGAATCATGATGTCATTCATATTCACCAATATCCTCATTCCAAATTAATTAGTCTATACATTTGTAGATATTTTAGATTTCCCAGTTTTTGGATCAATAAGGTAACCTCCACATTAAAGAGGAGGGTATGTCATCCCCAAATTGTTGATTGTTTCCCCAATAATAAAATTTCCAACCAACACCTAGTATATGATATATATAATGTATGCAACCATATTGATAACCATGAATTTACAACAATGTAATTGTACTTGAAGCTTTGTCCTAACTTGACTTGACTTTGAAAATGCTCCTTTTGTGCTTGCAAATCTAAGTGAATAACTACCATAAAATGAGTATGAAAATTATATGAATATTTTGTCATGCATTATTGCTAGCCCAAACATTTGAAACCTGAGCCATGACAAATAAGCCAAATGTAAAAACATGCTTGGACAGATCCTCCTAAACCCCTCTCTCTCGGTCGAGTTCATCTTCCATGTCATGATCATCCTAACCTTATAGTTCCTCCTAATATGTTTAACAAGGATGTGTAAGTGTTTTAAATGATGTGACAAGATCAATTCTTTCATCCAATAAAGTGCAATTGAAGACTAGTTCTCTGGTAGGCCTAGAAAGGCCAATTTTGGTCATTTCAAGGAAAGTGTGCATCCTCCGGGAAGGTTCCAAAAGATCATAATCATCCGGAGGTGGTATTGGAGAGACAATAAGGTTTTGGAAGTTATTTAGGAAATTTTAGGAAAGATTTTGTGGTTTAGGGATAAACTGTGCAAAAGTGGGATTTTTCAGGTGTAAGGAATGAATGGTCAAAATATGAACTCCGAGCTTCTCTAGACGATTTCGAGAGGTCCGTAAGGAGTTTTAAGGAAAAAATAGGAAATGGGAAATATTATAGAATCCTCTTCATGGTGGAAGAATAATATTTTGCACAAGACCTAAGGATTTCTTACAACAATACTACTTTAACAGATGCGCCTCATTGTCATAATTAAAAAGGGCCATTTTTTGGAGTTTCGGAAGAATTAAGTTATGAAACCTATTCCATTTATCTTGCAAGGATCCATGGAGTCATTATCATATAAAATTTCACTGAAAAGACCTCTCCAAGCTTCGAGAACATGGTTTTCAAGTCTTCACTAGTGCAGAGTGTGATGATCTCCCCCACAAGCCCCCTCTCTGGTCCCTCATGTGACCCTCTCTAGCTCCATGGGGGCTTAATTGGATAAACTAATCTTCCTCACATTGCACTGCATCATGTGACTTAGCATCATATTTATTCATGTGCCCATTTGTTTCCCTCTTATCCCTTTGCACCAAGGGGATAAAGGGGACAAAAATGAGCCCCCACCCACCAAGCCCCCTTTGTGGTTCTCCATGTGATCATTTTAAGCCCTCGAGTTCTTATCTAACCTTCTCCATCATCCCCACATTACATCTGATGGTGACACTTGGCACAATATTTCTCCAGGTGCCAATATGTGTCCCTATTGTCCCTTTTCACTAAGGGGACAAAGGGGAAAATGAGGACCACCCCCACCAGCCATTAAACCCAACTTTTAACCCACACTTAACTGTCATTCAACCATGGTTAAAAACTAGTTACCAGGAAGACATAAAACAAAGTTAGCTTGTTCTAAAAAAAAATTCTTTGCGTATTATGACCCCTACTCTATGGTTGATGCTGAAAACCTTCAAATAAAATCAAAATACAACCGAGATGTTGTTTAACCATGGAAATGGAGATTTCTTCATAACTCTTCATCTAGAAATCTAATTGCAGACCGAGATTTTCACTTATTACTCTACTCTCAGTGCCCGTGTGATCACCAAGATTCATACTAGACGATGCCCTAGATTTCTATAGTAAAAACCTATAACCCTCCATTTAAAAGTTTCCTTTTTGATTTACAAGAGTTCTAGTGGAAGAAACACAACAAAAATTGGAGCACAAGATCCCAGGTGTAGAGCCGAATCCAATAATGGTGTTTTCATTGCAAACCAACACTAGTATGACCAATTTCTAAAAATATAAAGTTATTTGTATAGTGACCTATTAAAAATAGTAATTCTCTCAAAACATCAAGCTCCAATCACTCAAAACATTCACAAATGGTGCAAAATAACAAGGCAAAACAAACAATTTTCCTAAAATAACATGTTTCGAAAAAACATCTTGCTAAAAATAGATACTTCCTAAAATGGTAAAGCATCATCAATAGAGGTGAATTAGGTGTGCTAGGAGGTTCAAAAGATAAAATTTGAGCAAAAAGCAAAAATTCCCAAAATAACAACTCTTGGTCCCACCTGCCAAAAATAGAAAGTTTTCGTTTTTAGTGCAAAAGTTGTTATTGTCTCAATTTTCACTCATCTCATTGCTTTTTCCATCCTCACATGGTTATAAAGTTATCTTACAGCTCAAACAAGGAAATTAACTCTTCCACAAGGATCCTAAAGCATCATTATGATCACAATTGTGTCAAGGAGCAAGATAGAGCATATTGAGGTGCAACAAGTGAAAGTCAGGGACATTGTGTAGTTGGATGAGAATTGGAAAAGAGACAAGTGCCTTATTAGAACCCATGATTCATCAAAGTATTTTTTTGTGATCATAACTAAAATGAGAAACTCTTAAGACAAGTTGTGAAACATTGTGCCTTGAACCCATCATCATCCCTCCGAGAGGCAAATCAAAGTGAGCCTCATGAGTCAAGCAAAAGTGATCCATTGTAGCCTCCTTCTCTTCAAGATCATCCAAGTATGTATTCCCCAATGGCGATATTTCCCACAATGAACAAGAAGTGATCCTACATAAAAATCTTGAAAGTGCTCCCAGTGACCAACATCATGTCAACTCCTGAAGAGCCATTCCCATGGATTCAAGAATTTCTCAAAAGTGAACCAAGAACAATACAACAAGCTACAATTCTTGACCTTGGAGCTATCACAAAATCTTGAAATCCAAGTGGAGGAAGAAAGCCTGATAACTTCTCACTTCTTCAGTGGTGCCTCAAGAAACCAATATGTAGAAGTTTCTTGCCTAAGAATGTAAAGCCCATTGAGGAAATGAATCCATCGGACTATGAATTGACCCGCATCTCATTGGGTCAAGATTCACATGAGGGTGACTCTCATTTATTCAAGGAATTATCTACCTGCCTACTTTCTCATAATGAAGAGTACAAGTGATTAGTTGATCAATTGAAGGAACATGTAAAAACTCTCAATGCTTACATTCAACCTTTCTTGGAGCCCAATTCAACATCTCCTCTTCTTGTGGAAGACATTCCTCCAATCGTAGTTTTGACCTTGAGGTGATCAAGAAAGCAAAAATTCATATGATGTAAGGGAAGGCTAACAAGATATGGATTGAGAAGATCATCGAGAAAGGAAAGACATTTCTCCCAGAGGTTCTCTCTCTGCTCAAGTATATTCTCACCACTTTTTCGAAGTGAAGAAAGAAAGGGAGGAGATTGAAAAGAGAAAATTCACTTGGATGAGGTGCTCCCACTTATGTCGAGATGAGCTCCCTCGACTCTCACACTCTCGTGAGTAGAAATGTGTTCACATCAACCACTGATAATTTTTCTCCAGTTTGGGTCCGCATCATGGATGTTAGATATGGTATGATCAAAGATGCCATCTCCGAACTTGACTCTAGTGGACAAGATGCTTTTGAGATTTTGAATGAGGTCTGCAACTATGTTCAGAGACTTGGGTTCCCTCCACTCACCAAGAATTCATCATCAAAATAACTCATTGTCTCCTTTCGGAGTTGGTCAAGAAGGAGGCAAGTGATCCTCTTTCCTTCAATAAAGATACTTTAGAGTCCCTTACCAACATCAGAGGATCTATTTATGACATTACAAGAGATCACGAAGAATGGTCTAATTAGTGCAAGGATATCAATGATGTTCCAAAGACATGGATCAAGGTGTTGAGCTATGTTTGCATTCCAGAAGCAGATAAGGTGGCACATGCAATTGCTCGGTTTAGTCAAGAATTCAAAGGACAAGAGATCATTTTGGGATCATGAATCAACAAGTTCTTCATAAAAAAAAGATTATCTTCATTAGATTAGTCAACCCCTTCTCTTTCTCTCTCTCTCTCTCTCTCTCTCTCTCTCTCTCTCTCTCTCTCTCTCTCCTCTCTCTCACCAAAAGCACATGTATTGTTATTCTATGTAACTTTTTTATTCGCTCATGTAAAATTCAAAAACTTATATTGCCAAGTTCTACACACATTAACAAAATTAAAATTATTTTCTCAAAATTAGGGGGAACATACATTATTATTTTTATTTTTTTGGGATATGTCCACTTCGAAATTAGTAAAAAATAATTAATGGAAAAATTATCTAGAGTTAATACATGATCTTATCTTACTTTATACCAAAGGGATTTGCAAAATAATTAACATAAAGAAAAAAATTGGGAGTGCACATGCGACACTATGTTATATTTTTGAGACAAAATCTTGACCAATTTGTGTGCACACCAAATTTGACCCTCTTAATCTCCACCATTTTTAATAGGAATTACTATTTTAGAAAATAGATTCCAAGTACTACAATTCTTATTCTTATTAAATTGTCAAAATTTGAGCATATGCATGTCAAATTACTCATTGAAGTTCATATTTTGTTGATTTTAGGTAAAAGAGGCTCCCCCCTTTTGGTCACCCATTTCCATGCACTTACCCCAAAGAGACCAAATCATGAGAGAGGTGAGGCCTCTAAAATTGGTAACGTGGATGTTCTTTTATAAATAAGTATTGTGACATAATTTCCCACTTAAATGACACATGATTGACTTGTGCATTTGAAAATGTGATCCTTAGAGATTTAGAGGAAATTTTTATTAGCTCAGAAAAATTCAAATAGATGAATTTTTTGGTCATATAAAGACAATGCAAATTTTCGAGATGGCCAAGTGTTCAAAGATGTATTATATGTTATGAGAATGAGAATTTGACTAGTCAATAATGGATACAAAGTGTGACTTAGTGTCTTCTAGTGATAGTTGAGAAATGGATGAGTAGGATTCTATCAATTTAGGGCACAATGAGTTATGGGTTGAGGTAATTTCCAATTGCTAAATATGATAAGTCCATATTTAGGTATGCAAAATAACAAATCAATGATTAAATCATGCAAACATAATGACTTGACGATATATGCATGTAAATTATGAATGATAATCCTCATAGATTGATGGAAGATGTAAAGATAGTCATTGAGGTGCCCATATAGTTTTTGGGACTAGTAGCATGTTCTAGACAAGTTTGAACCTAGATAGATTCAAGTTGAAGTTTTCTATCTCAAAAATATTGTGATCAAAGGAATATAATAACTAATAAGGCATATAGGGATGGATGTGTGGAGCCAATTTTTTGGTGTAGGTCGATCGTATATGTACTCTTTATTTGGAAATGGAATATTGTGATGATGTTGAATTATCTTCTCCTTTTGCCAAACCCTAGTTTGTATTTCTTTGAAGATGAGAGAGAGACCTTGAAAACGGGTTATAATGTTTGGTTATAGTGGTCCCAAATCCTCCATGATGGCTAAGCATTTCCTATGTATCAATACTCCAAATATGGTTCAAACCCACATAATTACCCCCATGCCTATGATAAGATAAAACTACATACACTAAATGTAGTTAGAATGAAACCCTGATAATATGATTTTTTTCCTCAGTATGCTTTATAATTATGCCCTTGGATAATCTATGACTAATCTTGGAAGTTTTAGAAGTACATGATCAATGTCATCAAGTGATTTCCAAATGGTTTGAATGAATTAGGGTGAATTTGTATAAATATACATCCTTTCATTAGTTTTCCTCTTAACAAACCCTAAAATCACATAAGGAAAACTAAGAAAATTTACCCATTTTAAATAATGATTGTCGTAGGTAAAGGACAGTTCATGATATGTGGATAGGTTCAGACCTAACTCGTATAAGGCCCATAAACCCATTTAGAGGTTATGAAATAGAGAACTAAACTATTTGTGATGTTTTTGAGCATGAAAATCAACTTATATATAGATTGTAATGGTTATGGTAGATAAAATAGATAATGGGGTCAACATAGTGGATTAGAGAGTGTTATGAAGGTGAAATATGCGTAAATAAGGTTGATTATGTATTTATGGCCCAAATGTTTAAAATGTGTTAAAAGTACTATTGTCAAGTGCTTTAGACCAAATTTAGGGTATGGCAAATCGTCCCTATTTTAATATAGTATTGAAAAATGTTTGATTAAAAGGAAAAGAAATGCAAAGCTTGCAAATAAAGATCATAGGTTGATGGTAGTTGAGAAACCATGTTTTTCTTTACACAAAAATTTCTTCAAACAAAAAATGGAAATATATTAAAGTTTTATATAGATGTGTACACTTGAAATTCTCCATAGTCCAATTTTTTAAAATTGAAAGGAATGAGCATAGTAACAAATACACTAAATTGGTATATCAAACTATGGTAACATCATAGAACCACTTGATGAGTGTAATGGGGTGTGTATGTCCCAATTGGATTAATTGTTTAAACTTCTTGAAGTTAGGTGTCCCTTATTAGGAAATGTTGATATTTTGCACTTAATATGGAGAGGTGACCTTTATAAAAGAGAAAGCTATGAAAACATTCTCGCAGAGAAGGGTGGCCCACCAAGTATGAGGTCACACTAAAACTTTCCATGGAAATTATTTTATATTTTGAACTATATAAAGGAAATAAATTCCAAATGACTATACACAAAAAAATATTACTAAGGTCAAACAACTACATATATGCGAAAAAATCCAAATAAATTTATTAGGTGCTACCGAGGAAAATGAATATGCAAAGCTAAGGATACTAAGATCAAGAAACTATACGAGGCTTTAATGGAAAAAATGACCGCATTGTGAAAAATATATGTCACAATACAACTTTGTAAAGGCTATTGTGGCTAGGGTATATCAATGTAGACAAAAAAACATAAATGTGCAACACTTGAAAGTATTGATCCATATTAAAAATATTTAAAGGGGTTCAAATAATTTGAAAGGCTATGCTAAAATATTATAAAATCTTGAATGTATTCATCAAGGATTCTTGGAAAGGTTGGTTAAATATTGATAAGTATTGCTAGGATTGCTATAATGTTGATATTTATAAAATATCACTATGTTTGAGTACATGTAAACACTTTTTATAAAATATATATGAATTTCTAAAGTAATCCCATTTTATGCCCCCATCTTAAGTTAAGGGAGGAGAATAATTACATGCATATCACTCACCTCAAAAATGATTTAAACACCTATTAATACTATAAATATAAAGTATGTATACAAGACATGTTTGGATTCATCGTTATTGAAAGATGTCATGGTATATAAGAATGTATGGACATCTCATCAAAGGAATAATAAAAACTAAAACAAGTATTCGGTGAAAAATAACATTTAAGAAAATTGTATAAGTTAGAAAGTGCATGTGATAAATATCATGGAAACATCAATATAATCATAATAATATAATCATCACAAGGAAATATGCATGGTATAAAACACAAAAACAACCACATGTGTAAGTAGTGAAATAGGTATCATGATTAAGAAAAAAAAAACGTGCAAACAAATGGTATGATAGCACATGAAAAACTTGATAGGATGATGACTCTATGACATGATGACTTAAATATGCAATGGGTATGCGGTAACAAACACATAGTAAGAAATCAATAAGCATGGTTGATGCATTAAACATGTAATAAATCATTGATAAGAATGTAATAATCAATACTTATTAAGTAATAAACATGTAGAAAGTAATGTCAACATCATAAAAGGAAGTCACCATAAAGTAAAATCATAGTATAATATCCCCAAAAAGAACATGTGAAATACATAAGAAAATGAAAAATGTGTATATGTAATATGGGTAGTTTTATATTATCAATGAGCTAGAATATAAATATGTGATCTAAAAAATCATGATTAATGCCACCAAGTTAGGCATTCTCCCAATGTGGAACAAGAGCCCCAAGGTTATGGCTATGTAAATTCATAACATATTTGTGTATCCATGATAGTGTATAGCGATGGTACCCAAAATTTGAGCCTATGACACTTGGAAATATATATTTTGCATTTATTATGACATTATTTCATTTACCTAATCATTGACCAACTTAAAGCTTCTTTCTCTATCCCATACCCCGAGTCTAGTAGGTCATACCTTTTCTCCAACTTAAAACTTTAGGAATCACTGCACATTTTACATAGTACATCTATAGACTATCTACATATTGCCACATATCTTATATATGATTTTATCTTTAGCCTAAACATGTTCATGGGCGAAGGAAAGGTTCAACTATCGATGAACCTCTTCACTCGCTATGAACCTCTCCTTTGTATTTATAATTGTGATATTTTCATATGCACAAGTTATCTTGGTTGTCATAGGCATTACTTTTGACTTGGTTGAGTGAGAAATATTTCAAATAGTCTCCTATATAAAAACACCCAACATAAATTGTTAGGGAATGTATGGATCCCATATCAAAGGAACACATTGAGAAAAGCATTGAAGCATATTTCCCTTATATTACACCACAAAAGATCTACTAAATTATAAATACATATTTATTTCTACCATAGATCACAAATCCAAGTGATACTACCAAGTCGAGTGCCAATTTCAAAGTGTAAAAGACAAATCAAAGGCTCCATTTTATCTAAATTTTTATTACTCTCCACCTCATCATAAGATTCATAAACTAATTATGGCTTGATCCCTCTTTGGAGTATTAGTATGTAGTGCAACACTCATCATATTAGCGGGAAGTGGTGAGATCATTCCAATAAAAATGATGATTAACTCCTTTTAGGCTAATAAGCATATAAAAGTAATATCATACATATCCTTTTCATCACATTGATCCAAATATAAGGAAAAATTCTAAATACATAAGGAAAATTAGATTGAAACTCAAATCACCATAGCAAACATTCATATCTCTATAAACAAGTTCATCCACAAACATATCCCTGCTTGAAGACTCTTTCCTACGCACAATTCTAGGTTCCCATATTTTACACTTGATGAAAGTATGAGTAATTTTATCATCTAGTTTCATATGAATGTCATATTTTGTGTTTGGTATGATGACTTATTTATAAACCTTAAAACCTAATTTTACTTTCATTGATATATCTATTGAGTATATTTTGACATGATCTACTTTATATTGATCTTTATAGGTGACACACTACTTTCTCCCTTCTAGTGCTCAAAATGTTGATGATATAAATGAGACAAGGGCATACATAAGTGTGGGAAACCTAGATAGAGCTCCGCATAAATGGGTGGGACAATGCCTCTCTTGAAAGTAGGTGCATATAGTGGGTTGCACAATGCACTTCCCCAAGGTTAACTCTCACCAAATCTCGATGGCCATAAAATATTGCTAGGAATAGATCAAGGGCCTTTATAGTTTGTGTTTTGAGGGAAGTTATTGGTTCAAACCTAATGCGGCAACTATTTATTTAGGAATCAATTAAATGATCCTATAAGAAAATCAAACGAATTAGAACATGTTCATATCATTTTTAGTGTACATATGCCAAATATAAATATTCGGCTATGAAATTCACTTACAATAAATTAAAGCAAGTCTTTTTAACTAAATACAAGCTTTAGTCCTATGTTAATATACTCTAATAGGGGTTTATAATATAATGCAAAATATGAGAAGGGTAGTGATAAAGAGAAATGAGTTGTATGCTATAATGTAAGCTTGATATGTTCTAATACCAAAATCTAGTAACCATACCGCACTCAAACCACTATGCACTTGATCAAGACACGTGTAGGTGCAAGAGTATGAGGGAGTCAACTAGAAATCTAGATGTGAGCACAATACCTTCGGATGTGCAAGAATTTGATTTTAAAATATAACAAGCAATGAACAAATGTGGATCATCTAACATTCAAGTTGAATTAAAAAAGCATTCAAATTTGCTTACTTAAGCCTAAAATTTGGAAAGGAGAGTGTGATAAATAAAATACATATGAAAACTCTTAAAATTATTTCTATTCCAATTTTTCATACCTTTACAAAGTGTTTCTTCTAGGTATTTAAAGAAAAAACCAAGCATGAATAATGTTTACAAGAATTAATGGAAATTTTCTACTTCATAGCTCAAATTCGATAAACTAAATATAAAGTGGATGTATAGTCCATTCAAATAGATAGACCTAGAAATTCCTGACATTTTGGATATCCTCTATAGTGTAGAAGATATTCATAATTTTTGTTGAGGTTTAAAATAATCCTAGATTAAATTTTACCCGAATTTTGAACTTTAAAGTGTTGTGGCATGCCTAGGAAGCTTAAATTTATAAGTTAAGCTATACATTTAAGTTCACCACCTTTTGTATGACATGGCATGCCTAGGGATGTAAATTTGGCTACCCAAGTCTTGCAAGTGAGAAATATCAAATATATTTTGACGAGGGTGTTAGAAATTATGGATTTGTTGATTGCAAGTGGTCATCCTTTATATTCCAGTGATGTGACATTTTGTTATTTACTACATCTTCAATTCTATCTTGCACAATACATTTTTATGATCTCGTGCACAAACCGTGTACTTGGATTTTCATCGGTCCTTTATTCATTACACAACATCATCTTCAAATTTGCACGTAGTTATATATTTAGTGGGATTACACATAGTCCCTAAAACTATTACACAATCACTCACTTATTCTACATTGTGTAGTTTTATTGGTTCCCTAAGTTTTATTGATCATAATCCCAATAAAGGACATGATCATAATCCCAATATAGGAATTGTGTGGAAGAAAAAATAGGGCCATTATCACATACCAGTGAAAAGGCACACTAAACTTGGTGATGATGTAGGACTTTAGGAATTTAATCATGGTGCATATTGTGAAAATTTTAAAAGTTTGTGCATCTCCCCAATATGTTTAGTAGTCGATGGCAGTGAGGATAAACTTGTGTCCAACTAAGGAATTCTCAACAATGATGCCATAAAAAGTATAGTACCCATTCAACAAACATGTTTGATTTAATGATAGGATGTAAGGGCATGGTAGGATTACATACTCTCAATGTAATAGTTTGAAAATTATGACAATTTATGACATGTGTGTGTATTTAAAAAAATAGGAGTAGTAATAACATCCATGAAAAATTTGGTGCGTAGTAGAATTTTCTGAATTGTGGTCAGTGTCGTGTTTCTTGTAGAAATATCACAATACTTCATAGGATTTTTTAAGCCACAAAAAATAAATTCATTCATGGTTTCTTATGAATAATATTCCTAATTTATTCATAAAACTATTAATCTTCAAGTGTAAAGATATTCTATAAGTGTGATTGATGTGTACATGACACCTTTCATGAATTAAGTAGAGTATTATGTCCTAATACTATTCTTCTAGAGTGAGAAATGTCACCATGTAATGCTAAAAAAAATTTTTCATTGCATGACCGAGACCCATCCCTCAATTTTTTTTCATTGGTTAGATTTCTAAGTTGAATTCTTGGAGGACTATCATCCATTTTATATGATGTTCATTGAGATCATTCTCGCATTAGCATTGTCTTTATTATGGTGTCAAACATAATAACAATAACCTTGCTACACAAGATAGAGTTCTTGAATTTATTTACTACTTGTATCAACACAAAATTTTATTTATCAATGGTAGAATAGTAGATTTCTATGTTGCACAAGGGTGAAATCATGAATACAATGGATCATTCACTTTCCATTTCCTCTTCCTTTTGAGTCAAGATTGTTACACAAAAGTTTTTGAATTGAAAGTGTAGATGAATAAGGTATAGATATAATCTAGGTTGATCAATACTAGATCCCTTGTGATAACTTATTTGATATTTGAAAATGCAAGTGTTTCCTTCTTTAATCCATTCAAAATTTCTATTTTTCTTCAAAATTATGTTGGGAAATCTTACTATCTCGTAAAAACCCGAGATGAGATTTATGAAAAAGTTAATCTTTCCAAAGAAATATTTCAATACTTTCCTACCATTAGGGAAGGATATCTTCAAAATGAACTCATTTCGATTAGGATCAATGGATATGCCCATCTCATAAATAATGTGCCCCAACAATTTAACTTTTGTCACTTTAACAATACGCTTCTTTGGATTTGAGGACATGCCGTGATCATGGAATTGTTGAAAGAATGCACATAGGTATTTAGCATGGTTGACATGGTTCGTATACAAAATTATGAGGTCATCCATGTATAATATAATATACTACCTTGAAAATTTTCACCAAAGTTTATCAAGCTAAAAGGTATTCTCCTATAAAAAAATGTATCCCATTTTATGGTGAAGGCCATTTTAATTCTATCTTTGTGTCATACCATGAATTGATTTTATCCTTAATATCCATATAGGGAGGACATCATTTTCACACAATTCATAATCTACAACACCTCATCAAGGGATGAAAATGGGTAATTATCTTTATTTTACACTTGTTTTATATTGTGCATGTCCATGCAAAGGTATATTTCTCCACTTTTCTTAAAGACCGAACAAGGTTTGTAACCCATGTTGAGTGGTCGATCAAGAATATGATTCATGTGCCCAAGAACTTTCATTCTTCCTTTAATATTAGAGGCTCTATTTATGCATTAACATACCTTTGTTTATGGAAAAATAGTTGTGCATTGGGATTTAATGGAATGGTATGTGTTAGAATGGATAGATTGATGATCTTGGATTCATTATAACCCCATACGATGACATCTTGGTAGTGCTTGAGTGCACACACCAAGTCTTCCTTTTATTTTGGAGTGTCGGATTCCCCTAACAACACATGCTTTGGATCATGGCAGTCTTCTAAGCCGTGAAACATATATTGTACACTCTAGATGGGGACACATCCTTTTCTTCTCATGCATGGTGATAATTATCTCATAGCCTTTCCAGGGCTATGATGCCTCTAGGCATGTCATTGGATTTCAGGTTCAAAACCCCATCATCATCACACTCGGGTTCCTCCTTAACAATGTAATCCATGATTTGTGATTTAAAAGCCTCAAAATTAGAATGGAATTTGAGGATGTTCTTTTTATAGTTGAATAGGTCTAAAAATGTTCAATATTGTCTAGAATGGATGGACTAGAGACTAAATTCTCCAACTTATATTTTTTATTCACTCGAGGGTGTTGGGTTTGTAAGCTATCACATTTTTAATGCTATTCTCATTTCACAATATAGAATGGATGCCAACCGAATAGGGGTCTTTGATCGGTTCCATATGTGATTGTTGTATCTGGATAGGTGTTTGTTGTGGAAACTATACTAGATTCTTATTTACTTAGTTATCAATTATGAGTCCCTAAATGTTTTTAATAACTTGGATCCTTTATTTAGATAAACCTGCGCAATCCATGTATAAGTGATTTATATTTGACTGATGGTTTAGTTTGTAATTTATTTCAATACGTTCATCAATTGAGCTATCTCACTAGGTTTATCACAATAAGATTTCTAAATGTGGTATATTCATATTCTATCTTATTCCTCCAATAAAGGTGGTTTATGACGATTTACTTCATATGGATTATTAGCTTGAGATACATTCACAAATTACATTGACATGGATAATATTCACATCATTTGCAAACAAAAAGTATAATTTGGGGAACAACACTAACTAGCTTTTCTAATTCCCCTTTTAAAGCAAGATCTAAAATTAACCATTTGCTTCAACAAAATCAATGTGTTCTTTATTAATCATGACACTCTTTTTAATTGCACTTACAGATCTATAAATTTTAGACGACATAAAATTAGTGAGGGAAGATGCAGACCATAAATGTCGCGTTTAAAAAAATAAACAAATAGGGCGGGTGGTTGGGATCACATACTATGGAGCTAGTGGCTATTGGATCTAGCACAATTTAATCAAGGAAAATTTGAATGTTGATGTTTAGCACAATATGAGTACTACATAACCCTAATAAGGGTGTAAGAACACAAGTTCACTAAAAAGTTTTATGGTTAACTCGGGTTTACATTAAAATGCAACACAAAGACCCATAAACATTTAATTAGAGCTAAATACATATTAAAAATAAGAGCTAATTAATAATTCTAAAATTAACAAAATGAAAGGTGACATGTAAAATTTGGCTTGTTTGATTTATCTTGGGATCACGTTATAGTCATTAGATTATGACATTTAAGAATAATGTTTTTGTGGCAAGACAACAATAACCTAAAACTCGAGGCAAACAAACAACCTTGTCCAAACAAATCAAGTGACCAATTTTTTTGATGACTATATTTGTTTGATACATTACTCCAAAAACATGCCTCAAATTTGCTTACTTTTGTTCGAATCTCCTACAAAACAAAAAAAAAAACATCTTGTCATTGTCGAGGAAGCAATATCTAGAAAATTGTATGGAAAATGGTGTTTGTTTTGGGGTATGTGTTAGTTTGGTTTATACTACCCCTTAGACGGTATAAAATATCAAAGACAACAAAACCAAAAAAATATGGGACTATGATGTTGTTAACAAAATGATCCAAGCCAATTAAAAGCCAACAAATACGCCAATAATATTTAATTTGAACCAAGAGTTGATGATAAATAATTACCTATATACCATTTTTAGGTTTATTTTTGCTACCAAAAATTAAAGTACTCATTAATTAATAATGTTTCAATTATATTGAGAGAATGGGATTTTAAATTTTTAGTATACACCAAATTGAATTATGGGCATGATTTTGTAACCTTTTGAGATGAAGGAAACATGTATTATGTTGATAATCAGTAACTTACACTTGCAACAAAAAGGGGGTGTGATGAGTGAGTATAATAGTGTGAGATGTCAATAAAAAAATTCAACCTTAAATTTGACGTTCATTTGACCATCATGGAGTAGTTATCCTTCGTGTTTGGAGAAGGCAATCTAAAAATCATGATATCTTTAGCATATAGTGCGCTTTGGAAACTTTTTTCTTGTAGAAATATTTTTTGAATACAATATAAAAGGTACATCTAGATTGAGACCATCCACCACCGGCAATTGGGAAGCTTGTGGAAAAGGTGATGGAGTCATTAATAAATGTGGAACCCTTCAATAGGTGAAAGTATGTGACAAATGAAGATAAGTACCTTAAAATTGATACAAATCAATCTTTTTCATATAGATAAATTCAAAATATTCGTACTCTTTACAACATACATAGTCTCTACTAATTTAAAATTTCTAGATATTAGCTCCCGATTTTGTAGTCTTTATTGGTTTAAATTTAGAATGTATCACAAGACAATGTGAAATATCATTATCTTGATTTGTACATGATTTAACTTGATAATCAATTACTACCACAAAAACATGGAAATACAAAATTTAGAAAGATAAAAGGCAATTGTTTGTTACCACAATCTATCTTTTTAGGGTATTCTATTTCAATTGCTCTTTTAGTCCAAAATCTCTATTTGTTCCAATTATATTATATTAATTATTTAAATTATGTAATTGTAATTTTGATTATGCTATAGATAGATAATTAATTTTTGTGGGATTTTATTTATGTGTTCTAAGACATATCAAAAGAACCTCTATGAATATATTTTAAGACATCTCAAGGCGTCATCCATAAATATTCTTTTTTTTTAATACAAAAATAATTTTGACCGAACTATGAACCAGGGGGTTTTGACGGGGTCCCCACCCCTACAATTCGAAGGCCCAAGAAAGCAAGGGCTAAAGATAGAGCCATTTAGAAACCACCCTGCTACCAAAAAACTATATATCTAAACTATGAATTTGGGCACACAATATAACTTCTTGATAACCAGGCCCACCAAAAACTAAGCAAAACAAAACTATACTATAACATCTATACTAAATAGGACTGAGAGAGAGCTTAGACAGAAACATCAAACACCTCTTCCTTGACAACCCCTGCTGCAGCTTCTTCCATTTTCAGTCTCTTGGAGGAGCGGTGCTCCACCACACCAGTCTTTACATTGGCTGCCCTCAGCAAGAGGGAGTAGGAAGATTTGCCCCTCTTGATCAATCGACTGATTTTATCAAGGATCAGACCGATAGGAGAAGCCAGGGCTTCCAAATTCAAAGGATCAAAGTAACAAGGGTTTCTTTCCTTCAACCTGCAAATGCGATGAACATTAACAACAAAGTGCCAAAGCTTCGAATTCTGCCGCTCCAACTCCCTTACATATTCCTTGGGCACTGACTCTGTGATACTCGACACTACCTTTTGGGAGAAGGCTAGAGAAGGGTTGAAACTTGCTACTGCCTCCTCTAACATGTTTGGAGAGGATGAAACGATGCGCAATCTGCAGAGACTCCTCTTTACTGTGACCTATCAGCAGCAAATGGTAAAGGAACGTGGACGCAATCTCTGCGTTCACCCTTGCCCGACCACACCCCTGCAAGTATTCATCCCCCAAAATCTTCTCTATCGCCAGACCAATAGAACTCGAGCTGATACTGAAATTTTTCTTCAACCTGAACTGTGATACCTGCCCATAGAAAGCCATTTATCTTGCTTCCCCACGCAGAAACAGGAGGGATCACCATTATCAAACAGGAAGGCCACTTAGAATGATTGATTTCCTTTGCCACCTCATCCACTTGTTATATCCCCGCATTAGCAAGCAAATTGGCCGCTGAGTTGGCCTACTGGTAGACATGGGCGACGGTCCAATCATCAAGCTTATCGAGCCAATACTGAATATTTGGCAAATAAGAATCTATCACCCAATTTTGAGCTTTCCCTTTTAATTGCATTGATTACTACCTGGGAGTCCCCTTCAATTTTAAGATGGGTGCTACCGTTCTCGAAAGCAAACTTAACACCATATAAGAGAGCCTAAATTTCTTCCTGATTACACGTTCCATCATGTAGATGAAAAGACCTGCCGCAACTACAATTTCACCCAAGTCATCGCGAATGATACACCCCGCCCCCGAAAGCCCGGGGTTCCCTCGGAAAACCCCATAAAAATTCATTTTTTGAAACCCACGGGTGGTGGATCCACAAGTATTCATTAAACTAATTAAAATAATCACTAAAAATTTGTTTCAAGGACATGTGGTTAGGAAATTTAAAATCTAAGCCCCTCCACCGCAATCCCCGAAAGAGTTGGAAACTTGAATTGTATCAAGAACAATATTAATAGAATGTGTAATGACACTCATTGTAAATCAAAAGAAATAAAAGAATATTTTTATTCTTGGTGGTCGCCCTCGATCCGTGAAACATGTTCCAAGAAATGATTAAAAACTATTAAAACTATTAATTGCATATGCGCTATAAGACACACCTGGATGGAATGTAAATAGAATGCTTTCATTTAGAAATATGGTTTAATTTTAGTCTGCTTTTAATATCAATGTCAACTACCTTATTAAGGAATGTTTGAAAATCCACAAAAAAATTGACAAACCAAAATTATAATGGAGTAAGGCTCTCGTACCTTGTGTAAGATTATGCATTTTGCATACATATTTACCAAGGTATTTCTAACTGTAACATCTAAAAACCATCTTTCCTATAAATATTTGATGGATGTCCACACCCAATTTTAAAGCTCTTATATTGGTGCAAGATGAGAGGATGTTAGAAAAGATTGTGCAACCTAGCTTTATACATGCCAAATGCATTCACTTACAAGTTTGCAAGGCCTTTTCAACAACCTTATTTTGTGAATATGTTGGAAAAGGTGAACCCGATTGGGTTGGGCAACGATTCATTGTATTTGGTGAAATAGTCTTAATGGCTCTTGAGGATGACGGTGTATTTTGTAAGTCAGCAAGTATGATATTTCATAAAAATATATTGCATTATGTCATTTAGTCGGACCCTTGGCATCCATCTAAAAAATCTCCCATTTTTACATTTAAAAGTTTCTAAGGCCTCTTCACCGCACTTTATAGTTCTATCAAATAGGGCATCTACAACTACAACATCCGACAAAAATCACTTCCTATTATGCCTCGATGAATGTCAATACCCCATTGCAAAAATCTCTTATTTTTCAATGGGCCACAAGTATCTTTGGAAAAGGTGAGTTGATTGGGTTGAATATCTATTCATTGCATTTGGTAAAATAATACCAATGGCTCTCCAGGATGACCATGTCTTTTGTAAGATGCAACTATGATATACAATGATAAGGTGTCACATTGTTTCATTTGGTCAAACACTTGTACTAAAGCAACCATTGGGAATTTACAAGTTTCCAAGGCATTTTCAATAACCCCATTGTGTGAATATCCGTAAATCGATGACATCACTTTTGGGCATTTTGTTAAAAAAGTCACACACCCTTTGTATGCTTCCAAATTATACATACATATCAAACATGACACCTACAACTACAACATTTGCGAAAAACACATCTAATTATGTTGGCAAAGGTGAGTTCATCGTGTTAAATATCTATTCATTGTATTTGGTGAAACAGTCTTAGTGGCTCCTACTAGGCATTTAGTAGATCAATCTACATGATTACAACATGACCGCCCATGACCTCTAATAACGGTGGCTCAAGTTAGGCTCTGGTTTGATAGATCGGGCGGATCATAGTTGGCAACAACATTTTTTTCATGTATTTGGTAGAGCGAATAGTGCTAGAAAATGCCTTGATCTAAATCTCCCATTTTGAAAGAGGTTGAGAGGATGTCGCCAAAGGTTGTGGATTTTGTCTTTATCTTTGCCAATATACTCACATGCATGTGTTTTGAGGTACTTCTCTATCCAAATTAATTAGGAATATAAGTTAAATGTTGTTAAACTACTTTAATCATTTATTTCTTCTTTATCCTACATTAACATAAGTTATTTCTTTATGCAGGTCGATTGTTTACAAAATAATTCATGTCACTATTATATGAACAACCATAAGAAACCTTATTCATAGCCTTTATCCTATGGTGTCAATTTGGTCCATTTTTGTTTAATCGTGAGCATAGAAACTGCAATCAAGAGATATGCATCCAATTTCTTAGAATATAGTGTTATTTTTAGTTTAAATTTATATACATCTTGATTTGTTATTGTTATGAACTTGGAAGAATTATAGTCGACATGCCAACATATTTGTGTGATTAGTCGATATAAAAGAAACATTTGCTCCCCTCTTTAGTAATGTCAAATGTATAATAGTATAATTCTATTTAAGTCTATGTACGCTTTGTTTTCTATCGCATCACAAAGATTACAGGGAACAATTCTAGTATTTGTATCTCGTCATTTTTAGGGAAATAAAATTGAAACATCCAATTAAAATCCTTCGAATGATTATAATGGATATAGATGTAGATATGATATAACATATGTTGTGAGGAAGCATACAATAATTGGGTGCTTTAGTCGATTTAAAAAAATACAATTTGAACCTTAGAATAATATGTTACTAGATAATTTATCAAGCATTAATTATTATATATTGGCCTACTCACTTACTATTGCTAATTTAGTGATTATAACATATATTCATAGTGTTTGTTTAACAAGTAATCCAATCACCATTTTTTGCAACCAATGTTATTCTCGATTGTTATCCTTTTAAAGAACAAAGAATGAAATTAGCTATTACCTAACAAAACTAGGTGTAAATGCCTATTAGGAAGAAACACATGGAGATATATAATGGTCAAAATATTGTTAGTGAATAAAGATGAAGACAAGGAAATAAAATCATATTTTTCCCTTCAACATGTAAATTCCAAAGGCACTCTTTAGAATACATTAACAATTTAAAACAATGGCAATGTTCATACTTGAATTTGGTATGGAAACGTAATTTTGAGGTAAACATGCCCTATCCTACTATACATGTTTAATGATAATTGTCATCTCAATTGTTATCTACACTTTTCTATTTAGTAAAGTGCTTTAGATAAGGATATTAGGTTAATAAACAATTCTTTTTATATTGCTTCTATGATAGTAATATTTTCCAATGACTTTTATGTTTATATAAGAAGCAAAAGCAAAGAAAAATTTACACTTTGGAATGTATAAAAGGTACATACCAAGCATGGAATGTTAATTGCATGTATATTTCAATGACAAATAACAATGAAGATCATAATAACCTTCATGACCATCCAAATGAAACTAATGAAAACATTCATGAGTGAGAGGTATTGTCTAGGTCAATTCTCGTAATGATATGTAGATGTTTGATATTGGGCTACTTGGTCATGAAGACCATTGCCTAGACCATGATTGGGGCCAAAATGATTCGCCATAAACATTCCGAGAGTCATTTATAAATTTTTTAGACAACATTCATATATTGCCATGAAAATGTAATATAACCCAAGGATCCTATTTAACTTTAGGAACTTTACCTAAAAATCAAAATATCGCATATGATATGGTAGTAGGTCATCGTGACCATGTACGAAATCAAAAATTGTTAAAAATGATTATCAAAGTAATAATTGGAACTAATTAGTCGTATCTCATTAAATGTGTCAAACATACAATACACTCTCCCTTGATAGATGGAGAAATCCCTTTGTTGCTCCTTCCTCTGAAGGAGTTGTAACTTCAACATACATACTAGAAAGATACATGTTAAAGAAATGTCCAAACTTTGCCAAGAAAAACATGGGCCATATTTCAAGAAGAAAGGAGGCACATACATTGCATTCTCGATTGATGATATGAGTTTTATAGGTCCCCAACTTTCAAAGATATTAATAATTGACTACAACAAATGTTTCTAGCATGTTGTATTAAAAAAATTGATGGATGACCAATGATTCTTGTAGGCGATCTTGTTCAAATACCACCACTTATAAAGACATCCCTCTTTACGTCCTCGTAATTTTACATCATAGTGGTACCCTCTACACCTTGCTCATTACCGCCCAACTTACTAATGTGTGTTATAGTTAGATCTCACAACCATAATGGTGCACCTAGGGACCTAAGATATGTAAGATTGGTTCCAATAATGCCTATAGTAAGTAGTTCCAATAATTCCTATAGTAAGAGGTAATCGTAAACAAGTTCTAATAAAAAGGATTGGGCACTTAACCACACATAAACAATAATTGAATTTTCCTAAAGCAACCATAGATATTGGAGATTTAGAGAAACATGGGTTGAATTTCATACAATCATCACTAATTAATAAGTCTTTCAACTCCGTGAGAATATCTCCACCTTTTTTGAGTGCTACTCTCAAATAAAAACTACTAGGTATTCAAAGCAAAAACAAGTTGAAGAGAATCCTCTACAAATGTTATCTCCCATTGACAACAAAATGAATGTTTCATATAACTAAAACTAAGTTGCATTTATTTCCATTATTTTTAACATGAATGCTTGTCAATCTAATTATTATATACATTTTTCCTCCAACCTATGATGCCAACAATATGTGACCCCAACACAAGTTGTGCACCATACACATCTATTGCATATATCGTAAGTAACAAACATCTAAGTCCAAGGCATCCTTTTAACTTCAAATCCATGTTTGTAACATGCAAGACCATATGCACAATTTTCTACACTATTTTTTTATCTCTATATTTTATTATAATACAAACAAACACTAATAACTTTTGACCGAACTTCCAATTAAAGTCCTGTCTTCAACACATGCATGCCTTGTATTCACCATCTATATGTATTGATCATGTACATTTCTTTATTTTGGCCATGAGCCACAATTGTACTATTATTTGTGTACAAATACTCTTGATTCACACTATTCTTTAATAAAAAAATACACCAAGTGTAGTTATGATAAATGTAATCCTTAAAATAAATCCTTCTACATGCCTATCAGCGTCTCACAAGCACTTATGGATGTTGTCGCTTTCAATTTGATATTGTCTTGGTGGTTGCTTAGAGAGAGTTGTTACTCGTCTTTGTTCTCATGCCTCTTAATATTTCATAGGTTTCATTTTAAATGGGATGTATGTGATGTGTTGAATGCATTTATTTGATCGGTGAGAAGTTACATGCTTGATGACATTTATATATAGATGGCCGAGAAGGCATAGACTTGTCCATTTCACGTTTTCGAAACCTCACTCTTGCACTACGTAATGGGAAGTTGTTCGAATGCTCATGGTTTAGTATACAAGATTATATCCGCTGTTTTTTAGTTTTCGTTTGACAACCCCGTTACGAGATTGTTGGCAAGTTGCAGAAATTTGAATGCTAATTGTCGATAAAATTAATAAGAATTCACTTCAACAATGGAAAACATGGAAAGAAATGAGGTTATAAAAACAAACATATAGTTTACTTGGAGAGAGTCAATGTGGTAAAACTCCAAGATGGAACTAGTTTGTGACTTGGTTCTTCCATTCCAATTCTTAAAACAACCATGAAAATTATGAATGGTAGCTCCCAAATCGAGTAATTATGCCATTGTAGACTCGCAACAACATCCTACAAGATTAAACTACTCTCTACTCTACAAAATAAGACTACTTGACTTGCTTTCTTCCGACGCTCATATTATTGATGCAAACTCTCTACATGGTTCACTATAGACCCATCGCATGTATTCGTAAGTGCCAAAAGCTTGGAACAATAAATTTACCTTTTGACATGCCAAGGAAAGACTAAGTGCACTCTATGGGTGAGATGTCACTTCTATTGCCATGTCTTGTAAGATCGGGAGTTTTGTTAGGGTAAGTTCAACTCTTTCTTGACATGCCTAAATGGGTTTGGTCGTGGTGAGTTCCTACAAATGAATTTGGTTGGATCAAACCTCCCCGAACTAGTTCAACACAATGTTTATAGAGATTTGACGGATCTCAAAAGTTTAGGATAAGAAACATATATGGACAAAGTAGCTTTTGTAGGCATATAATGTGGTTAGTGGAAACCTATACAATATACTCTTAATGTTCATATATAAATTTTAAGAAGGGTAGTGTTAGGTGGGGCTTTGTGGAACACTAAAGACAACCAAAGCTCAAGACATGATGTGCCACATCTCAACGTTGTTGGGGATGAGGGGGTGCACGATACAACACCTATGTTCACATGTATGCAAAGTGCATCTCCTTTCTTGGAGCATTCTTTCAAAATCTAATGAAAAAGAGTAAAGGATGTTTAATTCATCTTCAAGGGGAATGTTGTGCTAATGGAAGTTAAGAATATGGTGGAAATTTTAAGAAAAAATCATATTATGCTTGAATGCGGACCATGCAAGATTCTCTTCTATTTTGGTTAGAAACAATCGTCTCACGTCTATGGATTTCATTGACAGTCGCAAAATTCCACTCTATCTGTCCTATTGAAGCACAATAAAACATATATAATTCAATCTGATCATATGCTTACAATCAATTAACTACCTACAAAGTTATAAAGTCCTTTTAACAAATGACTTCCTATACATAAATAACTTGCCAAATAATCCAAGATGTTGACATTCTATTCAAACATTTGCCGAATGGCACCGGTACAAATGTCTATGGCATTTACAAGACAAATCGTAGTGAATCATGCAAGCATTTAAATCCTTGGTTTGTCTAAAAACTAAATCATGTATGCACCACATTCGTTTAGTGCTAAACTAAATTTCAAACAACATTCATCCATGTTTTTAAGTTATAAACTTATAACAACATTAAAGAAAAATACTTATAACTACTTATAAATCAAACTAAAAATGTAAAAACTACCGAGGGTAGGCTTACTAGAATAAAAATCAAGTTAAACAACCAAGATTTAGTCGAGTTGATGCCAATGAGTTGTAGGTTGATTAGTTAAATAGGTAGGTCATTAATGACCCCATCTAGGCTCAATTCTCGCATGTTCAATTGTAGAGCTGATTGTAATATTGGTTCATAGCTCCACTCAAAAGTGTTTACTTTTAGCAAAAATTCAGAGTGTCACATAAGGGAAATGCTAACAAACTATGTTGATGCCTAATCGTTAAGCTATAATCCCTAGTAATAAGTGATTTTGTATCTAAATTTCCCAAAAAGACGATACAGTACATACCGAAACAATTTGGCCTCTAAAGTTAACACCATAGTTCTAGAACTCACAAGAATCATGGTAAAATTGTCAAGCTTGCACATTTTTGGGTTGAACACGTAATGCCCTAAGTTAAAAAAACATCTTTTCACTTCTACCTCTGTTTCAAAGTGTTGTTGTTTGCTCTTTCTTACATAGTAAAGCACATTTGATCATTTTCCAATTGGTGTGAAGTGATTTCAATCAAATTTGAAAGATTTTAACAAGTGGGGTTGGATTTAAGATAAGAGCTCGGTTTTTTTGGGGTGGTTTTCTTTGAGGTTCTAGAAGTTTTATTCTTCCATTTTAGATATATTGTAGGGCTTGAACTCTTTCTTTTGTTCTTTTTAACCCATTTTCTTTTTTTCTTTCTTTCGCAGCGACTAGGGTTTTAATCTTCACTTGATTTTTGTTTGTTTGATAGGGTTTCTTGCTTGCACTTGCAATGGTATACGTGAATGGCATCTCCACTCGGTAGCGGTAGCAAGAAGTCAAGCCCGATGACCCCGCTTCAAAGGATGGCACATATGGTCAGTAGTACAATAGTGTGATATACAACTATAGTGGTTTTAGAATGAGATGAGGCGTTAATCGCCTCAAATACCACTTGTGCAAATCACTTGTCGAGATTTGCATGCCTCAAAGTGGAGCCTAAAGTTGCATAAGTGATGAATGCTCTCCTTCCTACTTTAGCAGAGAAGCAAATAGAAAAGAGGATGACATCTGCAATGCTTGGATCCGTGATGAATTTCACCTCGATTCAAAAGAATTAGTAAGCTTTTGTATAGGCCCGTAGATTTAGAGCTTATCCACTAGACATAATTCAAGTGAATGCCTTTAACTTCATAGGGTTTCTTTGCTCCTCACAATATTTCTAGTACACAACCTTTGCTCGAAGGTACCACTTGGAACCGAGAGAAGCATAATGAAGCAAGGATGATCATGGATTTTTTTGGTATTATAGCATACCATTCAATCTAGCGAGATGCCCATATTGGGACATATTGGTGACTACATTGACCGTTTCCAAGCAAGGGTTCAAGACAACCCTTGTGATGTCAATGGGCCCTACTTGGAGTAAGCTATAAAAAGTCTCATAGTGGATAATAGATAATCAAAAATGAATTTAGAGCAAAACAAATTGTAGTATGTTTTCCGATAGATGGATAGTTGGAAGGAATCGCTCTTTGATAAACTTTCTAGTGGCTTCAAGTGACGGTGTTCTTGAAGTCCATTTATACCATCCGCCAAGTGAAAATGCATAGACTTTGTGTGATATGTTGGAGGAGATTGTTTAGGAAGTGGGTGTAAAGAGTGTCATCCAAGTTGTGACCAACAATGCAATAGGGAGACTTCATGAGAAGCAACACCCTATTGTTTTGGAACCCTCAGTGCATCCCATTTCATTGATCTCCTACTTAAGGACAATAGGGAAAATTGGATAGGTAAAGAATATGTTTGATGAAGCCAAAAATACACCAAATACATATACAATCACCGATGGGTGCTTAGCTCAATGAGAGAGCATGCCAATGGAAATGAGATTGTGTTGTGTGATCGGGAGTTGAACAATTTGCCACAAATTTTATCACACCGCCAAGCATTGCAGACTTATGCCTTTTAAGTAGATGTTTGTGAGTACTCGACAATTTGGAGTCTTCATATTGTAGGAAGGCCGGTGGGGAAAGGGTTGTGTAGACGTTTTTGATAATGTGTGCGAAAGCATAGACAAAATCCTTAAGGTAACATTAAAAACTTGATTACAAACTTTCAAAGTAATAAAATCCATTTCTTCATAAATTTGCAAAGCTTATAAATTTTCAATTCATAAAGGTGAGATTTCTGATTTTTCATTTATTTTTTACATTTTTTTGGTTCAAATTTCTCCCATTTTAATTTTAAAATTCTATACAATTTTGTTTAAGGTGGCGAGCCTTGGTCAAGGTTCTATACTTGGATGATGGCAAAAAAAAATACCAATAGGTTATTTGTATAAGGCCATGGACAAGGCCAAGGAGCCCATAGCACATTATTATGGAATTTAAAAAAAAAAATTGAATCCATTTGGCACATTATTGATCAAAGATGGAACAAATAGTCCTACCAACACATAAATGCAATGGCCTACTACTTGAACCCCAAAATTTTCTTCTTTGATTCCTTTAAAGCCAATGAGCAAAGTTATGGATGGCCTAAATAGATGCATAGAGAGGATGACACCCGACAAAGCCCTTAAAGACACTATCCTTGATGAGCTACAAATTTGCAAGGGTGCGAAGGGCTCTTTTCTTTGGCTATATGCATTCAAAGGAGAATGACTGGCAGTCAAATTAAAAAAATGGAGTTTTTTTATTGTATTCTTGTAAATACTTGACTTCTTTAATAAATGCAAACTTAATTGACTTATAAAGTTATAAATGTCATATTTGCAGATTTGTGGTGGGAACACTATGGTGCAAAAACACCAAACCTTCATAGGCTAGCTGTCATTTTTATGTGCCAAACATGTAGCTCCATAGTGTGTGAGCACAATTGGAGCATGCTTGAGGCCATTCATACAAAGAAATCCAAAAGGTTGGCGATACATCATTTCAATGACCTTGTTCTTCTGCAATACAATTTTGTCTTTGCATCAAACAACTGGAGGGGAAGGAAAGTCCTCACAACTGAAACATGTTTAAGGCCATTCATAAGAAGAAACACAAAAGTTTGGTAATACATCATCTCAATGACCTTGTTCTTGTGTAATACAATTTTTGTCTTCACATCAAACAAGTGGAGGGGAAGGAGAGTCCTAATGCGATGGACTTGGGTGACATCCATACTCAGATTGGATTGTTCAAGATGTAAAGCCAATGTCACTGAGGAGACTGCAGATTGTGAGAGGGAAGCAGCAGAAGGGTTTGTGGCAGAAGTGGCACAAGCAGAAGCATCGAGAGGGGTTGGTCAAGATGATGTGTGAGGATGATTTTGTTCGTGAGGATGAATATTTACTTTACACTTTCAGGGTGCAAGCGATAACTACGCGAGAAGCTGGAAGGGGCAGAGAAATTTGTCAAATGTTTTATGGATTTTTAATTTTTTATGATGATCAATCATCATATGATATTACGGTACATTGATAAGCATTCTTATCCTTTTGTCCCTGAAGACGTGTCTAGATGTGTGACCCGACACATTGGACTTCAAACAAATTCAGAACAGTTTTCCAGATATATTACTACCATGTCAAACTGTGGAAAATTCAGAAAAATAAAATAAAAATGATAAGCATTGTACTCTTTTTTGGTCTAAAACTAATAGAAAACATACCTATGGGTTCTGTGTTCATTTCTTATGCTTTTAGCAGTATGTTAAATGTTACTTAAGTTTATTTTAAGACTTCATATATTTTTTCAATTTGTCCAATATTGCCGAGTCCCAAGTCTGAACCAAAATTTTGAGCTGCCAAGTTTTTGCCAAATCCGAGCTTTAAAACTATTGTAACTACAGCAGTAGGACAAAGTTTCACAATGTCAAGATCATATTAAATTATCTTCCAGTTGAAACCTATAAATAAAGTATAAACCTTCTTCAACAATAACAAGATGTGCATTGTAATTTTGAGTTTTACAAGCCATTAACCATTTGTATACGTTAGTTATATAACAGATGAGAGTTCTGTGGCAAAAATGTGCAGCGAAGGAATAAAAAGGAAATGAAAACAGCTGACCTCTCTAATTCCTAGAACAATCTAAATGGCCCCAATTCTCATGTGTTATAGCCTTTCTAGGCATTCCTGGGTATGCCAAGTTTTCAGAGATATACATATACTTGCAGAGCAGGGACCTCCCAATATTGATATGCACATTTTGACATCTTATGCCAATAAAGGACTTGTTTGGAGGGGTCTATTTATATTTTTGCATGCATCTCAACATTTACGGGGAAAAATATAGCCCTGTCAGAAAAGAATCATTCAAAGTAAAGAGAGAAATCCAAAATAGCATAAAGAAAAAAACATACAAGAATGTATGAAGATGCAGGTAATCATTTTCTTCATTCCTCGTGAATTTATCTATATATTGTATGACATGATATATGGATTTATATGCAAGACTCTGACCCCCATTACATTGAGTTCTCAAACTGCATTACCGGGTATGCTTGTACAGGCTGTACCCATTTCAGGTACCTCTCTAGGTTTGCTAGGGATACACATAGGGTACATTAGGGTCGTCCTTGGATGAACCTGGATGTACTCAGTTACGTACTGCCTTACCCTATGTGAACCCACAGTGTAGCCAGCACAAACACACAGCACACCCATCCCAAAAAACTTTTTTTTTATTTTTTCAAATTTTTTATTTTGTAATGCCAAAAAAGTCAGAAGGACCTCAAAAATATTTAAAAAATCCTAAACCCTAAAAGACACTCCCAAACTCTTTTTAAACAACAACACATTTACCTCACATTGCATACTTACCTCTCATTGCACATTTGCTCTCTCACCTTCAGATTTTCAGTTGCTTAGGGCTGAAACTCCATCCTTTGCTAATGAGTCTCGATGAGTACACTCGAGAGCATTATGATTATGAATATGCGGAATTTCTTGATATTTGTGTGTATGTTGTCACATTTGTACAATTTACTTGTTCTAAGTTTGACCAATGAATATCATGACATTTGGCATTGAATTATCAGTATGTTTTGTGGTTATTTAGCTTATTTTGTTTATTATATGCATATTATATGGTTAATTTTGCTTATTTGGCTATATATTTTTTTAATATTTTGTATTTTTTCGTATGGATGTACCCAAAGCCGTACCCAAGCCCTGAAAAGAATATTGTCGTACCAGTGCACCAGGTCACCATACTCATACCCATATTCATACCCATACCAGCTACTTAACTTTCAAACCATCCATTGACTAACCTTCCAGCAGCCTAAAACCTAAATTATTAGCTGTACACATTTTAAGATAACAAGTATACTCACGACAGCTCCTTTCAATGGTTTTTGGTGCTTCCCAGGTAGTTGCATTGCTTCTCCACCACTCACCAGTGTCTGCAGGCGCCAATATGCTTCTCTATTCTCAGTTGTAGGCAACAGTAATCATCGTGGCACCAACGAAAGCACTCTGATCATAGCACTGAATGTAGCATCTTGCTCAATCCATATCGATCAAACATTCTTCAACCTTTATTTCTACAGTGACAATCTAACCCTTAAAACACTTCAAGCCACAGAAGTCTTCAAGATTACTCTGTCTATCTAGTGGTAGGTTCAATTTCTTGATTCTAGCCTATTAGTTGGCCTAAACATGCTGCAACCAGTACACAAGTTGCTTAGACAGAATGCAATGTCTAATGGCTTGTCAGATATCAGGAAAACTGTCAAGTAGCTGCTTCCTGATTCTTAGGTATGCAAAAAGAACATACTCCATACAAGTTGAAGAAACAAAAACAGTAACATGAAGAATTCACCTGTAATTTCGTATTTTGTACCACAAGTGGGGAAGCTTGAGCAAAATTGCACGAAATGTTAAATTATAAATAAGGACAACAACATACTCCATATAAGAATAAGCACCATTAGCATTTGTATACATGCACAAGTAGTGAACAGGATTATGTCGAGTTAAAAGTTTTTGGTCTTTCAATATTATTTGTTTTAAACATAGAAAAGAAGGAAAAGGAGCAGGCACAAGGAAAGAGATGGATCAAAAGAGACGAAAAACTAAATTCCATCTGTTACAAAATCGAAAAATTCAAAGCAAAAATGCATATAGAGAATAACCTTATCACACACAGGAAGGTATGTAATGGGCAAGAGAATCTGGTCAAAAAGCTCTTTTTCTGAAGATTGACTTTGATAAAGCTTATAGGCAGATAGAGTGAGATTTTATTTTGAACATGCTTGACTGGCTGGGCTTTGGATAATTCTTCCAGAAGGCAGGTGAATTTTTTTTTTTTTTTTTTTGCGTGCTTCTGCAATGGTGGTTGTCAATGGTATGCACAAATCCTGACTAGTTGCAGACATCCATCAGACAAGGATTTTCTTTACCTCCCTACCTCTATGTTATCACTGTTAAAGCTCTTGGATATTTCATGGATGCAGCCAGAGTCTAGAGAAGAGTTAAAATTATTTGTTTGCCAGGGGGATAGTAAGCTCCTGAATGTTCAGTTTGTTGCTGACTTGGCTTTAACTAACAAGCCTAGTCAGCAGTCAGTTAAAGGCACAATGATTTGTTTGGAATCTGGATACTTTTGCAGCAGCATTCGGCACAATGATTTGTTTGGATACTTTTGCAGCAGCATCCGGCACATTGATGAGTGAAGTAAAAGCAAAAGTTTTGTTCATTGAGCAAAATGATCATCATCCATGGCTGAACCAAAGATTGAAACTCATAATACGAGGTGAAAATATCCATCATTTGCGGCTGAGCATTCCATCTGGCATTCAGCTCATTACGGTTGAGCAATGATGTTGGATGTTGGAAACATTTAAAAAGAAGCTATTAATGTGGAACAAACTTGATCTTCCCCCTCTTAGGAAGGTTACAATTGTTGACAAAATCCTGGCGGCAATCATATGTTTTACTACCATTTGTTTCCCTCCCAAGCAGCTTATAAAGCACTTGAGAAGATCCTTACAAACTTCCATGGGATAAACAAGGAAGGGGTAAAGGCACCCTCTTGTTTCCTGGCATGTCTAACACACTTGCAAGGACTGGGGAGTTGAGGCGGGATTGGAGAGAGAGGGGGATGGGGATTCCAAACATAAGAGCACAAGGAATAGACCTTGTAGGGAAATGGACTGGAAGAGTATAGAGGGTGAGGCCCCTTCGCAGGTCCTAACGTACCACACAATCCTTAATTCAGAGTATCTACAGAAATAATAGGGGACCTTCCAGCTATGTGACATAAGTGGTAATGCTAGAGCCTTTGTGACTTCTGGTTCAACACTGCTTGAGAGTATTTTGGTTGCATGGCATTTCTGTCGAATTCACTCCGTTGGCAGCTTGAGGGAACATGAGATACTTGAGATCTAGCCGCACCATCTATTTGGACGTTCAACTCATAGTGTGGACAAGTTGGCCTTTTGCGTTCTTTTGAGACAAAAGGTTGGCAAGGGCTTGTTTTGTTTGGAAGATACTATGAAAGAAAGCAGTGGCACTCTTGGCAGGGCCTAAATAGGGCTCAAGTGTTGATGCCAACAAACAAACCAGCTTTTGAAGAGCTCAATGAGATGATCCCTGAACTTTTTCTTTTCGAATTGCAATCACGAGTGCAGGTCAGTATTGGAGGGATGGGAAATGGGAAAATCCTTCTTCACCTATAAGACAAAGGACCTCCACACAAAAGGTGTTGAGATAGCTAGTAATGTGCACAGGTATAGCCATCAAAGCGCAGTTGAGTAAGGTGGGTATTATTGAAGCATTTGCATGATGTGTGTGAAGGAGGGAGAGAGTTGACCATATCTTTTTGAAGTGTTCAACAGCTAGAGGATTTTGGGACGGGTTACAAGTTGAATTCAATTTCTATTTTAGTGCCCCTCTCTCTTGAGGAGGACCTTTTCTAGAGATTTTTGGATGGTCATTGACAACTACAAGAGTCTATGGCATACAACTCGGTATAAAACAATCAATTTTCTTTGGAGAACAAGATGCAAAGCTACTTTTCAGGAAGACACCACCCTACTCGGTTCTAGGAAGTTGAATTTTCAAAATAAAATTTGACTTTGATTGTGCAAGCTAAGTGATACGGGGCTTGTTGTCACGGAGGAATGCACGCTTTGGGGAGTGGTGTGATGTTTCCCCTTCCAAATGACAAAATGGAAACACTTTGCTAGGCTATGGATGACCTATATGCTTGCGTGAGTCTCCGAGAGGGGGTTGGTTCCCCTAATGTAACACCTAAGATTAATTCTACTCCTAAGACTACTCTACTTTACTGAATCAACAAGGAAAAGGGAGAAGGAATTAAGGGAAAAACTGAAAAAGATGGTGATACACCAAAAGTTTGAGGATCTCGACTTGTTTGAACCACATAGATGGACCATAGGAACCACACACACCATACATAACTTACAAAGGATATGTTAATGCAAAAGTGTTTCAGAGAAGGGTTTGAAGTTGTGATAGAATAAAGAAGGGAAACAAATGGCTTTGGAAGGGCAATTTGATGAACTCCACAACTAAATCCTGCAAGAAACTTGGTTAAACACAATTTATGACCTGCAAATTAACATACAACTGCATAAAGGCATGGAAATTAAACTACAAATCAGGGATAAAACAATATCATGAGATAAAATCAGCTTAAAAACACTATATTGCACGATAAACAGGTTGTAAGAAGGTAAAAACAGTTCCTTTATTGATCCCAGAGGTGAAACTAGTACGATGGATCATTCATGACCCCTGTTCTTCCACTCAGAACTCTAAACTACTCCAGAATGATGAACAAAAGTGAAGAGATTATCTTTTACAATGAATTCCATGGAGTTTTATAGAGAATGAGGAAGAAAAGAAGGGGGAATAGACTAGACATGCAAGTTTGAAGCTTAGAAATAGAGAAACATGTGAGTGTTGCATGTCCATTATGTCCTTTTGCTCCAGAAATAGTTGATCTTGCTTGAAAACATGGAGATTCATGCATAGAAAAGAGTAATTATGCCCAAAATAGCAAATCCCAAGCTCAGAAAGTGATTGTGCATGCCTGAAAATTGTTCTTGTTCGTAAAATAGAAGAATGGTGTCTCTTGCATGCTCCATGTTGTTTTTAGACTCCCGTGCGCGATCTAAAAGCTCTTTCTGCATGAACAACTCGCTAATCTTAGCCTCTGCATGATCAAAATAGAGTCTTGATTGCATGATCTTGCCAATTTTAGCCTCTGCATAATCCAAATTTGCATTCTCGGGCGAAGAAATCAGCTAAAAATAGCAAACTAGGACATTAATGGGCTTGTTTTTGCTTTGTCGTGCATGTTGGTGAATCGAGAACATGAGGAACTCGTAGAATGTTCCATGTGTTCCTCAATCAATCGACTTAACCGATTTTGGCACTTTTCCTCTTTGTCGGGTATGTTGGGGTTTCGGGAATCAAGGTGCGAATGAACTGCTCCATGGGGCCTTATTCCGCCAATTTGAGGTATCGGGGCATTCTTTGGACGGTTGAACTGTTTCATGGGGGCTTGGTGGAGCTGAATTTGTCGCATTCGCTTGATTGGATTTGGCAGGCAAGCGAGAGGAGTGATGGAACATGAGAAATATTCCGCTTGTGTCGTTCAATGCTGATTTAACCGATTAACTTGCCTTGTTTTCCCATGCAATGTTCATGCCGATCAAGAACCTGTGGAACAATGACATCGCTCCATTGGTGCCATGGCAACCCAATATCACCACAACATTATCGTCGGTTAAGGCAGGATTTTGGGGAACCGGTGGAACATAGGAATTGTTCCACAAGTTCCCAAAAGTGTTGACTTATCCGATCAAAATGCCCTTGTCCTTTGCCTTCGGTGCTTGCGGGTATGCGAGGAACCAATGGAACTCGGGAATGGTTCCAACAGTGCCCGAGCTATCCGATATACCTGATTTTCCCTTGCAAAATGGTGTAGGCGGAGATGCAAGGAACAAGAGGAAGTCAAGAACAATTCCTCCTATTCCTCCAAAGGTCAATTCTGCCCAAATTTGCCCATTTTGACCCAAATTCACCAAGTTTTGACCAACTCCTTAACAATAAGACTTAGAGCAATGCCCAAAATACTAAAATTTTGCCCATAACCTATGAAATTTTGAAATCCCACTATTCCAAGACATTGAAGCTCGGTGTCCAAAAATGGCCTGTCAAGACATCAAAATGGCATGGGGGTTGATTTTGATAAGAACACTCTAAATGAGGTTCTAGATGTGTTACTGCAGAAAATTTATTGCAAATGATAGAGGTAGTAAGATAATCAGAGTGCTTGGCAACAAGGAAAAGTGCAAGAAGAACATTGACACCAGATGTAGAGCTGTAATTACAGAATTGTAATATGCAAAGTCCTATACAAGATCCAGGAGGTTGGATACAAGACGCGTTTATGTACTTCTTACTTATTCTCTAGTCACTACTCTACAAAGTATAGAAGAACGCATTAAATCACAGAGGCAGAAGATGAAGCATTGGTTGGACTGTTACAATGATTGATAAACACAAATTCCTAACCAATCAATAGTCCATCATCTTCAGCTAACATTACTGTGGAATTGTGCAATACAGTACTAATACTGCAGGAGTTGTGCCTGGCGGTATGCACACATGCACAGTATGATATTGAATCCATTGGTGAAGTCAAACCATGATGCGGAGCAACGTCGTGGTGACACGAAGCACCATCATGGCACCATGAATTATTTGAAGTCTTAGATCCTCCTGGATCAGTTGCCCCTCATTGAAGAGCAATGGCCCCCATTGCGTGCAGTTTTGGAAGAAACTGGGGGCAGTTGTCGGCAACTTGTGCTTCAATAAACCATTTTCCTTTAGAAGTTACTTGATCTGCTTTGACAATCTGAAAGAAACGAATTTCTTGTTGCCTTGCCTGTTTGACCTTGGCATCAATGACTTGATCCAATTCTGCTGGTACGCTGCAATCAGGTTTGATTTTTGATTGATGAAGAGTCTTTGCACATGCAAAATATCCAACAAAGGTGGAAAGTAGTGGTGCGAGAGTTATGTGTTAACGATTGGATGCAACCCAGAGTAAGACAAAAGATTAAGCTCAAAAGCGTTATCTCCTACTTGCTTGGTGATGGTTTAGGGCCCGTACCAAAGTGGACGAAGATTGTGGTAAGGTCCTGTCAGTCTTTCCTTCTGCAATGAAGCCATACTTGATCACCAACTTGAAAGGTGTGTAGTGCTTGTCATGGCATTGCTTGTACTTACCGCTTACCAATTGTGGAATGGTTTGCACTTGTTGCTAAATTTGCTGAATGTGCTCAATGAAGTTAACTTTGTTAACTTCTTTTGAGCCGAGAGGGTGTCTACTGTTGATGGCGTGTATGATAAGCCAGATCGATGGGCGCTAGAGGTTGGAAAGAAAAGAAAACTTGAGAAGGGTTGTGTGCGGTAGAGCTATGGAGAGCTATATTGTATCTATGTTGAATGAAAGGAAGGCTTTCATTACATTTGTGTTGCTTCTTCGAAGTATACATTATGAGAAAATGCACGATCATCTTGTTTACCGCTTTTGTTTGTCCATTAGTTTGAGGATGGAATGTGATAGACTTGTGCAAATTTGTGTCCATCATAAACCAAAGTGTTCTCCAGAAATTAACCTAGAACATTGTATCCCCATAAGAGATGATAGTTTCTGACAATCCAAAGTGGACCTAGAAATATTAGAAGTACAATTAAGTTGTCTGTAGAGCTCAGATGGATTTATCATAAGGCGTGAGAATTTCTTTCTTTCGGAATCTATCTACTACTACATAAACACAATTATTGCCCTGCATGATAGTAGGGTAGCCTGAGAAATAATCCTTGGAAACAGATTCCCGTGGTCTCATTGGAACCGGCCGAGATGTATACATAGCCTACTTCTTGTTGGTTGGGTTGACAATTGAGCAGGTGGTACAAAACTTTATGTATTTGGAAACATCTGATCTGAGGTATCTCCAGTAAAAATACTGCAAGGGTCTTTTCAACTCCAAAGTAAACTGCAACCTTGTTGAAGTGTCCCATATTAGTTTATGTCTCTCTTCCTTGTGCAGTATGCACAAGTGACCAATATCATATAGGAGTCCATCCTACAAGTAGTAATTAAAAACCGAATTACCACTAAGCAAATTATGATAGATTTCTGTGAGACCTGATAAAGGTCTACTTCATGGCCACATGCGTCAAGCACCATGGGAGAGCTTGAACTGATGGTCAACTTAAACAATCAGTTGTTGGATTGGCACTTCCTTTCTTATGCTTAATGTTGGGATGGAATTGTTGAAGATAAGAAGACCATTTTAGATGAAGCTCTTGTTGCAACTTGTTATGTATCTACAAGAAATGAAGTGGCTTGTGATCTATGTGGATAACAATCTCCTTGCGCAAGATATAATGCTTCTAAGGTTTACATGCTTAAATAATGACATAAAGCTCGTGATAATATGTTGGATAGTTCCTTATAGGTGCAACGGAAGATTCATAGTCGTAATTAATTGGGAGACCATTTTGAGTAAGGACTACTCCGAGCGCATGATTGATGCATCAATCTCTATCTTGAATGGTTACTGGAGATTAGGTAATGGGAGTATTAGTGCGGAATAAAGTTTTCATTTCAAGCCTTCAATGCTTTCGTTGTGCAACCGCCTAGATGAAGGTTCCTTTGCGCCACCTTTGGTGACCTAATTCAATAGCCAAGTGATGTGAGAAAAACCGAGTACAAACCTCCTATGGAAATTTGCTAATCCCAAGAATCTGCGAAGCTCTGTACGATTCTTTGGTGCAAGCCATTCTTGAATGACGTGGATCTTGGTTGAGTCCACATGAACTTCTTGGGCATCTACGATGTATCCCATATATTGTAATTCTCGCATGGTAAATGAATGTTTCTCCATGTTAAATGTGTGGAGCACTTGTTGAATATGGCGCATGTGTACATCCCATTGTTTATTGAAGATTAGGATGTCATCAAGGTAGACTTCAACAAATGAATCATCAAGGGCCCAGAATGTCATTCATCATCTGCATGAATGAATGTCAAGTGCATTAGTGATGTCGAAGGGCATAACCACCCTGGTCAAACAGATATTCCTTGGCATTGATATTTTCAGATGTATGTAAGTTCAACAAGAATATGATGATACCTAGACTTAAAGACAAATTAATTTTTGGTGAAGAACTTAGCACCGCAGAGCTGGTCCAAAAGGTCCTCAATCCTCGGAGGAGGTAGGTGGTTCTTCATTGTGATCTTGTTGAGAGCTTTGTAATCGATGCACAACCTCCATGTGTCATCCTTCTTTGGCACAAGCATAATTGGGCTTCTACATGGTGATGAGTAGGGCTGATGTGTCATTTTTCCACAAGTTCATGGGTATGTCGCTTTATCTCTTATTCTCCAAAAATGATTTGCAGGTATAAAGATGCATTAGGAAGAGGTAGTCCTGGAATCAAATCAATAGTATGCTTTACCGCATGGTGCAAAAGGAACTTCCTTAAGTGGTTGAAAGTGTCCTTGTACTCATCAAAGACGGTGTGCAAATGTTGCATGTTTGTTGAAGGAACTGAGGTATGAGTTTGTGCCGCAAGGATGTTCTTCTGTTCAGATCTGACCATTAGGAGTACAAACATCTTGCTAGAGCTGACTAGCTTCTTGCTGCTTGGCACTAATGAGTGACATCTTCAAAACTATTTTTAATATGCGGTATCTCATATCACCAACATCTATGACAACATTTCTAGGATTTGCCTCATAGACTCCATGTCAATGGTAAAGATATGGTGCCGATCAAATAAAACATCACATACCTCTAATGGTGCAACATCACAAAGGACTTGCATCTTGAAAAGGCTTGATTTTGTACACCAGAAACACTGTTGAGTGATGCGTTTCTCAAAACCCAAGTTAAACCATCCAATTGAGGGTATGGTGTCAATGAGGCATTGTTCATCAACTTGCTTCAGGAGAAAACAGTTCTTTTGACTTCATTGTCAATGATGAAGTGTATTGGTTGTCCATTGCCCCATGATTAAGAATGGAACAAATGTTTTGCTTCCTCCCAATTTGAGTTGGTCCAATTGATGAAGATGCAATATTGGTGGTAGTTACCACCATGGCACTAGGCTCAAATTTCAAATTAAGTGTCACAAAGTTGTTAGTATTTGTTGCTTCAAGTTGTGCAGTTGGAGTTTTCTTAAAGCAAAGACTCATCTCATGGAGTGAATGCTATAGTTGTGAGCCATACACCACTTACTAGTCTTAGACTACTTATTTAGATCATTTGAAGGTGGCGTTTTCTTCTAATGATGGCGCGAAGGGCCATCACTTGTTTAGGATTCTTACTTTATTCCAGATTGGAATGTTTAGGCTATGGTTTGTCTTGAGACTTAGATTCTGCTATCTTATACTTTGTTTAGCTTTTGCTTCAAACTTGCATGAAAATTTGTAGGCTTCTCCCAAAGAGAAGATCTAAAGAAAATCCGCATCAAATTGGATGTGTAGTTTCCAACCAGACCTATACTTCAAGATGAGAATCTTTATGTTTTGTGAACATTCAATTTTGCAGCCAAAGTGTGAAAGGTGGTTGTGTATTCTTGAATAGTTTGATCGCAACTTTGCACAATACATGCAAAACTTGATGTACTTGTTATCATAGCTTTAATTGTGTAATAGGTGCTTTTGAGTGCTTCTACGAAACCATTCCATGTGTCTATAGAAGAGTCTAAGTTATCATCATCTTCATGTGCAAGTGCAATAGTTATCCCACCATTTCTTTACAGATAAAGAAATTTTTAAAAGAGCAAATGTAATCTTTTCTCTATCAGATAATTGATTCACTGTGTAGTATGAACAGACAAGGTTAAGCTAGTTATCTAAGGCATTTACATCTATTTTGCCTTCAAACATAGGGATGTCTAGATTGACTTGTACTTTGTATGGGGTGTGACCACCAAAAGGTCACCATGAAGAATTTGTGTTAGGAGTAGTGTTCACATATTTGAGAAGTTTCAAAGATACCCCTCTTTCACATGCATGTTGTGCTTCCAATTTTTCCATTTTCTTAACATCAACCTTCACACAATTTGCAAAACATCCTCTATCATTTTCTTGAACATATCTAAAGTTGGAGTCTCTGAATTTGATCGGCCTCCCATCTCAAGATGTTATGATGAAGGGGCACGTGTTTTGAGCCCTAACTTCCTGTATCCAGACCTTGTATAAGTGGGCATACAAACAAAGAGAGAATTCATATGAAACTTCAATACCATTGGGATATAACGAAGTGATTATTTGCTCTAATACCATTGATTCGGGGCCTAGGGCAGACCCATTGACGACGCTCTAACTGAGGGTCTAGATGTGTGCATGCAGAAAATGTATTGTGAAAGAATTAGACCATAAGATAACCAAACTGCTTGGCAACAAGGAAAAGATCAAAGAAGACAATTGACACCAGATGTAGAACTGTAATTTCAATTTGTATTATGCATAGTCTTGTACAAGATCCAAGAGGTCAAATGAAGGATGTCTGCGTACTTCTTACTTCTTATTCTCTAGAAGAACACATTAATATACAGAGGAGGAAGATGAGGCATAGGTTGGACTGTTACAATTATTGGTAACAACCATTCCCTAAATAATCATTAGTCCATCTTCAGCTGGTAGTACTACAGAGCTACAGGGTACCGTACTGATACTGCAGGAGTTGTGTGGAATCATAGAGTTAGGACCTGGCAGTATGAACACATGCGCAGCATGATACTGAAGCAATTGATGGAGTCAGATCATGATGTGGAGCAACAGTGTGGTGTTGCAAATCATTTGAAGTCTCAAATCCTCCTGATCCTAAAGCTTGAGTAGTTTCAAAAGGATATGAATTCTTTTCCCATTGGGGCACTAGTTCGAGTCCTTTCTTGCCCATGTAGAGACATATTTTCTAGGTAATCCTAATGCTCGTCTGATGTAAATCATTTGTTCTCTAGAGCAATATAAGATGCATTTCTTCACAAACATAAAATATGCATGTAGAGGAAGAAAGAGTCGCTGCAAATATGACCATTGACCTATTCATTATTAATGAACATCACCAATGGGAAACAGGATTTCTTGAGAAGTTAATTCCATCACAAAGGGAAGAGGATGAGGAACCAACACTAAAGAGAACTCAACTAAGAGGGTCAAGTGAGATGTAGTCCATCACACACAATAATTTTGTGTTTTGATCATGATAACCACTAAGTAACCATAAACCATGTACTATTGTATATGACCCACAGACCATCTCTTCTTCGAGCTTAGCACACTACATTTTTTTAATAATGCTACCATTTACATCCATATTCTTTGCCAAACTATGTAGCCACAGCCCCAAAAATTTTACCTTTTTCTTGTCTAAAATGGCAACCTTTTGAAACCGCTTTGCCTAATCCTATGGAAAACACAAATATTTTTAATCCCTAGCTCACTATTCTTTTGCGGACAGACAAATTTACATGTTTTGGGTTGAAACCCAGACCACGAATGAATTTGCAGACAATGCGTCATCATGCCAACATGCTGGCATGTTGTACCTTACTACCAGCCTATTAAATTTCTCATCTTTAAAACAAACTAGAATATTTTGCCCAAAATAAGTATGTCCAAAGTGCTATTATCGGCCTGCTAAATGCTTCCAGATGCCAATCATTATTACCAAACTGGTCATCACCTGTGACCTAAAGATTGTTTCCTTTTTCCATTGAAAATGCTGCTTTAAATTAAAAATACCAATTTACACAAGGACCTGCCAGACATCAAAGTCACAAATAACAAATAAAAGACAAAGGCAGTTTTTACATCACTGCCAATTAAGACACCAATTTGGTGTATGAGAGCTCCTTTGGAAGCCCACGTGGGGATTGTTTTCCATGTACCTTATGTATTGTTAAAATTTTGCACACCTGGGCTTAGACCTCATGTCCAAGCTCGGTAGTAAACTCAAACTTGCCAATCCACCTACAGATGGAGTACAAGAAGCATTATTAGCAAAAGTTATCAAGTCGTTGGCAAGGGCTTGCTCCTTGCAAATTTCACAACTCTAGTAATACAACAAATTGCATCCATACATCTTGCAAACATTAATCAAAGAACTATAACATTAAAAATTATTTATTTCTTCCATGCACATTCCAATATAAGATGTTGTCTGTAAGTTGTAACACCATGCTCATCTGCTATTGAAGAGTGTCTTTCATATTGGAGTTCTACTCACAAAAATTTATATAAGCCAGCCACCGCATTCATCCATCATTATCTATTCTTTCCTTAAGTGCAGTCACCTGCACATCAACTTTCTAGACAGTTGTCTTCAGCTTCCCGAATTGTGTCTGGCTGATTGTGGAAAAGTTTACAATTCATATCTTGTAACTGTAGTAGAAATTTTGCAATGAGGAAGACTGTGATTACGTAAAATAAGCCATAATCTCAGTCATGGATACTTCAATCTTTCTTTCAAGCTTTCCACAGATAGTACAGTGTGGAAGCTGATGATTCACCAAACAAAGAAACTTTCGAACTGAATTTTTCGCAAGTAAAAAGAGGCATGTAGTCTTACAATCTTGTTCATGTTGCCTTGAATCTCTTACACCCAAAAAATAGGCTTAGTCTCAACAGCCTCATAAAGATATGTTTTCTGCTTTTATGGTTATTTAATAATTTATCTATAACCAGCTTTTGACGGATGATTTTCCATGCCATCAATTGTGCTTTCACAGTTGTTCTAAGTTTCCAGATCAAGCATAACCTCTTCAGCCATTTATCTTGAGCCGAGAACCACAACAATCGTTAGTTAGTCTGCTGAAATGTTGTCAGACATGCTTCATAAACCTTCCTTAGAGCACAAACACTGAAAGAATATGGTTTTTCCATATTCACTCATACTAAGCCCACATGGGCAAAATTCCACTTTGAAATCTGGTATGCCTGTACAGGAGCTTTGAACCTTACAGTTAATGTAGACTTCTCTTTTTCTTAGCCCAAGTTTTTTACTTTCCTTCTCTTAGATACAAGGACTGGAAAAAAAATCTTATTGCAATCTGTTCAAAAAAACTTCTGTAAACGAATTATATTTTGTCCAATACAACACCTTCACAATTCAGAACTTTACTTTACCATATGTTAGCCCTTTTCTGAAACTGTCCACATGGAACTGAAGCAATCATTGCAACTCCTGACATGCCCTCCAAACATATGAATAACATAAGACCCTTATGATCTAAAGTTAGCAGTTTGCAGATTTCAACCTTCTAACTCACACTCTCCCATTTGCCATACATACATTCAGCCTGCCTATGTTGGATCTAGAAGCATAAAGAAAATAGAGCAAGAAGATAGAGATGCAAACTGCACTGGTTCGAATGACACAGGCAGGGTGTATTTAACATTAAGAGAAGTAGTTATAGTTTCTTCAGTTACAACTGATTTACAACCTCCTAACTGATTGGAACCGTACAGGTTCATTATATATATCAACACCCCCTTAATGACAAACCTTGAAACAACACCAAGTTTATCTCTAAACTTGACAAACAACAAAGGACCAAGAGGTTTAGTCATTACATCAGCAGGCTGATCTGCAGATGGACAAAAATGCAGAGAGATTTCACCAGAATCAACCAACTGGCGAATATAATGATGATGAATCTCAATATGTTTAGTGCGGGCATGATAGATAGGATTCTTCACCATTTTTAGAACACCTTGATTATCACAAAAGAGTGAAAGTACTTTGGATAAGTACAAGGCTCGTTATATATATCAACAGCCTAGTCATGTTTCTAGCTACAAATTTCTAGGGTGATCCTCTTTTAAATCACCCCAATAGCCATTTAAGGTTTGCCCAAGTTAGGAGGCGGGACATGGCAACATTCCAGAATTCCACACTGAGGAAATCACAGTATTTCAGAATTTCACACTGGGGGCAAAGCCTTCATACATCTCTCCTAGTCAATAGAAAATTCCTCACAAACTGTACGGTGTTGTCATGCTGCTTTTTATAGCAAAGTTAAAACCAGAATGCAGAAGAATAAGTATGAGTAGCTACAAATACTCTGGTAACTATCTCAACTTTTCCAGAAAGCAAGTACCTTTAACTTTTAAGTATACATGAGGCTCAAATTCATTTCTGTTTTATGAAGAACCCAATCCCACCTTTCTCCGGTGAAATACTATCACCAAAAGGGATGCCAAGGTATCTCATTATTTCTCTTGATTCATTGGCTTCCAATTCTTGTGAATCCAACAATGTAATTATGCATTTCAGTTGAATGAATTGAAACTACAACCAGGAGGCTATAGTTGTATATATTTATAAAAAGGGTTTCATTTTATGCTGGATTGTATAAAAGCTATTTTTCATGATTATACATGGCATTTAAGCTCCCGTTTCTTTTTCCATCTTGACCTTGCATTGACCTGAAATTTCTTATTGGGCTTCTGTTTCTCTCTCAAAGACACTGGACACATGACTTTTGAAAGCTCTTGAATTGAACAAGAAGTAGACTTCTGCATTTTAACTGCAAGTATCTGCACAAGTAATTTCTTATTTGCCTTGAGAAGACACTTCTTCAGGAATACACAGGTGCACTGGTAAGGGGGTATTCCTTCATCTACCATCTCTTCAAAATACTTGTGTGCTTCCTCGTATTTCCGTCTCTTACAAAATCCATGAATTAACGTTGCATAAGTTGTTACAGAAGGATAGAAACCCCTTTCCTCCATGCCATCCCAAACCTCTACAGCCCTATCAAAACTTCCAACATCAATGAGCATCTTTAATAACATATTGTATGTCTGGTGATCAGGCTTGCACCCATCATCATTCATCCTTATGAGAAGCCTCAAAGCTCTTTTGACGTGATGATGTTTGCAATGAACTCCTTCAATGGAATTGTAACTACATACATCCGGCTTTATGCCTTTGTAGAACATTTCATCAAGTAGACTGTACGCATCATCAACTTTATCCATCTTGCAAAATCTGAAAATCAAAGCATTGTATGTTACAACATTGGGCACAAGTCCATATCTCTTCATTCTGGAAAGTACCTTCAAAGCCTCATCCACCTGATCTGCTTCGCAATGTGCATGGATAAAAATGCTGTAAGTTGAAACATCAGGAACAGGTCCTTTAACCTTCATCGAATCTAATACTTGGTAAGCATCCTCTAATTTCCCTGCCTGACAAAGTGAACCCAAGAGAGTATTATAAACAACGATGTCCGGTTCACAATTTCGCTCAGCCATTTCACAAAAGACCCTCTGAGCCTGAGCAGCATCTCCAATTTCACCCCATGACGTTATTAAAATACTGTAAGTCCTCACATCTGAAGGAAATTTATCCCCAACTTCCTGATATATACCATGAGCATAACCTACAAGTTTGTTTTCACAGAGAGTACTGAGCAAAGCATTGAAATCTTCAATCCCCGGTTTACAACCAAAGTCCTTCATCTTTCTAAAAGCCAGTATGGCCTCTTGTGCAAGTTGGGCTCTTGCATACCTCTTTATAACAATGGTGAAAGTTTTGTGTGAAATTGGGAAGCCTTGATTTTTCATGTCTGTAAGCAAATCCCAGATAATGTCAAACTGTCTGACTTTTCCTAAAATGTCAACCATAATGTTACAACTTTCACTGCTATGTTTGTATCCAGGTTGTTTACCAGCCCAAACAAAAAACTTGTGTGCAGAAACCCAGAGATTACAACACCTTTTTAAAACCTGCTCTATCAAATCTTGTGACATTTTTACACAGCACCCATCAAGAACTGCTTCTAGATCGTGATGGGCTCTTCGGTAATCACTTAATAACCTGCAAATGGTATTCAAATCCTTTGATAAAGGATTGTATTTTACATTATTATCATTGCGTTTGTTGCATTGGAGTTTATCCGTGACTAGGGTTTTTGTGCAAAATTGAATACTGGAAATACAGCTAGAAGTTGTTTGGCATTGTAAGGCGAAAAACTGAGATGGCGATGTTAGTGTCACATTGGCTTGGAAAAAGTACCCCAAAATGCCTGTGAATAATTTTTTGCGTAAAAATTGAGTAGACGGTTGTACCTGGAGGTTTCTGAAGATTGTATGTTCGATATAATTGCAGATAATTGCAGAGGAAGGTTTTCTTCTTTGAAAGAAAAATGTCGTCACGCCCACGTCGAGAAATGGACGTTCTGCTCTAGTTTTGTGCCCAACATTTTGCCCTTGTTTCATTCTAAACATTTTGCCTCTGTTTTTCCTGAGATTGATCTGCCAAAGATTTTAAAGCTAACTTTGACAGCGAGTTTTGGAATTTAGAAACTTGATTTAGTAAAATGCTCAAGGTTAATTTTGTGTTAAGGACTCCGGATTTAGATTTCATTTGGTTATAAAGTTTTTAAGGTGATAAACATACCTTTGTAAATCTGTCATAAAGAATTTAAGAGACTTTGAAACGGTTCCACAACTTCTCTGGGAATTTCCATTTTTGAGTATGTGTTTAATGTGTATGTTTGTTTAATTTGGAAGCTATGAACAAATTTTTGAACATGAAAAAGATCAATAAAAGCCAAACTTAGGAGGGACAAAATCATACACTTCAACACTTTAAGTTACATTAAAGACGCTAATTTTTATTTAATAATTACATCTTTAAAGCCATTAGTTTTTATTCAATAATTGTATCTCAATCTTCTTAGAAAGTAATTAAATGAAATCACATTTAATCGTTATATAAATTGGTAATAGTTCCTCGATTTCTTTTCCAATTTATGAGGATTGTGTTTTTAAAAAATGCATCATCTATTAGTTTTTAAATCTATCAATAGTTTATAATCCATGCATTCAACTAAGATTGCATTAATTTTTACATGTAATTTGGTAATAGTTATTGAGTTCAATAGATTATGCTTAGACATCCCCTTATCTTTGTAACCTTCCAATAGTTAGATGTTATCTAGAGACTAAGTGTCCCTATTTCTTAAACTTTAAATGCTACTTTGAGTGACATGAGCATGATACATATGTTGCATTTTTTGTCTCTATTGATGATATTATGTAAATTCTAAGATGTGTTTCCTATAAATTTTTGTATTTTTTTCCAAGCTATCCTCTGGTATACAATTGTGGCTATTTTTTTAAATGTCAACTTTCTAATTTACCTTAAATATAAGTCAAAGTTTGCACTTTAGGTCATTGGTTCTTTAGTTCTGTCTTCTTTTGTTAATATAAGTTATTTTATAAAAAAATGGTCCTCTAAAAATATGTGCTATTACTTTTCAAGAGAATTTAATCAAGCTTGACCTGTTTGATTTCCTTTGCCTGTCTTTCTTGAAAAAATGTGAGACTTGAACTTGACGCATTTCCTTTAAAGTAGAAAAATCTAAATATGTCAATGAATATCAAGAAATTTTATTCTTTAGCTTTCATAGATGGTGTATGTCAATGTGCTCTTCCTTTCGTTAAACAACAATTTGCTCACTTTTTTTTTAATATGCATTTTAGTGTTTTTTAATCATGTACATAAATACAATTAGTTATGTAATTCTTTCTTCCTTTTGTTAATATCAGTTGTTTAATAAAAAATTTCCTTTAAAAGAATGCACTATTAATTGCCAAGAAAATTTAATTGAGGTTGAACTATTTGATTTTTTGGATCTCGTATTTTTGAAAACATATATTTACTGAGATTTAAACTTGAGACATTTCCTTTAAAGAAAAACAAAAAAACTCTAAATAGGAACAAAAATGTTCATTCCTTTTTTTCCCCCTTTGATTTGGTATGTGGGGGCTTGCGCATTTGTCAATGGTAGGAATCGTTGTGTGCTAAGGGGTTTGTTCTCTTATGAGGCCACTTCGATACGCCCCAAGTTGGTTGTCAGACTATGTAGTGGTTTTTAAAGTTTCCTAGCAAAGAGAAAACTTCCTCCTCCGCTTGCTAGCCTATGTACAATTCTCACCCCTTTTACTTTAAAAATAGGGAATAATTTTACATATTTATCTTCATCCCTTGATTAACATGTTGTTTGTTTTTCTCTTTATGCATGTGTCCTCATAGTTGTGTCATAGGTTTCACAAAATGCATGGCTTTTTCTTGATGTTATGTCTTGTTTCCTCCTCGATTCGAGCAATGAAGACTAAAAACACAATTTTCACCCCTCCAATTGGAGGATGCTAACTGTGCCACACTTGTAAAGGGAGGAAGAGTTTTAAAGGATTCAATTTTTGTTAATATTTTGCATTACATGCAACCTAGGTTTGTCAAACTAGTGATAACAGATATGGTTAGTGATTTCCTTCACTTATCGTCTACATGTGCACTTTACCTTTCAAAGTTTTAAACGATCGTCCACATTCAAGAGGATTTGGTTTGGCCTATGATTCCAAGGAAGATGCACAGAAATATGAACCTCCCCACAAATTGAAGAAGATGGGCATCATAGTTGAGAAGGAAAAATGCGCAAAAGGACACATGAAACGTGTAAAAAAATTATTGCGTGTAAGCAACAACATGTTTGAAAAAAAACATGTTTAGTTACTCCTTTCATTATGTCACTACAAAAAAAAAATGATGTTACACCTTGTTACAAACTATAAAGTTTTGAGATGTGTACACCAAAAACATTGTATTTGTTTTCATTTTGCATAAATAAATTTGGTTTGGGTGTTGGGCTTCATGTTTATGCTTCAAAACCTTGTTTTTGGTTGTACCATTATACAAATTATACATCTTTACATTATTTAGGCAAGGCTTCATGTTCGGCTACATTTAGTGCACAAAAACTTTAATGTTGTTTTTAGAATAAATTTTGCAAATCCAATTTTGTTGTGCATGGAAATAAATATACATTAATAAAAACATACATCTTTCTTATGTCCATGTTTCTATTTGAATCATTTTACAAATCCTTTATTGGAAATGCTTAATGTAGCTTTTAGAATAACAAACTTATATATATGTCTTACTCTTACTTACGTGCTCTACTTAACTTAAAGTTAGGATACTCATAAATAAAACATTTCTTTTTTTGTTATTGCTTTGTGTTTTTCCCAAAATAAACAACACCATTTTGGCATTTGACTTTTTTGTTCTACCTAACTTTTTGTAGTTGTGTTCATATTCGTAAAGATAGACTACCACGTTTTCCCATGTATGTCTACTTTGTTTATATGGCCCTTACGTTTTTGCGCTACAAACATTGTTGTGTTTGAAAGTTCTCTTCTATTTTGTTTCTACATGCTGCAAACTATAAAGTTTTGAGATGTGTATGCAAAACAACTTTGTATTTGCACTTCAAAACCTTTTTATTGTGCCTTTATATAAACTATACAACTTTACATTGTTTAGGCTAGACTTCATGTTTGGTTACATTTTGTGCAAGGAAACTTTGATGTCATTTTTGAATCAATTTTGTAAATCCGATTACATCGTGCATGGAAACAAATATGTATTAAAAACATAAAACTTAACATGCACACACAAAAAAAAACTTCTTTATGTCCATGTTTATATTCACATTGTTTTACTATTTCACAAAATTGTTGACGTTTTACGTATCTTTCATAACAAACATATTTTATATGTGCCTTCCTTTATTTTAGATGCTCTTACATAAAAGCGAAAAGTGCATATACTCTAAATATAACATTTTTTTGTGAATGCTTTGCATTCCTTTCAAAGTAAACAACTTTATTTTGTTGTCTACCTCTTATTTAGTTGTTTTTGAATTCTTATCGTAAATGGAAATATTTTACAATTATTGTTTGTTGGTAAACAAAAACCTTCATCAATTATTTATTGTGTTTTCTTGATCACATTGATTTGTTTTACCACCTCCCGCAAAAAAAAATAGCAGACAATTTTTCATATCCTTGTTCTTCTTGATCCTTTGTTATTTTGCATTCATAACATATTCAAGTTTGTGGGAACATTATACAAAACTCCCCCTTCGCTTATCTTCTCCTTGTCATGGACACACCTTTGATAGTGAAGGAATGGTTCACTTGGTCGCGGTTGATCGATGCCACACCTACATTTTAATTGTTAAACATGTGCCCCCTTCGCTCCATATTTAACACCTAGATGCAATACTGTGAAGACCTTTCCAATGGAGTGGATTTCAAACAACACTACTCCCCTCCAAATTTGTAAGTAGTGTCTTGGACAGAACACTATAAGAAGGCTCCATTATGTGTTTGCGCAAATCTCTCTGCAGGATGATCATGCATGAACTGAAAGATTTACAACCTACTCCATAAACAAAGCATGAATTTTCCCCTTTAATATTTAATTTTTTTCCTTCCCCCTTTTTTGGCCTCTCAGACCGTTATTATCATTGGCATGGATACTGTTGTTTACACACATATGAAAATTGGTGTGTCAACTCGACTTTCGAACCACAGTACCCATGGAAAACAAACAGACCTAAAAAATGCTTGGTATAGATAGTTGCTTGTCTCCACAAATACTTCCTCGCATAAAGCATGGTGCAGTTATGCCCTTTCATATAAATGATTTTAATCCCTTGCTAAAACAACCCTACGACCATATAAGAACGCAAAGGGAAGTGGATCCTTTTTTGGCTATGCTTTTGTGGACCAAACAAGTGGGAAATCTGTGTCACATGTTTCAATGAGGCTATGTAAAAATTCTATGAACACATTGAAAAAATAAAGAAGCATGCCTAAGTTCTCTCGCCCATTAAAAAAGTTGCCATCCCCTTCATTTTAACACCATGCTGCAGTTCCAAACGATTCAGTTCACTAACACCACCCCACCAAAAATGTGTCCCTTCCCTCTTTCCCTTGATTTTTAACAATCACCAACAACATTTTTACTTCAATTTTACATCTGTTTGGTTTTTACGAATTACCCTTTTCCTCCGCTATGTTTCCCCCCTCCACAACTTCCTTTTATTCTCTTCTATGTGCTTCAATCCTCCACCCGTTCCCTTTTAAGTATTCAGACCTTCAAAAGGGTTGTTTAAATAACATATCCTCTTTATGCCTTGAAAAAGATCATTTGAATAGGAAGTTATGTCGTTGGTCCCATGAAATGGGGCTCGTCATTTTTCTATCCAAATACGCGAAAAGAAATGTATGAAAGATTTTATTACGTCCACAAGATTGAGTATTTTATGGGACTAGGCACACTAAAAGAGTTGCCTAATATTTTTATTCAAGTACTCAAATGAAAATGAATGAATGAAATATTTTAATAACATGTACCAGACTTAGCATTGTATGGGACCACGAGTAGTAACACAAGTGTTCATAACCAAAAATAACTACTTGACATAGATGCTTTGCCCAATAAGTCTTGCAAAATGTCCTTTCCCTTTTTGATGTTGGATCTTATACTGTGAATCTTGATTAAAATATTTGTTGTTTTGTCTACCCTTGTCTCCTCGAGACAATGTTGTTAGGTTGTCTATTTTCAAAGTATCATCGTACTTTATTCTAATGTTGCCATATGTTGCACACTATAAGATGTAGTGTCAACCACCCCTTGTTACAAAACATGTGTGTTTTTTTGCCCACTCGTATTTAGGTGTTGTTCATTCTTCAATTAGAGACCCTAAATGATGTGAACTCTTCCTTAGTTGAGCCATCACCATTTTTACTTTACATTTTTTTATTAATGGAAAATAGTTTTTTGAAAGGGACTATACCCTTGTACAACAAGGCTCATAAGCGATTTAAAAATTAAAGCACAAGAAATAGATCAAAATCCAGATAAAACAATAAAGCCCAACTGCAGAAAACTGACTGTAAAGAAAAAAACCAACAACCAACAACGCATCAGCAAAGAAACAACTGATGTGCAGTGACCAAACAACAATGGCACATCAACACCATTGTAAAAAACAAATTGTTATCCGGCCAAGAAAAATGAACCAATATAACCCAACCAAACAATAACAGAGAAAAGAATCATCTAGGTGTAAAGGTGTCCTTCATAGTGATTTTTTTCTTTTTGTTGACCGTTACCCAACCTAATGAAGCCTCCGTGGTTGGAGGAAAAGACAAAGGAGGAGTATTTTCCTTAGTCGCATTTGTTCCAGTTGGGACGGCCATGTTGTTATCCTGAGAGAAATATTTATCATTTTCCTTCTGCCATCAACAACTTGTGCATTTTTCATGTTGCTCACAATTTGAGTTTCGGATAAAGGGGTTTCCGGGGCATAATCGATTCAGTTTTTGTATCGTATTTAAGTCTAGATCCTTTTTGCTCTCGAAAATCGGGTGTTTTGGAAGGGCATCTTTCCACCGATTCGTTTCTCATGTTGTTTGTTTTTCCATCCCACAAAGGTAGAGGTATGTCCTAAGCAAAAACATCTTCTACACCGGAAAGGTAGACCTTTCACTTTACATTTGATTTCTCCTCCCATGTAGGCATGTTTTGTCATGATATCATGTGGGATAAAATTCTTTAATATGGTATTCTTTCTTTTGTCCAAGTTTCTTTGTCCATGTGGTCATCCTAAATTTCTCTTTAACATAGTGTTTCATTTCCTCATTAGTATTTGGGAAATCTTACATGTTAATTCCTCATTTCCTCATCCATTTGTTGTTTTGTTTCATCCATGTGTTCTTTCCCACGATTAGCTCTTCCTCTACCAACATTCTGGACACCAATGGGTCTCCATATTTTACGTCTTCTTTAAATAATTTAAGATTTGAGTCATCGATGGATCTTCATGTAAGGAATATTATGTTAGTATTTACTAAAAGTAAGTTAATTAGTAAAATAATTGTACGTGGGAAGAATATTATATTGAATTGTTAGTAACAACTCATAATTAGGAGTAACATATGTGTGAATTAATATATATTAATAATAAGCATTACGAAAGTTGTAATAACTCTCATAATGATACAAATGTGAGAGTATTACAAAAGATTAATCTTATAGAAATATCATCACATAAATATAATGTCTCTCACATTAAAAAGATATAGAAAAAGTATTTGTTGATTACTTTATTAAGTCTTATTATGTGTGTATGCCTTGTGCAATTGTGAAATCTTTGACCAAATTTTACAATTGATATCGGTTTGTATTTAGTTCAAATGAGAGTCTCAAATGCTTTTCACATGAGTTGGTGGATGCACAATGGCATATAATGCACGTAATTTCGAGTAGATCAACACTTGTTTGGAGCGAATTTCATCATCATTGCTTCATATATTTAGCCAAGATAAATGGAGAAAATATTGCCAAGGTAGGTTTGCACATTTACATCTTTGGTCGGCTATTTCATTTGGGTTTTTTCCATGTGAGCGCGTGGAAGCTTTTCAAAGGATTATTGGTGTTAAGTCTCGAGTGACACACATCTTAACACTCAACATCATTTTCGAATGACTCAACATTGACTTGTGGAGTTTATTTGGCGACATTTTTACATCAAAGGATCTCTTATTAGCACTCAACATTTACACCACTATTGGCTAGTTTGAGCCTTGGGGTGTGCCCTTTACCACCCATATTTTTTGTGGATAGCTGTAATATTTTTATTAAGTAATATAGTCTATTTCATATAAAAAAACATTTACACCACTATGTCATTAAACTTTAAAGTCGATTGGTTCAAATCTAGAATAATATAATGTTGAGTGTTTATAACTTGTTTTCTCAAAAAAGTAATCAAAATTTCTAAGTCAATAAATTATGTCTTATTTATTAGTTGTTGAGTCTTTTATATAGTTTTGTATGTCATCCCATCATCATGTTGTCTAGTTATCAAAATTAAAATTATCTCGTGAGTATATCATTATTGTTATGTTATTTTTAAGTATTATTTGTTAATTGTTCTATTAAATTTGTTTATGTCATAAGTGTCTTGTAAGTGAACACATTTTCAATGGAAATTGACGTTCACAACTTTTGTTTAAATTGTGGTAAGATCAAAATGAACAAATTAAATCTAAATGAAAGGTTTGAAGGTAAAAAATTCCATACATGAAAATTTTGAACTCAACTATAATTGATCGACAAAGACTTGTGGGAAATTATCGATGGCGAAGTATTAAAACCAAGTGATACGAGATGAAGCAAAAAAGTGGGAAACCGATGATCGAATAGTGACAATAATTATAGGTCTAGGTTTTTATGATGCTTTCATACATCATATAGATCTATCCAAGTCTTTGAATTTCATATAGACAACGTTGAACAAGTTGTTTGGATAAAAACATGAAGCACAATAGTGATACTTAGAGCAGAATTTGTTTAAACTAAAAATGGAAGAAGGCGACAACATGATGTTAATCAAAGTTACGTAGCATCATGATAATTGTATGTGTAGGTTGTTAGTTGTTCCAGAAACCATCTCGATGTATGGGTTATTGGTTATTCATGTGTAAAACCATTAGTATACATGTGAGGAAGATGAATATAAGTGTGTGGGGTCCTTCTCATACCTAGGTGGTTGTATCCATTCATGAAAGTCACCTATGAGAATACAAATTTGTTTGAGTTGTGTGTAAGCACGATGTTGCACATTTATTGAGTTGTGTGTAAACTAGTGTGGTGCGTGTGGATCAAGATCACGAGAAAGCTTTGTAGTGGCACATTACACTTCTGAGTCTGCATATCTCTCATGTTCATACTAAGGGAGAATGTTAGGAATATTGTGTTAGTGCTCACATAAAAGTGATTTAATCAGTAAAATAGTTGTATGTGTGAAGAATATTATAACGAGTTGATAGTGATAGCTCATAGTTAGGAATAATATGTGTGTGAGTTAGTATACATTAATAATGGATGTTACAAGAGTTATTGTAATAACTCTCATAATGGTCTAGAGATGAGAGTAATGACAGGGAGATTATTATTTAATAGATATGATCCTATAAATGTAATGTTTCTCACATTGGAATGATATAGAAGAAATGTTTATTGATCGCTTGATTAAGTCTTATCATGTATGTTTACCTTGTGGTTGTGAGATATGTAACCAAATTATACACCGCCTACATGAAACTATGTGTTTTAGCTAATTGATTTAACCCTAAATAAACAATAGGGTTATTAAGCTTCTTATTTATTATCTTATGATTAGGGATCATTAATATGTAATATATTCGATTAACTAATTAAAATTAATGCGCAAATGAGAATATGTTATAAGTAGTAATTTACAAGATAGAATACTAGAGACAATTTATAATAAGGTGAAAACATATGAAAAAGGGTACACTTAGTTGATTATGCATTCAAAGGGTTGATTTGGTAGTGAAAAAGGATAAAAAGACAAGAATTTTTCTAGAAGTGCTTTGTCTACGATATTAGAAGTGTAAATTGAGCGATTATGAAGCTGTTAGATGCATATCAAATCTGTTTCACGATTTAAATACCTATTTGGCATACACATATAGTTGTGTGTTGGAGCTCTATATTTTTGTACCTATATGACCATTAGCAATATGCTTCGATGTGAAACACAGGTGTCACACTTGTGAAACCCTCAATATCATCCAAAATAGCTTCAAATCCTAACCATGGGTAGGATACTATGTAAAATAGTTAGTGGTTGGTTGAATCTCAATATATGTGTTAGTATAGGATATTATTTTCCTCGTATTTATTTATTGTGGATTATTTCTACACTTGAGGAATTAGCTTGCTTAAGTGTCTTTATTAGGAGTTACTATTTGATCACTATTCTAGGTGGTTTTTACACTTTAGTGGGAGTTACTATTTGATCACAATTCCATGCGGTGGATCTTTGACCACTATTCTAGGTGGCTATTACACTTTAGTGGGAGTTACTATTCTAGGTGGTGGATCTTTAACCACTATTCATGGAGGAGTTACACATTCATTCTCCTATTTGCACATCTTCACTTATGAGCTATTAATGCAATGTGTTGGATTGATTGATTCCGAGGATTGTCAATAATTCTAGTATTGTGATTTTATTTACTTTTAACAAAGTTATGCATTTGTTTGTCTCATGTTTGGTGAATCGGTGCATTTAATTGATCCGTGATCTTGCTCAATACTTTGATATGGTACCGAGCTAAATTGATATTCTCTTTCTCCATTTTTTATCGTTGTTAGTTTTAATAAAATCATGAGATTTTATATTTTGCAAAAAACATATTTTTTTCCCTCCTTACTCCATTATTGGAAGTTTTCTCCATGGGTGTATTTCCATTTGCAAAGCGAAACAAGATTTTTTTGGTCTACTTGGATGGATTATCTATTCTTTGCATTAGATCTCTATTTTTATGGTGCAAGATCGGGTTCTTTCTCATAGCATTCGATTAGAAAACTTGTTGAGGCAGTTGGGTATAGAGCAAGCTCTATAAATCTTGCACATATAAACAAGAAGTGTGGACTTAAGCAAAATAACACACCATAAATAGACAATGTGATCTAGTTTTTAGAGACCATGTGAAGCTCTCGTGGTGGCGTGAAGCATTGTGGTCAAGTTCTAATCCCACTCTATACATGCTTTGTGGCATCCTTCTTACCTGTGGTGCTCCAAACCTTGCCATGTAGCTCGATCATGGGAATTCTCCTTTTTGTGGCACCATTTAGATTTTGGTGTGAGGATTGTTAAAACTAGACCTATATGTGTTTGGTGTCTTGTGTATGAACAAAAAAATCTTCATCTTGTCCTAATGGCCTCGCCGAACAACCTTTAGTTGTGGCGAGGGGCTATGCCAAACACCCTATGACCCTTGGCATTTAGGCCTTCGGCCACACCCGACACATGTGAATCACTACATTGAGGGAATACATTCAACAACATAAAGAATCCTATAGCTTCGGTAGAGTATCCAACAAAAGCTAAGTCAAGTATTATTTTTCCCTTATATGATTTAAAAATAATGTATGTTTAAATTATTTTTTAAATAGCTGGGCTTTGAAAGTTGAAATAAAATTTCCTTTATTTGAATGTATGTGTGAGTGCATAGGGGGTTGGTTTAGGCTTAGTAACATTATTGGAGAGGTCTCTAGCTCAAATCCCACCTCAATAGCTGATTGAAATTATCCTTTTTAGTCAAAGACCATTTAATTTTTTGTGCAAACATTTAAAATGGGCCAGAGATTCACAATAACTTTTAATAGGAAACTTAGATTTGATTGCCAATTTTTCAAGAGCGATTATTTTTTTGTGTCCATTCCATTGGAATCATCCATTTTGTAATTATACTAAAATTATAAAGTGCCAAATCTAGAGTGTTTATAAAAAAATTTCAAGGGGTGTTAAGTGTTTCCTTTCATTCTATTCCTTCTTTCTTTTCATTTCTGCATCAAATTAATTTTGCACTATGGATCCAAATTCGATAATTCCTCTCACAAAGGATTACATTAGATTATAATGGGTATTGAGATTGAACCAACTGCCGATGCAAATATGTTTAAGCATTTATGACAAAGCCTTTGGATTATTGTATCTTATATGTCTCTTAATCTACTCTTTCATGTGGAATCTACCAAATCAGCTAATGAAGTCTGGACCTCTTTGGAAAATCTCTTTGGGAAGCAAGATGTGATGAGAGGTCATGAACTAGAGAATGAGCTCATTAGTTTGAGTCCTAACAATTTTGAAACCCTACAGGATTTCTTCAGTAAGTTGAAATCTCTAAGATTGTAGTTAAAAGATCAGGAACAAATAAGAAAGAAGATAAACCGGCTCTTTCTATACTATTCAAATTGGGTCTAAATTATTATGTGTTTGTCTCTACTTTCCATGCCACAAAAAGTGCTCTTGGAGCCACATGAAAAATGCCATCTTTAGATGATTTTGTTGTTGACTTGACTTAGGATAAAGATAAGTTAATTCATATGGGCACACTGAAGTCTTCAAAATCACATGCTCTATTTGTTGGGAATGGGAAACAAAATGATTCAAACAGTAAAGTAGAAGAAATAAAATAAAAAGGTTTAAGAGGAAAACAAGGGATCAAAACCCCCACCTCAAAATCAACCAATGAGACCTCCTCTTCTAATGCTAAGCCTACGAAAGAGAGGATCAAATATGGGTATTTCTCAAGAAAGCACAATGAAAGTAAATATTTGAAGAAGTGGATTGACCACCTAGCTAGCCTTCTTGAGAAGAACAATATAGGTGTTCTGAGTCTATCAAACTATGTTCATCAACCCTAAAATCCTCTAAGGAATATAACAATGGTAAAGAAAAGGAAAAATAATATGGTAAGGAGAAAGTAAGAGGTAGGACCCTAATTGTAGTTGTACCTATGAATCTCACATGGCTTATTAACTCTAGTGCATCACATCACATGAATTCTTCACGAGTTGAGTTCAATTCTATAGAACCATGTGTCATGTCCATTATTTGATTGGGTGATGAATTTTTTACATAAGTTTTTGAGAGAGGGTATATTGAAGTGAGTGGTGAAACATTCAATAATGTTCTAAGTATTATGTCACTTTCAACTAATCTTTTTAGTCTACCGCATTATGCACCTTGGTTCGGATATGTGAGTTGAGTTCACTCCAATTTCGTGTATGTCAAAGAGTTACATGGTGATACTCTTGTAATAGCGGTGGGATTAGCCAATCGTCAAATTGATCGTATACCTTATCACACTCTATCCCTAATTCTCCTTTAGATTCTTCTACATCAGACTCACCTGGACTTGATGGCATTTATGATCATGGGCACATACTTGATGATGAGGACTTCTATTTTATTATATATGATTACAATAGTGATGGGGACACACCTCCACTATCTCCTTGTCACCTTCTAGATGTTGAGGAGTTATTTCTTGATCCACCTACTTCCGGTCCACTTCGGACATTACGGGAGTGGGTATCTTGATCTAGGACTCATCGAGACATCGGAAGTCTAATACACAATTTTGGTGCATTCTAAATTCTTTCTTCACCTCTACTTCTAATGTCTGATCATTATATGGAGAAATTGGATCATGTACTATGTATGAGGAGCACAATTATTTAAATAGGAGCCGTGATTTGGTTGGAGATCCATTAGGCATTTGGAAGACACATTACTTTTTTAGGGTGATCCACTCTTTCATTACATCTGATTTAGATCCACAGTCACTCTAGAGAGCTCTTTTGCAAGATACAAGGTGGTTACATGCAATTCTAGCTTCTAGTGGGGATTTTTATCTCTTTATTCTTCTATTCTCTCTTTTTAGGGATTTTTTTCCTATGAGTTTTCTCCTTTTATCCACTTTATGAGAGTTGCATTATACTTGGGTACCTCATCAGGCCTTATTGTCGATACTCGTTTCTTATACCCATATAAGTTATGCTTAAGGGGTATTAGTGTAGGATATTATTTTCCTCATATTTATTTATCGTGGATTATTCCCTCACTTGAGGATTTAGCTTGCTTAGGTGTCTTTAGTGGGAGTTACTATTTGATCACTATTCTAGGTGGTAGATCTTTGACCACTATTCTAGGTGGTTGTTACATTTTAGTGGGAGTTCTTATTTGATCACTATTCTAGGTGGTGGATCTTGACCACTATTCTAGGTAGTTGTTACACTTTAGTGGGAGTTATTATTCTAGGCGGTAAATCTTTGACCATTGTTTAAGGAAGAGTTAAACATTCACTCTCATATATGTATATCTTTATTTGTGAGCTATTGATGTAGTGTGTTGGATTTATTGATTCCAAGCTCGTGTAATAATTCTCTTATTGTAATTTAATTTACTTTTAACAACATTATGTATTTGATTGTCCCACGTTTGGTGAACTAGTGCATTTGATTGATCCAACGACCTTGGCCAATATTCTAATACTATACACTTCCTAATTTTAAGAGGCCTCAAATCACACATAGTTCTCCACCTCGCATGTGATATCTATATGGATGCAACTAGCTTTGATACTTTGATCACTTGATAATATAACAATGGCTTGACATGTTTAACTTGATTTGACTTGGAGGGTATTTAGATTGGAAGCATGAGGTTATAACTTTGGTTGAGTGCACTTGAAACTATTTTAGGGTATTTTTATCGAGTGTATTACTACTTTTTAGGAATTCGGGAGAGCTCAAAGTGCTTTAGGAAAAATATTTGTAGTGGGTGCTCTTAAAAGTGTTAGGTGATTAAATGAGTACATTTGAATTACTTTTTATAGGGGTTCTTAGGTATAATTTCACATTAAGGATGGCCCATGAGGAAAATACCGACCCATAGAAAGATGTCAAATTTAGAAAATGATTGTTGGGTGGTTGGGGATGAACCCAATCTATTGGATGGTTTGGTCCTTGTTTTGTGGTCCCATCTGAATAGGAGATGGGGTGGTGGAAAAATCTAGGTGTGATACTTGAAGGTGATAGACTAATATGGAATGATGTAAGTAATATTGTGAGAAACTGGTAATGTTATTAAGGAGAAAAAATACTATATGGGACTAAACATGTGCAATGGAGCTTAGAATGTGTGTGCGAGTCATGATTTAGGAATAAATCCAATATTGTCATTTCCAAGTGATAAATTTTTAAATTTAGGTGTCTACATTTCCCTCCTTAGCGTATGAAATGAGATTACATGCTTAAAGGAGAAGACACTTGAGTGTGCAAATACACTTTGTATTTGTTTGAGGTGATTGATTTGTTTGACCATTGGCATGATCTCTAAATTAAAACATACAACATATAGTGTAGTCAATGTTTATAAAAAGAATTGAAATTTAACTTAGATTTTATAATGTACTCGAAACTTGCAATTTAAAATTGAAACTTGTAAATTTGTAAAGTAAACAAATGAAGGAAGGAGTACACATGTTTGTCTTGTCAAAGGAGAATTTCCTTGATGATGTGATTAGAGAGATAGAGTGAAACTAAGTCATTGGAAGATTAGGGATGATTAGTCCCCAATTTGTTGATGGAGATGATAGGGATGCAAGGGAATTGGGTGTCACTTGACTCAACACAAAAATATAGTTATCATACGACTTTATAATCATCCCAAAAACCTTCTAAAATAAGGAGAGGTGTCACATGGATTTATAGTTTCCCTGAAATCCTCCCTAAAAGAGTGAGAAGAACAATGTCATAGGGCTGGTCATCCCAAAACCTTCTTCCCATGAACCACACCGCTATAGATACATCTAGTCCATATAGGTCCAAGTATACAAAATAGTGTAAAGTCAAAAGAGAATGAAGTGTACTTATCCCCCACTATACGATTTCCCAAATGTATCAAGTATGAAATGTTGAATATAGAATAACAAGGATGCCCATGCCCCCATACCGTATAGTGTAAATGTGCTCAAGGTGTGCAAATCCAAAATGGAATGAATTTCTCATGCCCTCCAATTTTGTGTCAAAATATAGTAAATATACTCTAAACTATGCCAATTGTCCACAAACTTGTCTCGAAACCTATTGTAGACACTCAAATTTGGTAATTTATCCTTTTGAAATTGTTAGTTGTGATTATGCTCCTTTACTAATAGAAATATCCACATCCTATCCTTGCTTAGTACATCTTACTATCTTTATTCTAAATTGCTTCTTCTTGTAGACATAAAATCACACACTTGGGTACATTTCTAGGTTCTAAAAGCATGCTAGCATTTACATGATTCATAAGCAAGAAAACTAGTGGTTGAAAACTATCTTTGGCCTCTTTTACGTGTCTTTTGTTTTCTGTTTGGTATTGTATACCCCTCTGACAACCCAATTAAAATTTCACTTATTTATATTTTATGACTTTAGACACCAACGCCCAATTAGGATAGTAGCGCCAGTGCTCCTATCCTCTCTGCGCGCCCTTGACCCATTTCTACTTGAATCGCTCTTTTTGGGTCTCTTTTATCTTTTGGTCATCTTTTTCACTTATGGGTTGGCCTTCCAGTTGTCAATTATGAAATTCAAATAAGGGAATCATATAAATACATAGTTATGTGTTTAAAATAAAGGACCAAACACTAAGCATTACTATCATCACCTAAGCTTGCATTCAAAAGGCACCTAAATCACTTCAAGGCATCCATTTAGCATCCATTCAAGGGACAAGGGACTGCATACTCTATATACATAACATAGGAAGGGAAGTTCATTCTATTCCATTCACACATTCTACTACATTGCTACATTCTAGCTACAACCTGCTATCAAGTGTAACTTGCACAAGGGCATCATAGGGCACAATTTTTACACACACTCATGAGAACTACATGGATTCTAAGATGAAGTATACCGCTCAGTCGTAAGTTTACTCTTAGGGTGATCGTCGGGGTTAGTCTGAATCCTCATCATGTATTTTACTCTTTAGGTTTGATGTGGTTTGTGGGCTTGTGTAGGTGAGCATCTCTTTTGTAGGTTACATGTACCTTTGGTGATCATAGTGTGAACAAAGGAAATCAACAAAGAATAATGGAGACACCCTAGTGACACAACAAAAGAAAATCCAAAGGATTTGCACACACTCATGGGTGCCCAAATCTAGTCATCAATACCTAGGAGCTCTTGCCTTGCTACAGGTGCCCATGTCCATCTGGTTCATGAGCTCAAAAATTTACAGAGATCAATAACGATGTTGCTTGCATCTTGTTCATCACTTCTCCCTTGTCATATTAACTCCAGTTGCATGGATATCAACTAAATCTTCTCTCCTTCTTCTTTGCTTAGAGTTTTATATATTAAATATTAGTTTGTTTGTGTCATTTCGTATTTCATACATCGATTACTTTACAATTAGATATAATTAAAATTAAATGTAAATCATTTGGTGAACACATTCATTCTAACCCTACCTTTTGAGAATTCTCCTTTGTCTAGATTCATGAATCAATCTTCATATTCTTATTTTACCCCAACCAAGGTTTCTAACATGGCTATTAGTGCTTTATTGATTTTATGCAAATTCGTGTTCAACATCCCAATCTTCATATCCTTATTTTACCCCAACTAAGGTTTTTGACATGGCTATTAGTGCTATTGATTTTATGCAAGTTCGTGTTCAACATCCTCCTTGCTTCATTACTCTAATGTCTAATCCATCCATCAATGTACTCACCACTCATCATACTCATCCTCCTACAACTCCACCTGTCTCTTTTTCTTCACTGCCTATCACTCCTACAGGTTCCTACCACCACCTCTAAGGGTTATGACATCATTGAGCAACTTAAGAATACCCTAGTAAAAATATCTCTTTATGATATTTTGTGTAGTGCACCCAATTTTCGTCATACATTAGAGGTCGCCCTTCGTTCCATCCACATTAAAAGTAATAATTCACTTGTTTCCTTTACTCACCTCATTCAATCTCTCAAAAATATACCACATGCTATATCTTTTAGTGATGAGGATATCTCTCCCTTCACTATTGATGATCCATTTGCACCTTTTCTTATCACCACTACTATTGGTGCCATTTATATTAAGCATGTACTCATTGACAATGGCTCTGCTATAAATCTATGTGCTTTATCCCTCCTCAAGAAAATTGGCATTATTGATGATTTAATTAATAAATCCTCTCAAGTCATTCGCGGCTATGATTCCACTACTCACACATGTATGGGCACTATCACCCTACCTCTACAAGTTGGGCCTAAAATTGTTCCTACTGTATTCTTTGTTATCGATGCCACATTCTAGTTCAATTGCTTACTTGTAGACCATGGATTCATGCAATGCATGTTGTTCCCTCTATAGTTCATCGGTGCATTAAATTACTACATGATGGCTATGAACATACCATTGTTGTGGACCCTGACCCATTCAAGTTTTGTCGTATTGAACCCATCACTACCATGCATATCCCTCCATCACAATGTATTCCGTACCAGAATATTAATACATATGATGTTGTTCAGTCTAATGCTTCACATCCTCCTTCTACCTCCACATGTATGTCATCCATTCCTACTCATACTATTGATATCCTATCACCCACCATGTCCACCCTTATGGATACTAATTCTCCATCTATCATGGCTCCTCTTAATGTTACATCTAGCTCCACCTCTACCAACATCCTTGATCATGCCAACAAGACAATGTTAGCACCGATGATTCTGATGATGAGGTCGACGCCGTATAGCTTAACGATGACACATTAGGAAATTTTAACTTTACTCCGCTTGAAATTTATGAATCCTAATTTCAGCATACTTTTGTTGCTATTGGCCCTAATGAATATCAATTCAAAAGCCTCCTCCTTCAACTAATACCATGATATCTTTCCAGGGGACCATACATACATTGGACATCTCACCATCTATTACATCTCCCCAAAATCATTTTCCTCCATGCATGGATCCCTTCACATGAACTCTCTTCATCCTTAATTCTTACTATCCTCATATTCCATTCGACCCTACTTGCTCTAAGACTATTTGCACACATGATGGCTTAGCTCGGCTAGGATTCATAATTGCTGATCTCCTTCCTCCACCTCACTCTCCTCACCTTTATCTCATAGCCTCTTTGTATCTTCCATTTGTTATTCTTCCTTGAGCACACTCCTCGTTCCTCTCCACTCACACTTGGGCAATCTTGGCTTGATTACATTGGTGGCATATTGGATCTTAATCATACTGATATCACATTTACCATGCCTTTTGGACACATCTATTTACAATGACTCTATCTATACTCAAAATATAACTCATTAGTATGTGCACGATTGTACTCAACATCCTTTTTATTGATGAAGAATATGCAATGGGTATGTACAACTTATGCAACGTGAGATCTTTATATGATCAACCCCACACTATTGCCTACCAAGTCTCTAATCTAGATCCTATCGGTTACGACCGACATTGATGATATTCTAGATGAGTTTACTTGATTCTTCTCTACATCATAAACTTGGGGGAATCACGCTCTCTCCTACCCTTTTATAATTTCTATACGTCTTTCTTTCATGCACACTTAATTTTTCTCATTACTCTTACACATGTTGATACATATAATGTATCGTCATTTGCCCTATAATGCATTCTAGTTCCATGGTTCATACTTGACTATTGAGGGTATAAATTTGAAATGAATTTAACCGCATTCACTTTTGACACTCTATACTTCATGATCTATCTTTCTAGCACACATTTTTCAAACCATTTCCCGATGACGCACTCTTGTTCTATGGTTCATTATTGATTATTGAGGGTCTTTTATAAATGAACCTCATCTCATACACATCCGTTGGGAGGTAATCTATTCCTTCCATCTCCACATATTTCATATCATTCCATCACACTCATACACTACATTTTCATATATTGGTTACACTTACTCTTGCTTGCTTATACTACTTACATGATGCACTTTAATTACTATGCTAGTCAGATACTCGGTATGTCATTATCATTATCTTTATCATATACACATGCTCATTCACTTAGTATTTTGGAGTGAATGTATATCTCTTACAGATTTTCACATACTATAATGATGCTCAACACTGTATCCTTTGCCAGTCCCACCAAGGCTCCTAGGAGCATCTACATTTCCTACTCTCACACATTACAGGTGTTATTGTTTCATCATTTACTACTTATACTTTTCTAGCACATTACTTTTCATTGATACATACATGCCTTGACATAATATTTATCTTTGTAACATGCTAACGACTTATTCACGTGTAGCATTTGCTTTGTAGGACAATATGCCACCATGGTTATATGACATACTTTGCTTGAATTTATTTTCCACTGTATGTTATTGTTTGCAGGCTATGAACTATGTCATGTATGTTATTATATGCTTTTGGATGCTTCGGCCCTGATTGTCTTGTGACATTATGAGCGATGTCCCATGTTTGAAACCCACTTTTCACGGTCCATTTTGTTTGCATACTTGCTTGTTACATTGTCTTATATTGCATGGTTGCCACTTTTTCCTACTAACACATGGATACTATCCACTTTGTTTGAATATGCCTTGGTATCTACCATGCACATCCCCTACCCCCTGCAGGGATATGGTATAACACAACATCAAGTCCTCTCTTTTGGGCTGCATATTCCTACAATCGTCACATGCACCCCAAATAGGATGGGGCATAGATTAGGTGAAAAAACCCCCACACAACAACTCGAGCTACATACAGATCTGCACACAGTATATAAAAGGCACAAGAACATAGTAAAAAAATGGCTCAAATCATACTTGAGTCATAAGCACAACACATACACTAGCGCCCAACATCGGCAGGTAGCACCTAGGCGCTAGTGTCCTCCCCTGGTGTTAATGTCTTGGGGGTGCATACAATTAACTTATTAGATCATCACAATCTATAGAAGTCTTTAGATTAGTTTTACAGTTACAGGCACATACCTTTAGTTACATAATGCATTCTATCTCCTTTAATTAGTACAATATGAACTAATTTAGAATAATCGGGATAAAAGAAACAATAGTAACTAAATCAGGACACACCATCTGCTAGTGTGGTTCTTATCGGGTAGAGTCATGGAAGGACAATAACACCAAACCTCTCTTTCCCAAATCTTTCTCTTTGGTGTGGGACTCACCCAGAAACACACACTTGGCATGAGATCTCCCAAAAAACTCGCTCTTGGCATGAGATCACCCAAATAACTCCTTCTTGGCATGAGATCACCCAAAAAACTCGGTCTTGGCGTGAAATCACCCAAAAATTCCTTGGTGTGAGATCGCCCAAAAAAATTGCTATTGGCATGAGATTGACCAAAAAACTCACTATTGGCATGAGATCACCCAAAAAACTCGCCCTTTTCAACAATTTCAGGACATCTTTCTATCTTTTACACTCCTATACATCAGGTGCACACTTTCCTTTACTACTAATTTTACACACTTTTACATGCTTCGCTCAAATTTTTCATACACAAGACTTTAACTACTCTTTCACTTTTATTTTGTAGGTCTGTCTTTATTACGCAACAAGAAGCAACCCATAATAGGTATAATGCAACACATACGGTTCACCCCTAGGGTCACTTTCCTTTCATAGTTTCCATGCTTCAATTTGCATCATTCCACATTTCATTTGTCCACTCGGCATGCTATTCGTCGGATGCTCTATAGGATCATAAGGTACACATCTCTTATCTACTTTATGTTATTGAGTATTCGTTCAAAACATAAAGTAGGGGTAAATGCGACATAAAATCACACACTTGGGTACATTTTAAGGTCCTAAAAGCATGCTAGCATTTACATGATTCCCAAGCAAGAAAACTAGCGGTTAACAACTATCTTTGGCCTCTTTTCTATGTCTCTTGTTTTCTATTTGTCTTGCATACCCTACAACCAAGTTATAATTTCACTTATTTATCTTTTATGAATTCGACACCAGCACCCATCTAGGACAACAAGGCCCTGGCGCCCATGCGCTTCTATCCCCTCTAGGTGCCCCTAACCCTTTCTACTTTACTCTCTCTTTTTGGGTCTCTTTTATATTTTGGGCATATTTTTCACCTATTGTTTGGCCTTCCAATTGTCAATTACAAAATTCAAACAAGGGAATCATATAAATACATAATTATGTGTTTAAAATCAAGGACCAAGCACTAAACATTACTATCATCACCTAAGCTTGCATTTAAAAGGAAACTAAAACACTTCAAGGCATCCATCTAGCATCCATTCAAGTGAAAAGGGATTGCATACTATGCATAAGCAATATAGGAAGGGAATTTTATTCTATTCCATCCACACATTCTACTACATTGCTACATTCTAGCTACAACTCACTATCAAGTGCAACTTGCACAAGGGAATCCTAGGGCACAATTTCTACACACACTCACAAGAACTACATGGAGTCTAAGATGTAGTGCAACGCTCGGTCATAGGTTCGATATCAAGGTGACCATCGGGGTTAGTCTGAATCCTCATTCTACATTTTACTTTTTAGGTTTGATGTGGTTTGTGGGCTTATGCATGTGAACATCTCTTTTGCAGGTTACATGTACCTTTGGTGATCATAGTGTGAACAAAATGCGGTCAATAGATAATAATTGCGACACACTAATGACACAACAAAAAGCATATCTAAAGGTTTTGAGCAATCACGAGTGCCCAGATCCAGTCATCAACGCCTAAGCGCCCATGTCCTACTATAGGCACCAATTTTCAGCCTTGTTCATGAACTCCAAAATTTATAGAGATCAATAATGATGCTGCTTGCATCTTGTTCATCATTTCTCCCCACTCAAATTAGCTCAAAATTGCATGGATATCAACTACGTACACTCCCCGTCTTCTTTTCTTAGAGTTTTATATTTTAAATCTTAGTTTTCTTATGCCATTTATGTTTTTAATACATCAGTTACTTTGTAATTAGATTTAATTCAAATTAAATTAAATCATTTGGTGAACCCACTCATTCTAACCCTACCTTTTGAGAATCCTCCTTCTAGATTCTTGAATCAATCTTCATATCCTTCTTTTACTCCAACCAAGGTTTCTAGCATGGCTACTACTATTATTAATTTTATGCAAGTTCGTACTCAACATCCTCCTCACTTCATTACTCCAATGTCTGATCCATCCATCAATGTAGTCACCACTCATCATACTCATCCTCCTATAACTCCATATGTATCTATTCCACCGCCTATCACTCCTACAATTCCTACCACCACCTTTAAGGGTTATGACATCATTGAGTAACTTAAGAATACCCCAACAAAAATATCTCTTTATGATATTTTGTGCAGTGCACCCGATTATCGTCATACATTAGAGGCCGCCCTTCGTTCCATCCACATTGAAAGAAATAATTCACCTGTTTCCTTTACTCACCTCATTCAATCTCTCAAAAATCTACCACATGCTATATCTTTTAGTGATGAGGATATCCCTTCCTCTACTATTGACGATCCATTTACACCTTTACTTATCACTGCTACTATTAGTGCCATTTATATTAAGCGTGTACTCATTGATAATGGATCTGCTATAAATCTATGTGCTTTATCCCTAAGAAAAATCAACATTATTGATGATTTAATTAATAAATCCTCTCAAGTCATTCATGACTATGATTCCACTACTTGCACATGCATGGGAACTATCACTCTACCTCTCCAAGTTGGGCCTAAAATTATTCCTACTGTATTCTTTGTTATCGATGCCACATTCTAGTTCAATTGCTTACTTGGCAGACCCTGGATTCATGCAATGTAAGTTGTTCCCTCTACAATTCATCGGTGTGTTAAATTCCTTCATGATGGATGTGAGCATACCATTGTTGTGGACCCTGACCCATTTAAGTTTTTCCACATTAACCCCATCACTTCCATGCCTATGCCTCCATCACAACCTATTTCGTACCATAATATTAATACATATGATGTTGTTCAGTTTATGGCTTTACATCCTTCTTCTACCTCCACATGTATGTCATCCATTCCTACTCATACTACTGATATCCTATCACCCACCATGTCTACCCTTATGGCTACTACTTCTCCATCTGTCATGGATCCTCTCAATGCTACATTTGGCTCCACCCCTACCAACATCCTTGATCATTCCATCTAACAAGATAATGTTAGCACCGATGATTCTGATGATGAGGTCAACACCGTATAGCCGTGAACGATGACGCATTGGGCAATCTTAACTTTAGTACTCTTGAAATTGATGAATCCTACTTTCAGGATAATTTTGTTGCTATTAGCCCTTGTGAATATCAATTCAAAAAGTCTCCTCATTCCACTAACGCCATGATACCTTTCCAGGGGACCATACAAACATTGGACATCTCACCATCTACCTGGATCTCCCCAAAATCATTTTTCTCTGCTTGAATCCCTTTACATGTAATCTCTTCATCCATAATTCTTATTGACCTCATATTCCATTCAACCCTACTTGCTCTAAGACTTTTTGCACACATGATGCCTTAGCTCAACTAGGATTCACAATTACTAATCTCATTCCTCCACCTCACTCTCATCACCTTTATCATGGATGTGTAATCATTAATGTTGCTTATGGCCTTCACATCTTCCATTTGTCAGTATTCCTTGCACATACTCTTCATTCCTCTCCAATCACACTTGGGAAGTCTTGGATTGATTACATTGGTAGCACATTATATCCTAATCATACTGATATCACATTTCCCATGCCCTTTGGACACATCTCTATTCATAATGACTCAGGCTATACTTAAAATATAACTCAATTGTATGCACATGATTATCCTCAACCTCCTTTTATTGATGAAGAATAAATAATGGGCATGTAAAATTTATGTCAAGTAGGCTCTTTCTATGATCAACCCCAAAATATTACCTACTAAGTCTCTAATACAGGACCACATAGGTTATGATCCTAACACCGATGACCTTTTAGATGAAATTACTTGATTCTTCTATACATCATACACTGTGGGGCATCCCGCTCTCTCCCCCTTTTATGATTCATGGTTCACACTTAATTTTTATCAAGACTCTTACACATGTTGATACACACAATATATTGTCATTACCCTATGATGAAATCTAGTTCCATGGTTCATACTCGATTGCTTGAGGGTCTAAATTTGAAATGAACCTCACCGCATTCACTTTTCACACTCTATACTTCATGGTCTTTATAGCGCACATTTTTCAAACCATTTCCCCATGTTGCACTCTTGTTCTATGGTCCATTATTGATTGTTGAGGGTTGTTTTATAAATGAACCCCATATCATACACATCCACTAGGGGGAACATTGCTTCTTCCATCTTCACATATTGCATAGTGTTGTAGTGAAAATGTGCAACAGGGTGGAAGTTTCCAAGCACGACAACTATACCCATATGGAAAATTTTTCATTCCTAAGCACCCCAGTGTCAAATCCATCACCTAATCACCCCTTATTTGATGTAAAATTTGTCCCTTAGGTAATTTTAGGGAGTTCTAAAAGACACTATCTTCTTAAGCAAGAAGGGAAGGGCTATCGCTAGCCTTCCCGGAATGGATTCAACCCCTTGGAGCAGAACGGAAGGGAAAATTCAACACGGAGGTGAATGAAATACCTTAGAACATAATGGAAATTATTTTTAAGGTTTGGGAAGTTTTTCAAGACTTGGAGCAATTCTAAGTAAAAACAAGGTTCACAAGCCTAAAGGCGGTACACAAAGCGTAAAACAACTGCTGAGCTTCAGAAGAAAATTTTGGGAGCTCCAGATGGATTTAGAAGTAAAAAAACATCATCAGAAAGAGGATTCTAATATCTACATTATGGTAAAATAATATTTTTCACAACACCTTGGCACATATGATTGATGACAGCAATTTTTCTCGTGCACAAGTTGAGTACCAGATCAAAAATCCGATTTTAAGGGATAATATGGACGAATAAAGACATGAATCACCCATAATTGGATTAAAAATGACATTTCCAATCAGGATCATATAAAATTTCACCAATAAATTCCATCGGGAGCTCAAGTTATCTTCGTTCTAAGTTACCCTCTCAAACGTAGTTCAGGACTTAGTCATTTTTTCGAGAGGACACGTGTCAGCACCAGGAGCATGGCGGGATTTCATGTCCCCTAAGTCCCTGAGATCAGGTAAATCAGACATGGAAAATGCACCCAATCCCTATGGGGAATCATTTGGGCGCCCATGTGGTGAGTTTCACCCCTAGGTGCATTTTTGGAGCATCCATTCACCGTTGGATCGGGCGCCACATGTCACCTCCAGGACCACCGTGGAAACTGATGTCCCTTATGTACCTGATGTGGGGGACATAAGAAATGGAAAAATGTTCCCAGCCCCCATAGGGAGTCATTTGGACACCCATGTGACCAATTTCCACCCCAAGTGCTTTAAAGCAGCTTTTTCCACCTTCATTCCCTGCCGTCGGATCGCCGCCACGTGTCGTCCTCTTGACCACCATGGAATTTGATGTCCCTCACATCCCTGAGGTCAGGGACATCAAGTAATGAAAATTTTTCCCAAGATTCTCCTTCCATTATTTCAAAAAATTCAAAAAATCTAACTGCCACTCAGTTGCTTCCAAATTTCTTCCACTCCCGTGCACAGACAATCTTCATCCTTCCTCTGCAACATTCTACCATCATTACACCATTGCAAATGCTCAGACCTACTCAACCCAAGAACTGAAACACATTCCCCACAGCTATGTTCAGGTCTCAAAAGGATTTTTCATCGAAACGAGAAGGAGAAACGAAGAACAAGAGGAAGAAAACAGTGAAAATCTCCATAGCCTAAAAACGAAGATATGAAGAAATATTGCAAGCTGGTGCATGAAACAACAAATTGTTTGTTGCTGTTCATTCCTTTTCCCAAGACCATAAAAAATACACCTTCAAACTCCCCCTCATGCGACAGAGCATCCACAACAAATAAATCTCCTTTCCGGCTCAACGAAGAAAGAAGTGGGATTTCTCATCAAACCAATTGTTAGGATTGAAGTAAGATCGCACGTGAAGCACCAGAAGAAAAAAACCCACATCAAAAATATAATTTTCTTTGCAAACGGAGGAGAAAACCAGACCTACAATTTTGAGGTCCATTAATGGCTGCCATACCCAGAAGCACTACTAGGTCCAAAATTAAAACTTTAAAATCTCCTAGATTATTAAGCGGGCGGGCCCAAATTTTAGAGGGATGATATTGGGCAAAACCCATATCAAAAAAATTCATTCCATGTCAATCCGACTCCTAGAGGCCAACTTTCTAAAAATAGCAGGTCTACTACATAGGAACTGCTATTTCGGGAAAGTCATTAACAGAAGAACCTGTAAAGTAGATGAAGATATCGGAGGTGCACTATAGCTGAGAATTCACCAGAATGGAAATTTTTGGCACTTACTAAAAATAGTAAGTGGGCCCTCGAGCACTTGCTAAAAATAGAAATTTGATCTAAAGAAGTGAGGAATGCAAGGAGAAAGGGGAATCAAGGTCACAACACTCAGCTAAGGATTGAGGGAGTTACTTTTTCACACTTACTAAAAATAGTAAGTTACACTCAAAGAGAAGTTTTGGCACAATGGGATGTACAAGGCTAATCATTTAGGGGGACATCATTGTTCGAGAGCATCCTAGCCATTTTTCACAGGGAATTCGAGATCCACCTTAGTTCATTCAACTGGGTGAGCATTCAGAGCTAATTTGGAGGAGTTTCACAGTGTGCAAGGAGTTCGAAGATTCAGAGTTTCACTGCATTTGGAGCTTTCCATCAATGAGGATCAACGACTTCATCGGGCGACATCTCCTCTTCTTCTTCTCTCTCTCTCTCTTCCCCCAACTTTCTCTCGCTTTTAAATGTTCTAATTCTTCATTGGGGTTTGCACTTTTTGATATGCCTTTAAGTCACTTAAAAGTGACTTTAGAAACATAATGTAAATTAAGTCGCCTTGCTATTATAAAAGGGACTTAAATATTTAAAGTGGAATATGAACAATCTTAAGTCATATTAAGGCATATGGAGGGTCATGAGGAAGACAATAAGTCACCTCTCATTCTATAAATTGTAACACCATTCCCATTGCAAAGGGTTGGTGATTGATCTTGTAAACTCAAGAGTATATTGCACCTTGAGAGAACAAAGGAGATAGCCATTTTCTTCTATCCCCCTTTTTAATTTCTTCCATTTCACCACTATGTACAACTTTTGTCCAAGCAATCAATACAGGAAGAAGGATTTTCTAGCTTTCTTTGACTAAGGGGTTTCATGATACTGTGTGTTCATCAAATTCTATTTGGTCTTGTTCTATTTCATAGGTTATTTCTTCTCATGAATGCATGTGTTGAAGTTTCTAACTAGTGTGTGAAGGAATATGATTTTCTACCTACAACATTAGTTCTCTTACCTCTTTTCACTCCCCCTTTCCCACTCTATAGACGAAGAATTCCCTAGCAAGAGATTGCTATCTTTGCCATAGGGTCAATGGAGTGCCCCTGTTGGATCCCCTTGTCGAAAGGCCACCACACAAATCCACCTTTTCATGCGCATGCACATACGACAACCGCACTTGTTAAGTAGAGGGACTCAGATTCCCAGAGCGTTGGCAAGGAATCCATAAGTTTTTCCACCCAAAAAATTTTCTCACCAACACATGCCATTCCATCACACTCATACAATGCATTTGTATATCTTGGTTGCACTTACTCTTGATTGCTTATACTACTTACATGATGCACTTTAATTAATATGCTAGTCAGATACTCAGTATGACATTATAATTATCATATACACATGCACATTCAATTGGTATTTTGGAGTGAATGTAGACCTCTTACATATTTTCACATGTTGCAATGATGCTTGACACTATATCCTTTGCACAAATCCCACAAAGGCTCCTGTGGGCATCTACCTTTCTTACTCACACACGAGATGTTATTATTTCATCATTTACTACTTATAATTTCTAGCACATTACTTTCCATTGATACATACATGCCTTGACATATTATTTATCTTTATATTATGCTAATGGGTGCTTCATACATAGCATTTTCTTTGCATGACTATATGCCAACATGGTCATCTCGACATACTTTGCTTGACTTTGATTTCCATTCTATGTCATTATTTACGAGCTATGCCCTATGTCTTGTATGTTATTGTATGCTTTTGGCTACTATGGCCTTGATTGTATTATGACATTGTGAAGGATATCTCATGTTTGAAACCCACTTTTCACAGTCCATTTTGTTTACACACTTGCTTGTTACATTGTCTTATATTGCATGCTTGTTATTTTTTTTGTTACTAACACATGGTACTAGCCACTTTATTTACATGTTCCTTAGTTTCTACCATGCACATCCCCCACCCCATGCAAAGGTAAAATATAACACAACATCAGTTGTCTCTTTTGGGATGCACACTCCTACATTCGTCAAATGCACCCCAAATAGGGCAGGGGCATACATTAGATGAAAAACCCCTACAACAACTCGTAGCTATAATAATTTTTAAATTTTTTAGAGAAGGCACACAAACACAATCGTCATAGAATGTCCCAAAATCAAACGTGGGTTAGAAGCACAACACATACACTGTTCTCGAACATAAAACAATAGTTCCTAGGCACCTGTGTCCTCCCTAGGTGCTAATGTATTGGGGCACATACAATCAACTTATCGATCATCACACCTATATAAGTCGTAAGAGTAGTTTTACAATTACAGTGCACAAACATTCGGTTATAAAATGCATTCTATCTCCTTCAATCAAGACAATTAGAACTAATTCAAAATAATCGGACAAAAAGAAAACCAGAACTAAATCGGGATGTGCCATCTACAAGTGGTGCTTAATGAGAAGAGTCATGGAAGGAGAGTAACACCAAACCTCTCTCCTCAAATATCGATCTTTGGCATGAGACTCACCCAAAGAACTCACAATTGGCATGAGATTGCCCAAAAAACTTGCTCTTACCATGAGATTTCCCAAAAAACTTGTTCTTGGCTTGAGATCGCCCAAAAAACTCACTATTGGCGTAGCATCACCCAAAATACTCACCCTTCACAAAATTTCAGGACATCTTTCTATGTTTTACACCCTATACATTAGGTGCAATCTTTCCTTTACTACTACTTTTACACACTTTTACATACTTTTGCATACTTTACTCAAAATTTTCATATATAAGACTTTGACTACTCTTTCACTTTTCTTTTGCAGGTCCATCCTTAATATACAATAAAAACAACCTAAAAAAGTAAGTACAAGCACAACAATAGATACAATGCAATGCATACACTTCACCCCTAGGGTCACTTTCCTTTCCTAGTCTCCATGCTTCACTTTACATCATTCCACAATTTACTTGTCCACTTGGCACGGTATTTACCGCACGCTCTACAGGATCATAAGGTACGCATCACTTATATACTTTATGTTATCGAGTATTCAATTAACAACATAAAGTGGGGGAAAATATAAACACAAAATCACACACTTGGTTACATTTTTAGGTCCTAAAAGCATGCTAGTATATAATGATTCCTAAGAAAGAAAACTAGTGGTTGACAACTATCTTTGCCTCTTTTCTTTTTCTCTTGTTTTTATTTGTCTTTCATACCTTACAACCAAGTCGAATTTCACTTATTTATCTGTCATGACTTCAAACACCAATGCCCAACCAGGGATAATAATGCCCAGGTGCTCCTATCCTCTCTGGGCACCCCTGACCCTTTTCTACTTTACTCACTCTTTTTGGGTCTCTTTTATATTTTGGCCATATTTTTCACTTATGGTTTAACCTTCTAGTTGTCAATTACAAAATTCACACAAGGGAATTGTTGGTGTCGAATCGCAGCACCCCTGGGACTCTGCAACGTGATCGGTCGAGACTCTCAGTGCGATTGCACAACATGGAGCTTTTCCCAAGTGTGGGACCTTGCGAAATCGGAAAAGCTCTCCGGATGAAGGCCGGCTCCTATTCCTCTGTTCAGATGCACGAATAAAATGCAGAGGGTTTACCAAAAACCTAATCTAACTTGCCAAGGAGACAGGGTAGAGAATGCATAAAAAAAAAAAAAAAAACCTAAACTACGGAGGTGATGCACCGAGGAATGTTGGACACCCGTTTTGCAAAGTTAAACACAGACCACATAAATGCAATATAACACCATGCACAGGTAGCCAAAATGCAATAAGAGATCAAAAAATAGCAATGAATATATGAGAGGGTTTAAAATCAATCACAGACATACATATATTGCTCAAGGATCGATTCAATACATTGCAATGGCCAAGAGGCAAAAAACAACATTACAATCCATATGGGAGGCTTGAAAACTCCACAAATTCTCTTGCAAGCAGGAGAGAAGGGAGGGTGCAAAGCAGAAATGCCCAACCATTTTTAAAGAGCCTCTCTTTACCATTTATATGAGGAAAAATGAGGGAGAAGAGAATGATTCGAACTCTGCCCCCAACCACCTCCAAGACTGCACCTAACCCATCATATTATGGCGGTAGGTGAGGATCTCAACAACCCAACAGTGGCGAATTGTATTTTACATTTTTAAGAACTTGTTCCCACCCAATTAAAGATATCCAGTCGTAGTTGGGTAGAGGACGCCGAGAGATTTCTGAAAAGTCCAACCTTGTGTGAATCTGAGCTCCCTGTGAAAAGTTATGGCGATCTGAATATTTCCCACGTCAGGGTCTTCTGCCAGTCGGGTTCGGGTTTCTCCTTTGCATCTGCATCGGGTTGGAGGATGCCTTGACATGTTTTCACCCCGTGTTTCTCCACCTCCGAAACCCGATTTGCCTTGCGTCGGATTTTCCAACCCTTGCGACATGTTCTTTGTTGTCGGGTTTGCGGAACCCTCGAGCATCGGGACATCCTTTGCGATCTGCATGTTTCATGTTTCGTGTTTCCCAAAACCCAAAACCTGATTTGCCTTTGATGTCGATTTTCCAACCCTTACGACATGCTTCTTTACCATGTTCTCTCGACGTGCTTCCCGACATTTGAGACCCGATTTCTTTGATGTCGGGTTTTAGAGACCCCCGACATGTTCTGCGCCACCGAAACCCGATTCCTTTGCTGTCCGGGTTTTCCAACCTGCGACATGTTCTTTGCTTTGTCGGTTCATCCGCCCGCCGACATGCTTTTGCGCCATGTTTCTCCACCTCCGAGAGCCGATTTCCTTTGATGTCGGGTTCTATATTTACCCGGGGTAAATATATACAACAGAAATCATATAAATACATAGTTATGTGTTAAATATCAAGGACTAAGTAATAAATATTACTATCATCACCTAAGCTTGCATTCAAAAGTCACCTAAAGCACTTTAAGGCATCCATTAAAGGGACAAGGGACTCGTATACTCTACGTACACACCATAAGAAGGGGAAGCTCATTCTATTCCATCTACACACTATACTACATTGCTACATTCTAGCTACAACCTATGCTATCAAGTGTAACTTGCATAAGGGCATCCTAGGGCACAACTTTTACACACACTCACAAGAACTACATGGAATATGAGATGTAGTGTAGTGCTTGGTTGTAAGTTCACTCTCGGGGTGACCTCTGGGGTCATTCTGACTCCCCATTTTTCATTTTAGGTTTGATGTAGTTTGTGGGCTTGTGTGGGTGAACATATATTTTGAAGGTTACACGTACCTTCAATGATCATAGTGCGAACACCAAGTGATCAATAGAGAATATTGTGACACCCTAGTGACATAGAAGAAAGAACATCTAAAGGTTTTGTGTATTCACGGGCACCCGATCTAGTCATCAGTGCCTAGGCATCCCTGTCTTGCTACAGGTGCCCCTATCCAACCTTGTTCATGAGCTCCAAAATTTATAGAGATCAATAATAATGATACTTGCATCCTGCTCATCACTTCTCCCTGCCGATCAGATCTAGATTGCATGGATATCGCTTAAGTCCTCTCTCGTTCTTCTTTGCTTGGGGTTTTTTATTTTAAATCTTAGTTTGCTTGCATCATTTCGTATTTCATACATCAGTTACTTTGCAATTAGATTTAATTTAAATTAATATAAATCACTTCTTACACACTAATGTGTCATCACACTCTAATATAAAGGTATAAAATTAGTACTTACCCTCTTCTTATCATGATATAATTTTCAGATTACACTCTCTATCACTATGTCAAAAACTACACAAGAGGTCAAGATGCAATTTATAAAGCTAGCCAACCCGTATGGTCATGCACTAAAACATCCTCCAACTTTTATTTTAACTCTATTATCTCTACTAGGAAATTACATCCTCCTAGGTTAGCCTTTTCATAATAATTTACCCTCTAACACTATATAAGCAAGTTCACATTGCCTCATTTACACACTTGACACTATTATGAGCTCTCATTATAAATATTAATACCAAAGGCACTCAAATCTCCCTAAATCTTCCAAAAGTTGATGCAAATCGATTAGTGTAGTCACTACTATAGTTTTAAATAAATCAACTAGGTCAAGGAGTTCAACTTCCTAATTTCCGAGCACCCAAAGATCCAAAATTTGTTTCTTAGCAAGAGTAGAATAATCTCAAACATGGTCAAAGTTGTTTAATTGCTAACTAGTTATATATATATTACATGTTAGGTGGAGAATTACATGTGGTTTGAGGCCTCTTCAAAGTAGTGCCAACGTACGTGGTGTATAAATTTCAATTCAATCCAAACACTAACCTTATTGTAAGGTATTCTATGCAAGGTTAGGGTTTGAATTTCACTAATCTCATTTTAATGGTTTTGGGATTGTGTAACACTTATAGTTTGTCGCTGACACACATTTCCTAGCAACCAAAGAGCATAAAAGTTACAAAATCCTACTCAACAAGGCCTAGATTTGTTGGGTTGGCTGAATTACCTAAGTATCGAGAGGGCACATAGAGCAATCGGGTGCACAAGTGGGGAGAGTAGACATGCACAAGTGTAAGTTGAAGTAGGGCACGCCCTAGGAAGGAACAACTAGGACTTAGCTGATTTTGCATATCACAGGCTAAAAATAGGAAAAGCATTTGGAGTGCGGCTTAAGTAAAGATAAAGGTAAGAAGACTTCACGAGATAAACAAGAGCTATTTTAGGGCTAAAGTTGAGATCAAAGGCCATGCATAGTTTGAGCCAATAATATGATTAAATTAGAGTTTTCTTATACATTAGTCTATTATTAGGATCAATAGAAAAAATGCACTATTGATGTACACATGTCTATTTTAAGCATGCAATTTATTTTGAGATGCATGGGCGAAAGGGAAAGTCCCCACCCCCGTATATATTAGTTGAGATTTATATTTTTGGACACCATGTATTAGAGACCATATGTATTGTATTGTTATGATGTTCTAACGCACATAACTCTATTGAGACTAGTCTCGATATATTGTGTATTCAGCTTTTGTGATGTAATATTTATGTTATGAATGGATCATTATGGGTGGATAATGATAGTTGACATATCTAGTATGGTGATCACGTATCAAACTAATCTAAGTAATGGTTTGATCTATATATTTCCTTAGTACATGTGTTTCCTTGTGATGTCTGTAATGATCTCGTGATTTAATGAATAGTTGGTATTGGTGATCATGAATGTGCATGCTAACGACTTGAAAAGCCAACAAAATGGAGGGAATTGGTAGGCTTCACATGCTTCAGCGCGTGAGCATTTAGATCTTTCTAAATGAAGTGTCAAAGACGCTTAGGCATTGAGTATAGAAAACAAGACTACATTTTGGTTCTATTTCCAGGACCTCTTTTCAAGATATTTTTAGGATGTTGATATTAGATGGCGTATTGATTTACTCTAGAGAGCATTGAAGGTTGGAGAGACGACAAAAAGATAAGTTTGCACAATTATATAACACTCATTCGATTTAAATACACGTAGATGGGTGGAAGACAATCTATATGATGCAATCTATGAGATGTTTTTTAGCTTTTTTTCTAGTAGAGTTGTATGAGTGGCTGTCAACATATGCGATAGGGAAGTGTTAGAGTTATAGACCGAAGCTATGGACATAAAAAGATTAGCAGACTCTTGCCAATACTAATGTTTGGACAAGAGCTGTAGATTGTTGGTGGGATGGAGCATTACACAATTATATTTTAGAGTACACTATTTCTACATATCTATGTCATGAAGAAGATGAATTCTAGTTCTTGCATGAACCCATAGGATGTCACCTACGTATTATACCCTTATTGATCAAAATATTGATGATAGAGCTGTATTTAGAGCTCCTCCTTATGGATAGCTAAAATCCCACTATGTACAAGAAGGAGAAGGTGTGGTGAAGGTTGGAAGACCTAGTGGTAAAAATGGAAAGAGAGGAAAGATGACTCAGATATAATGAAGTACAAGAGAGGGAAATGGTGAAATAGAGGGAGATTGAGGAGTCCCGGAGTTGAGGAGAGAGATGGATTGCGAAGGATTTGAAGCTCTCGTGGAAGATGAGGATCCACATCATCTGTTTGTCTCATCATTGGGTAATTATAACAGAGAATCCCCTTTGAATTCAAATGAGAGCACGTTAGAGGAGAGCACAAGGACTGCAGATGTAGATATGATCCCACCTAGCTACCTAGCCCTTGCGCTTGGTGTTTAAAATCCATAAGTAGTGATTGAGAAGCAAGCTAGTGTAGGAAAATAAGTAAAGACGAGTAGATATCATTTTTGTGTTGAATTTAGGAGATAAAGTTAGTAGCACGCCCATGTCATCATAGTTAATGCCATTTTTAGTAGTGTTATGGCAGAATTATTCCTAGGTGTGTCATCAAGACAAAATTTTAGCATGTAGACCATTAGAAGTAGTACGGTGGTTCTTTATGAGTACACGGATCGTTGGTGTTTAGACTAGTACAATGACTAGGACACTAGGAGGCACATCAACTAGTATAGTGCCCACTACGGGAGGGTTAGGTAGATGAGGAGGATCAAGAGGATCGGGATCAAGTGGATCAGGTGGTTCTAGAGGTGGAGGAAATACTAGTGGTGGTTTTGGTTATGGATTTGGTGAACAAGGCCCACATCTCCAGAAACCCCCACATCAACCTCAACAGGTTTACTATGAGATGTCACTCTTTTTTCTAGAATATAGAGGTTTTGAGGATACATAAGAACATGTTCATAAGTGTGAACTACTATGGCACACTAAGGGGTTCATAACTTCAGTTGAAAAGCAAGTTAGTTTGCTACTACGCTCAAGGGTGCACATGTAGGCTGGTATAGGAAGTATGACCCACATCAAATTGTGGTGGATTATGATGCTTTGCATTCTACATTTTTGGTAGAGTTTCACATTCCATAATTTGAGCAACAGAGCATCCGTGTGCTAAAGGATATCAAGAAAGGATTAGCTGAAAGTGTGAGAGAGTATGACACGTGTTTCAAGACCTTGTTGTTCAAATTATCCTATGACATTCATCGATTCAAAATGCATAATGGTTTGTTGGAGGATTGTTGACTCCATTCTGTAAATCACTCTCTCATAACACATAAGTGGATCCACACAAGGATCTAGAAGAAACTCTATGAATTGAGGTCACATTACGAGAATTGATCTTTGGAGTAAGCCCATTTTTGGAAGCATAGATTGCAGCTATGACAAAAGCAGTTGAGAAGCTTTCGCCAACTCAACGCATGAGACATGAAGTGGAATCTGGTGCATAGATTGTGAAGTGGAGGGACATACTAAAGATAATTTCCCACACAGGTTGGTGCATGTGTTACTATTATACTATGAGGTCTGTCACACCGAATCATGATATTTGAGACTTTCCGGTTTTGTAGTGTGCACTTATAAAGAAGGTGTCCATGCATAGTAAGATTTGCAAGTTCCAAACTCATGAAACTGTTGACTGTAAGTTGATTGATCACATTCATGACTGAGATAAGAGTGCACCATACTAGTATGGCTAGTGGATCTAAGGAGCACGAAGGCCATAACCATGAAGGGCACGAAAATGGAAATAACAAGAATGGTGGCTTCAAAGGAGGATATAGAGGCCGAGGTTGTGGTGGTGGTAGAGGCAAATTTTCGTTAGGAAATTGTTATACTTATGGATCTCTTGATCATTATTAGCATGAGCTCCCTCATAATAATACTTGCTTGGGTGCGGAAAGACACATATGTTATAAGAATGACCATATTATATGAACATATGAGCAAGAAGAAGAAACATGAAAAGGGCGCGAGAATGATTAAGGTGCAGCGTGCTATTGCTGATTAGTGGATTCCAAAAAGACACCGATCCTAATTTATGACATAATGGTTACTACACGCACCGAGGCTACGCATACACGCGAGACTCTAAATAACAAACAACTCATTTCGAGGCAAGAGGTGATAAATGCTAAGTATCAAGATGCTACGAGCCGAAAGGAAGTTTATCGGGGTCTTTGCATGGAGAGATACAATGTTTAAAGGAATAGGCGTGCGATAGGGATCAAGAAAGGAAAGTTGAAATCCCACAAAAGGATCTTGATGACTTGTAAGAGGTGTGCAAGATTTTGTGCCAAGAAAACATCATTCCTTTGTAAGGGGAATTATTATTAGAAAAGGTACCACACATTGGAACTAAGTGTAAAAGGTAGATACTTCATGCAAATCTACCACATTAGAATCATGAATTTGAAAAATAAATTACTTTTGATGTAGTATTTGATGGTTGGTTATTACACAACATCTTGATTGACACAAGAATGGAAGTGAATGTACTAACTCCAGATGCTTGAAATTAGATGGGTAGAACAACCTTATAGCCATCAACGAATGTGCTATATATGGAAAATAAGACTAGGGCCATACTGATTAGGGTACTAAAGGATGTAACTATTACAATTCAGGGAGTCAAGTTTACTGGGGATTTTGAGGTATTGAAGCTTCTTCAAGGCATAACTTTCCAAAGCATTACTTGGATGTCCCCGGTATGCAAATAAGGTAGATATATGCTTTAATTAAAGGTACATCAATTTTGAGAATGAGGAAGAGCACATGATTATAAATTTACTTGAATAAGAAGGTAAATCTCTATTGATCCAAAAACTTAAGCTATACATTTCAAACTTTAACATTCACAAGGATCTAGGAACTCAACATCAATTTATTGGTTCAATTACTCCAAAGTTGATTAATTCTTAATTATAGATGCACCTCAATCTGATTTTTAATCATAACACTAAAATATGCATTCATTTGAAATTTTTGGATTATGGATACTGAAATGAAATCTTCAATCCATTTTCCTATTTTTAATGATGATTACTTAATCAAATTAATAAAAAAATCTTGAACTAATTTTATCTCATCAAAAGCTTCATCCAAAAACTGAAATAAACATCCACAACATGATATTGATAATGGATTTCACCCAAAGGCTACGTCTCTAGATTCTTGAAAAGAGAATTGATATATTAAAGTCCAATGAAGTACAATTACCCTTCAATAATGACAAACAAACCTTTCAAACCTATAAATGGGCTGATCTCGACTTTGGGAGCTCAAGAATTTACCGTAAACTATTCCCTAATAGATCTATGGCCCCTACAATGTCTTCACAATGTGATCCCCCTAAAAATGTACTATAAAAGAACCTAAAAATGGATATTTACAAGAATTCCATGAAAAATAATTACATATCCAGAATCCTCATGAAATTCTAAGCAACTTTCATTTTTACACCATGATGAAATTCGGCGTCTAAGGGCCTCATATCCAAGGTTAATTGCAGTCTACCCCCTGCTGCCCCCGCTACACATCATGCTCACAAAGATATTTAAATAACACCAAGATTGTTTCATATCCCGACGAGCCATCCAGTGAGTCACTTGTGTGGATGAGCCTTATTCTTATGAGGTCACGGTTCGAGTCTTCATGATCTTTTTTCGCGAGACCGTTTTGCAATGTGGGTGCAATATCCCACATCTACTACATAATAGGAGAATTATTGTTTAAGTTGGGCTCTCCACCCATAAAACTCGTGGCTAAGGTCACATCTATTGCACTTTTGGTGCACCACAATTTTTTTGGTTGAGCCGTTTAGTTAGGCTATTGACTCATCGCCCGGGAGTGTGGTGAGTTATGTCTTTGTAGGTTTGTTTGAATCACCACATGCATAGGGGTATACACCGAGTTATGGGATTTGGTTTGTTCATTATGCCCAAGTTAGTAAGGGTTCTAAGCTACCCGCTCAATGCTACACTTTGTTAGAATAAGTGCTTAGGGCTATGAATAGAACCGTACGAAGTTGTATGTGGTCTCATATAATGTTTATCCGTTGAGTTATTGGCAAAGTATGTGGAATCGACCAATGTTGGCCACTGACAGCTATGAGGATGAATCACCAATAAGACCGAGTTACATAAAATCCTACAATGCACTATTGCTGGGTATATAGGAGCTAGCACGAACAATGTGGAATGTAATCCAATCGATCAATGTGGTGATAAACCCGAACAATGTGGTAACAAAGTGATCAACTCGGTGGGGAGTTAATCACCCCACTGAGCTAAAAGGTAGCTTGCCCGAGCTCAATTCAACCCTGTAGTGAAAAATCAACTCTTTAATATAATAATCCCACATGGGTAATGTTAGAGAGATATATGGCATATATAATCAAAATTTGATAATGGTAATATGAAATAAAGGCGGTAAAGAAACCCCTCCTATAAAAGAGTGTGTCGAACTTGACTGAGGGTTCCCAACCAAAAAAAGTGGGGCCCACTAAATTTTTCGTGTCAAATACAAAAATTTGAACCTTTTTCACCTATTTTCCAAATGCCACATGCCAACGTGTGATTCACTTGTTGACCAACTTGGTTTGTTTTCAAACCAAAACTTTGACCTGCGATATCTTCTACATTCGGACTCTATTCCTGGAGTTCTACATACTATCGGAAATGTCTCAGAATGATCTACAATGTGGTCATGGTTTAGGAGGTTTAGGAAACTTTCCAAAACCCGAAAATCCTCTGGATCACTCCTCCCAACTAGGAATGATTTTTGTCCACAAAAAGTTGTTTATCAACCCACAAAACATACTAACTCTTCCTACATTACACAAACACATACATGAACCCAAAATAGCATCATAGGTTAATTAAATGTAAATAGTTGATTAGCTAGTCATATAAACTGATCAGATAATAAGACCCAATTAAGCTAGTGTCCAACTAAAACACCGCAACCCTATTGACTCTACACACAATTGTGAACTATTAAATCCCAATGTGATGCTATCACAAATAATTGATCATATAATAACAACCATTCTATCACAAAAAGATAGTGCTCAACTGTCACTTTGTGATATAACCAATTACAAAATTACAATTCCATAAAAATAGTTTAGTATAACGAGTATATATAAACCGCCCTAATTAGGCTAGTGTCCATTGTCATTTAAAAGTCAAAACATTGCAAATATTCACTATCCAGTATAGTTAGACCATCAACGCCGAAATATCTATAGTCACAAAAATGAATCCATGTGAATCTATCCAAAATCATTGTAATGCCATCACAAATAATAGGTCAGATAATAACACCCATTCTATTATGAAAGCTATTGTTCAATTGACACTTGGTGATATGACCAATTACAACTACAAATATTCACTATCTTGAATAATTAGACCATCAACACCCAAAAATAGCTATAGTCAAAATATGAATTAATGTAAATCTGTGAATTCTATCCATACATACTAAACTGTAAGAGGATAGATCAAACTGTAATTGTGCTTACCCAAAACAGTGAGCTGCCATCTGCTACAAATGATCACTAGGCATACTTGCACACCATTTTGTTAGTGTAAATAATGTACACATAAATTGTAACCACATAAGGTAGTTACAAATACATGCCCTAAAAATAAGGGTAGTCATGAATGTGTAATTACCCTGTGAAGACACAATAGATTTGTATATTACCTACAAAATCAAAATGGTGTCACAGACTTGCACAATGACATTTAACAACAATAACTTAAAAATGCATTCCAAAATTAGACATTTACCACATGCCCACTGAATCTGCATATACACTAAAAATAGAAAATGGTACATTGTCATCCTTAAACCTTTCTCCCACATCCTCTTATTAGTGACCCCAATTTCCCAATTTCAAAGCAATTAAAACCATGTGAATTTACCCTTCAACATTCACCGAAAATGCACAAATTAATTTGATTTTTTTACATTATTGAAAGCATGTAAAACAAATCTATCCAACTCACATGAGCCTACATTATCCATATCAAAATAGAATAGACTCATCAGTGGTTTCACAATGGATAGCTTAAAGGTTGATTTAAAAACTGTGGTTCAAAAACTTCCTTTACCTTGACTCCAACTTATCTTACCATACATTGCATTGGTTTTGTAGATGAAGTTTCTAACTATTATCAACCCGATGCCCACTCAACTGATGATGAGTGAAAAAAATTCCTCTTGTTGTCCTAGCTTCTAAGGTGAGGAATCAAGTTTACCATGTCTCACCAAAGTATCTCGATATTGGTTTTCAACATCATCTGAAAAGTCCGAAACGCCCATAGTGTACCATACTTGTTCAACCACTGAATTAACTACACCAACTAAAGCAATCACTGTTAAATTAGATTAAACTGGAAGCAAAATATCGAGCTAAAACCAGATTTGATACCAAACTTGATCTAAAACGTAAGTTATAATTTTCAAACTTTAACCGTTCACAAGGATCTAGGAACTCAACATCAATTTTATGGTTCAATTACTCCAAAATTGATTAATTCCTGATTATAGATGCACCTCAATCTGATTTTTAATCATAACACTGAAATGTGCATTCATTTGAACTTTGTGGATTATGGATACTGAAATTAAATCTTAAATCCATTTTCCTGTTTTTAATGATGATTACTTAATCAAATTAATAAAAAAATCTTTAAATCGATTTTATCTAATCAAAAGTTTCATCCAAAAATGAAATAAACATCCACAACACGATATTGATAACAAAGTTCAGAACTCGTGCTATGATTATTTACTAATGCACAACCTTTAGTTTGGTGGATGTAATCTGAAACAAAACAACAACATAACACAAGAATACCATTGACTATGATAAGACTAATGATGACAAATCTGAAATATCAAAGTAAATTATAATATTAACATGAAATTGTTACAATCTCACCCATGAGGTACTTCAAGTGTTATTGACTTCACTTGACTTTCACCAAGACTATGGGAGAAACTTTACAATTACACCTCTTAATGGCTTCTTCAACACACCTTTAAACTGATGGCTTCCTTCGCACACTTCCTACAATATTTCTCACTACTTCCTTCTATGCTAAATGAGGGGGGTGGCCTCTCTATTTATAGAACTTCCAGCTTATCCATCTTATCTCTAAGATAGGATAAGAAATCCACTCTGACGAATCATATTCCATACCTTAACTCTTATCTGTACATGTAAGCTTATCTGTTAAGATAAGATAAACCTTATCATTTTACATGGGTTCCACATTTTTAGACTTTTTACAAATAAAATACACAAAATATTTATGACCTCACTCCTTGTCTTTATTACCAATATAATATTTCTAATTCCTAATCAATGTAGACCCTACTTCTCTAATTACCCAAACTTTGACATTTTAACATTACCGAACCACTTACGACAAATATTTACTTTTACAACATTCCTATTGTACTTTGACTGCTACCGTACTCCACATTATCATGCGGCACCATCATCGATGGCGCCGTTATCTTCTATCGACGCTACTACTAATTATACTTAACAACATCCTATTCCTAATACATACATTAATGAAATAGAAATTATGGAGGAAAATTTTAGTGTCGACATCTTCCCCTTCCTAGCTTCTACTCCGTCCCTGAGTAGACTATTCTCGTGCTTGAAAATCTTTCAACTTGTCGTGGTTTGACCCATTTCGTAAATGGGAGTGCCATCCAATTCCTCCAATGCAGACGTACCATTTTCATGCACAAATGCTATTTTGTAGGGCCCCATCCATTTTGGAAGAAATTTTATCTGTCTTCTTTTTTTTTTGTATCTGGAATCATATACTAGAACCAAGTCATTCACATGAAATGGAGACCACCGGATCTTTTGATCAAAGTATTCCTTCTACTTCATTTTCTTCTTATGGCTTGTATCCTTTGCTATTTCTCTCATTTCCTCCAGCAAATGAAGATGTACCAACCTTTCTTTTACTGAATCACTTTCATCCATCCTTTCATTTTTCATAACTCTCACAAAGGGGAATATCAAACTCAATAGAAGAATCGGATCAATGCCATAGCCAACCGAAATGGGGAGTATCCTGTTGCTGACTTTGATGTTGCCCTATATGCCCACAATGCTGCATGAATCCTTTTATCCCATTTATGTACCTGCAAGGCTGCATCTTTTGCTAGAATTTGACACAACACAAAATTTGTTCGTTCCACCTGTCCATTTGTGCTTGGCTTGTATGTTGTTGCCTTCCTGTGCTTAATAGAAAACTTATTGACTAGGGCTTCTACCACCTCATTAATGAAGTGGCTTCCTTGATCTGCTACAATTTCTAATGGGCAACCAAATCTGGTGACAATGCGTTCATACATGAACCTTGCCACTTCATCCATGGAAGTTGTTTTCAATGGCCTAGCTTCAACCCACTTGGTTAAATAATCTGTGGCAACTACAATATACTTATTTTGGTGTGATGTAGTCGAAGTGGACCTACAATGTCTATTCCCACTTTTCAAAGGGACCAAGGGGAAGAATAGGACATAATGGAGCCGATGAAGTCTTACTGGTTACCATGTGTTTGACAAATATCACATGTCTTACAATAATTATAACAATCTTTAAAAAGAGTGGGCCAAAGATAACCTCGCATCCAAGATCCTTCTTGCGTAAGTTGTCCAGAGAAGTGCCCTCCACATGTACCATTGTGGGAATTCTTCTAGCAGTTCCTTCCTTGATCACGTCCAACCGCCTCTTGACTCGCCCATCGTGTCCTATTCGAAATAATACTCCATGCAAAATAGAATATGGACGATCGGCTTGAGTAATCTTTCTCTTAGTCTTTGTGATTGGCACCATCAGAAACTTGAATTCATTCATATAATTCCAAATATCTATGTATTCACTAGGGATTGTGTCAAGGGATAACAATGCCGCATCGGGAAATCATCATCATCACAAGATGATCCTAAACCATCATAGGCTCGAGAGAGTGCATCTCGCATTGACATGCTTCTTTCCGCCTATCTATAATATCAAATTCAAATTCTCAGTAGCAAAATTATCCATCTTGCTATCCTCCCCGATGGGTTAGGCTTATTTACAATATATTTTAGAGCCTGATGATCTATTACAACTAGAAATTTTTGCCCTAGCAAGTAATTTCTAAACCTTCTTTACAAAAAAATGATAGCCAGAGCCTCTTTTTCAGCTTATGATAATTTACCTCAAGACTCGCTCATTTGTCTCGCTCCCAAAGTAAATTGATGTTCATTCCCATTTTCATCCTTTTGGCTCAAAGTACTTCCTAGTGCTGCATCTGAGGCATCAATGTACACAATGAATGGCTTGCTCCAATATGGATTCTTCAAAACAGGTGAAGACACCAGGGCTTCCTTCAGTTGTCCAAAAGCTTCATGCGCCTTATTTCCTGGTTCATAAGTAACATCCTTCTTCAAGAACTGGGTTAGTGGCTGTGCAATCTTTGAGAAATTCTTGATGAACCTTCTATAGTAACCCACATGGCCTAAAAATGATCTCAACTTACTTCTATTAATAGGAAATGGTAAATCTTTGATTTTTGAAACTTTATCAGATCAAGCACTAATACCATCTCTGATACAACATGCCCTAACAAAACACCTTTAGAACATCCAAAGACACACTTTCAGGGTAGGGTTTAGTGAGGCTTGTGCTTCATCTAACCTTTGAAATGTTGTCTCCATTTGGTGCAGGTGGTCCAACTTGCTCCCATAGATGCAAAAATCATCCGTAAATACTCGATGAAGGTCCCAATGTAGGGTTCGAACACCCTATTCATCAAACGCTGGAATGTCACGAGCATTACACAACCCAAAAGGCATAACTCTATAAGCAAACGCTCCCAAGGAGTGGTGAACGTGGTCTTCAGCCGATCTTTCTCTCGCTATACGAACTTGGTCAGAGCCGCTATATCCATCAAAGAAACTATAAGACTCCCGCCAGCCTACTTCGCCCAAGATCCGATCCAAAATGGAAGAGGGTAATGATCCTTCTTTGTTGCCTTATTGAGCTTCCTCGTAATCAACACAAATGCGTAGCTTCCCATTCTTTTTTATTGAGATCACAATGGGAGAAACCCATTCTCAATTCTCCACAAAGAAATATGAATCCCGCATCAAGCAACTTATCTATTTCTTCTTTTACGCCTTTGGAAAAATTAGGATTCATTCTATATGGCATTTGCTTTATGGGCTTAAGACCATCTACCAGCTCAATAGAATGTTCTACCCAACTTACTTGACGGAGTTCCTTGTAATCAAAAGTGAATAGGTGTATGTACCTTCAAAGAGCTGGAGGTAGGATTCCTTCTCACTCTCCATCACAAAGATCACCAATCTTTATTTGTTGGAGACGATCATCAACTTCTTCTTCGTATAATTTTATGGGGTCATGAGTTGGTGTGACTGAAGGATATCCATGACTCAAACATCCACCTCACTTTCTTCATCTTCAAAGTGTCCACTTCACCGGTACTAGAGTAATCGTAGGATGTCCAATCATCGCTTTCATCACTTGAATCCACAGTTCTCGCTTTATGATGTCGAGGATCACGTTTATCTTCACCCTCTCTCTACCACGTCCAAGTGTCATGAAACCTTCATTCCAATAGTTTCTTGCATGAACTCTCCTTAGCCATGGTCTTCCCAAAGAAAGATTGGGTACGCAATAAGCACCATTTTTCATCACCCGAAAGTCTACCACACATACAACACCCATAATGATATTGCCACATTTGAAACTACACCTTCTCGGTTTAGTTTTTCCTTTATTTAATGACCTTAACATAAGTGTCAAGGGCGATCAATTTTTAAACCCAACATATTCATTACACTCTGGTCATTACATTAATCGCAGCACCTCCATCAACTAAGACATCATGAATTGAAATACCATTACATAATACCTCACCAGGAGCATAGGGATCCGCCTCTCGCTCTCCAAAACAGGGGACCTCAACCTCCTTCCTTCGCCGAGCATTGAGTCCACTTCGCAACTCCCGCCTCTTCTCGAAGACATAGCCAAGAGTTGACCATATGTAATATTTGCAGTGCCTTTGGATGAGATCTTCCAAGATGGAGTATGGTCCTTGCCCCGTGAAATCGTAAAATCCCGCACACCCAACTTTCTTCTCCTATGTTTCTTACTAGTTTCTTTTTCATCTTCTTAGATCATTTCCATCTTGATTATCTTTTTCTTTCTTTCTTTTTTTACAAACACATCTACTTCATTATTTCTGCTCTTATCTACTACATCAAAAGAATTCACAGTGCTTTTCCTTTATCATTATCTCCTTTACTAGATGTAGTAGCTCTATCTCGACAATTATACTTATAATGACCCTTTTATAACAACCATAACATACAACTTCAGAAATATTTCTTTTTGACCTCTATCTCCTCCCCGAGAACTAAATTCTTTTCCTCAAGAAGATTAATAGTTAACTCGACCCATCTTTTTGAGCAGATCTTCATACTCAGAGATGTACTAGGAGAAATATTTGTGCTCACCGAGAGTGGTTGTGGATTCTGGACCAAAGGTGCTGGTGTAGGCTCTACTTTAGCAACAATTTCTTTGGGCTCCTCTTCCATGCTTTCTTCTTACCTTCTTGCAATCTCCTTTACTTGTTCAATGGTAGTTGGGCGGTCATACTTCACTCGTTGTCTGATCTCTGGCTTCATCCCAAGAATGAAGTGCTTACAGAGGAGATTATCCATGCCATTCATCAACCCATCCGCTAATCCTTCCTTCCGATCTGGGCATCGAGCTTCCTCCTTAGCTCTAGAACACGAGCATGATAATCCCTTATCTTCTCCTTCTCTCCTTGGGATAGCTTTGTGATCTCGATCATGAGATCTCGCATATTTCTTGTTCACCAAATTCTTCAAGAAAACTTTCGATTAATAAATCCCATGAATTTTTCACATTATCACCTAGTGTTTCAAACCACCTAAGTGCTGAACCATCCAAAAAGGTAGGAAAAAATTCAGTCCATTGTTCCCTTCTTATAAGGCCATTACAAATACAAGATCGCTTAAACTCTTGAATGAAAGAAGAAGCATCTTCATTAGATTGAGCTGAAAAAACATGAATCTTTCCCATTTTCAAAAGTAACCACCGTGAAATACCAACCCACAAGTACAATCAACAAGACTTATGTGCACAAATAATTGGAATCACTATACTAGAAAGTGACTTTACACCTTTCTACAGTAAAATAGAAATGACCACGGTAAACTATGGTAAAACTTGACTTATGATGTAAAAACTGACTTTACTGTGGTAAACACTATTCACAATAAAAAGTGAAGTTACTGTGGTAAATACTATTCACGGTAAAAAGTGACTTTACTGTGATAAATACTATTCACAGCAAAAATGACTTTATCATGGTAACTACTATTCACGGTAAAAATGACTTTACCATGGTAACTACTATGCACAAAGAAAAAAAGGTTACCCTCCAATTGATTTTTGACTAAGTGGGAATATCTCTCCGTAAAATCCACCAACGAGGAATGGTCCTTAACGGAACCAAAATGTCATCACCAATCCGACACTATGATAATTCTTCACCGGGAACTCCTCGTGCTATGATTATTTACTAATGCACAACCTTTAGTTTGGTTTGGTGGATGTAATCTGGAAACAAAACAACAACATAACACAAGAATACCATCGACTATGATAAGACGAATGATGACAAATCTGAAATATCAAAGTAAATTATAATATTAACATGAAATTGTTACAATCTCACCCATGAGGTACTTCAAGTGTTATTGACTTCACTTGACTTTCACCAAGACTATGGGAGAAACTTTACAATTACACCTCTTAATGGCTTCTTCAACACACCTTTAAACTGATGGCTTCCTTCGCACACTTCCTACAATATTTCTCACTACTTCCTTCTATGCTAAATGAGGGGGGTGGCCTCTCTATTTATAGAACTTCCAGGCTTATCCATCTTATCTCTAAGATAGGATAAGAAATCCACTCTGACGAATCATATTCCATACCTTAACTCTTATCTGTACATGTAAGCTTATCTGTTAAGATAAGATAAACTTTATCATTTTACATGGGTTCCACATTTTTAGACTTTTTACAAATAAAATACACAAAATATTTATGACCTCACTCCTTGTCTTTATTACCAATATAATATTTCTAATTCCTAATAATGTAGACCCTACTTCTCTAATTACCCAAACTTTGACATTTTAACATTACTGGACCACTTACGACAAATATTTACTTTTTACAACATTCCTATTGTACTTTGACTGTTACCATACTCCACATTATTGGCGGCACCGTACTGACGGTGCCGTTATCTTCTATCAGACGCTATTACTAATTATACTTAATAACATCCTATTCCTAATACATACATTAATGAAATAGAAATTATGGAGGAAAATTTTAGTGTAGACTGACTCCTTTTTGTTGGGTCTATTTTGCAATGTGGGTGCAATATCCCACATCTACCGTTAAATAGGGGGATTATTGTTTAAATTAGGCTCGCCACCCATAAAACTCATGGCTAAGGCCACACATGTTACACTTTTGGTGCACCACACAATTGTTGTCCATGCCATTTGGTTAGGCTACCGAGTCATCTCCTAGGACTTTGGCGAGCCGTGTGTTATAGGTTGAATCGCCATATGCATAAGGGTATCCACCAAGTCATGGGATTTGGTTTGTTCACTTTGTGCTCAAGTTAGTAAGGGTGCTTTGAGCTACCTGCTCAATGTTTGTGCTTTTAAAATAAGCACTAAGATATGAATAGAATCATCCCAAGTTGTATGGGATCTTGTGTAATGTTTATCTGCTTGAGTTGTTGGTAGATTACGTGGAATCAACCAATGTTGGCCCCGATCACAGTTATGAGGATGACTCGCCGATAAGACCAAGTTCTATAAAATCCTCTAATGCACTATCTTTGAGTATATGTGAGTTATCCCTAAACAATGTGGAAATAATAACAATATGGAATGTAATCCAATAGGTCAATGTGGTGATAAACCCAAACAATGTGGTAACAAAGTGATCAACTCTCGGTTGGGAGTTGATCACCCCACGAAACTAAAAAGTAGCTTGCATTGAGCTCAATTCAACCATGTAATGCAAAATAAACTCTCCAATAAAATATCCCACATAGGAAATGTTAGCAAGGTATATAACATATATAATAAAAAATTGGATAATGAAAATATGAAGTAGACGACAAAGGCACCCTCCTATAAAAGAGTGTGTTGAACCTGGCTGAGTGCCCCCTACCGAGAAAAAAGTAAGGCCCACAAAATTTTTGTGTGTTGAATATCGGAGGCTCGAAAAAACAAATTTGAACCTTTTTCACCTTTTTTTTTCAATTTCCACGTGTCAACGTGTGATTCACTTGTTGACCAAATTAGACCATTTTAAAACCAAAACTTTTACCCGTAATATCTTCTACATCTAGACTATGTTCCCGAGTTTTGTATACGATTGAAAGGTCTCAAAAAAATATACAATGTGGTCATGGTTTAGGGAGGTTTAGGAAACTTTTCAACACCCATAAATTCTCTAGATCATATATGTTGAGCCCTTGAGTGAAGAAGAGCTTAATAGGATTTATGTTTATTTAGTGCACGATCCAGAGAATTTAGAACCATCCAAGGAAGACGTTCTTCATTCGGAATATGTGTAGTCTGTAAGTGATACTACAAGTGTTGCTTATGATAACTGGGCTCATGGAACATATGAAATGATTGGGAAAAAAGTGACAAGACAAGTCACTAGAATGATTAGACCTTGCGTGGTGAGGTGGTTGGGATTTAATTGGGTACCAAGGTATATTGTTGAAGGGAATCTCGATACATTTCTGTGCATCATGGAGAATTATTGGAAGAATGAAGGGGACAAAAGAAATATGTTGGTCTACAATTTGTGTGGGACAACAATGTACTGGTGGGAAATACATAGAGATGGCCTTTTGAAGTGGCAAGAAGTGAGAATCACTTTATCTACTAGGTTTATTTTGAATAATGCACCTATGCAAACTTGTGAATTTTATGGGAAGTATCCTCTCATCATGCCTAAGAGTGTGAGAGATCTTGGATGCAGAGAAAGGAATCATTACTACCATCATTCTCGGTGCATAAGTTCTATTCCACCCTACATGGCTGTGAGCATGCATGGTATATCCATGCCAAGTTGAAAAGGGAAACAATAAATTGGCAAGAGATGAGTTCAGGTATGATCCAAACTTTTGATTATTTTTCTACTAAGCCTTCAGTCCATGAATCACTATAGGCTATGAAGCTCCTTACTTTGGGAGATAGTGCAAAGGTTGAAGAGCTTATGTTAGAACTATTTAGAGAACCTAATCTTGAGGCGTGCTTGTATCCGGAGGAAATGGATGAAGAAGAAATGGTTTACGTCTGGAAGGAAAAAGAAAAGGTAAAACTAGTATATATTATTGATGATGATGAGGTTGATAATTTGGATGTTAACCACATCAAGGTACATGGGAAGTTACATATACTACGGATGAGAAGGTGCACGCGTATCATGCTCCTATGAAAATAAATAAGGTTAACATTGGTACAAATGCATAGCATATGGAGGCCATTATTGATGATTACTTGTCGGAGTAGAACTAGCTAAGATTATTAAACCTTACAAAAATTCAAGGAATTATTTCCATGGGGATACCATGAATTGAAATGTGTACATCCTTCTCTAGGTGAGATGAAAATCAACCTAAAAGAAGGCGCGCATCCGGTTAGGAAGAGGCCTTACAGGATAAATCCTAATCTGCGTGTGAAGGTAAATGAAGAAATTGATAAAATGGTCAAGTCTAGCATAATTGAGCCCATTGAAGAATCTGATTGGGTTAGTCCTATGGTTATAAAAATTAAGAAGGATGGCATGATAAGGATATGTGTAGATTACGAGAGAACTTAATGCTTCCCGTGTTATATATCCTTTTCCCACTGCTTTTACAGAATAAATCATTGAAGTAGTTATTGGGCATGAGATGTATTTAGTTACAGATGGATTTTTTGGTTATCACCAGGAGCGCGCATCATGTGAAGGAAGATCATGAGAAGAAAAATTTCACCATTGAAAGGGAAATTTTTGCATATACAATTATGCCCTTTGGATTGAAAAGTGCATCAACAGTGTTCTTGAGCATCGTTGTGGAAGCCTTTCAAGAATTTATTCACAAGTTTTTACAGGTGTATTTGGATGACTAGACAGTGTATGGATTAGTCAAGGACCATTGTGAAAATATAAGAATCATGTTTGAGATGTGTAGGTAGTTGATCATATCTCTCAATATTAAGAAGTGCATCTTTGCAACACCCTTTGGCACTTTACTTGGACATATAATTTGCAAGGAAGGATTATTGGTAGATCCAACCAAGATAGCTGTGATCTTGGGTTTGGAAGAACCTAACAATCAAAGTGAGGTGTGTGGATTCTTGGGGCATACAAGATATTATAGGAAATTCATCAAAGGATATGTAAAGATTGCCATGCTCTTGGAAGAATTGTTGAAGGAAAAAGGGAAATTTTATTGGGGTGACATGTAACAACATGAATTTTAAACATTGAAGGAAAGGCTAACCACTACACCCATTTTTCACTTTCCTTCATGGGATAAACCCTTCCATGTTCATGTTGATGCTTATGGCATGGCAATTGGTGCATTTTTGACAGAACTAGGAGAAGGAATTGTGGATCATCCTATTTGTTTTACACGTAGGAAGTTGACACCTAGGGAGATGAATTATACAACTACTAAGTGTGAAGCTTTGTCTATGATATACAATTTTCATAAGTTTAGGTAATACCTATTAAAAACACCATTAATTTTCTATACGATCATATGCCGCTTAAGTATTTGGTTAACAATCCTATTTTGTAAGGGTGCATATTTAGATGGATACTTCTGTTTCAAGAATTTGATTTCATAGTTGTGAAACCTGGAAAGAGTAATTTAGGGCCTGATCATTTATCAAGGATCAAATCTTGTGAGGATGCACAAATAATTAAGGACATAATGCCATATACACATCTATTTAGATTAAATTGTGCACCCCAAAATTAGAGGATGTTACAATATTTTTGCGCACTTTGGTAGGCACCTAAAGGGATAAAGACATTGGAGAAGAAGAAACTTGTAATATGTGTGACACCTTATCAATTGATTGGAGGATATTTGTACATGTTGGGCTATGATGAAGTTTTAGGCCGGTGTGATTTGGAGCATGAGCGCAAGGCTATTATAGAAGAAGCTCATGGTGGGATAACAAGAGGTCACTATGTAGGTGATGTTACTATGTGTAAGATTCTGATGGCTGGAATTTTGTGGGAAACTATAAACAAGGACAATAAATAATATGTCAAGGAATGTGATCATTGTCAAGCACTCTTGGGAAACCTGAACCCGAGATGAGATGCCGTTGCAGCCTATTGCAAGCACTGAACCCTTTGAGAAGTGGGCTATTTATTTTTAGGTCCTATTTCACCACCCGTGCATAGGACTGATGCTTGCTATATTATAAATTGTATAGACTATCTAAAAAGGTGGGAAGAGGTAACACCTACAAAGGACTATAACACTGCTACAACAACAAGATTTTTATGGGAAAATATTATTAACAAGTATGGTTGTCCTTTGAGCTTGACAAGTGATAGAGGAACTCATTTCCTTAATGAGACAATCAAAATTCTATTGGCAGAGTTTATGGTGGCACACCATAAAACTACTCCTTATCACCCATAGGCCAATGGTACTATAGAAGCTTTTAAAAAAATCTTGGGGTAGACATTGACAAAAATATATCGTATTGGAATGAAATACTAGGATGATAAAGTATGTGTTATACTTTGGGCATATCAGACCACTTATAAGAGGTTGAATAAGGCCACACCTTTTCAGTTGGTGTTTGGCACAGAGGCTATATTAATTATGGAGTTTATGCCACCCTCCCTACATATTGCATGCACAGGTGGACTTGATGATGAACAAGCTATGGAAGAGTGCATTAACAAGTAAATGCAGCTAGACGAGAGGCGCACCATTCCATGTTAGAGTAAGAAGACTGGGAAGGCAAGACACAAAGCATGGCATGATAGGCACATCAAGAATAAGACATTTGAGGTTGGAAATATGGTTCTTCTCTATGACTCCAAGTTTGTGCGCCATCTAAGAAAGTTGAAGGTGCATGGTTGGGACCTTTTGTAGTAACCAAGATACTTGAGTTAGGCGCATGTCAATTGCAAGTGCTAGACGACACCACGTTTCTCTGTTACTTCAATGGGAGTAGGATGAAGCCATATTATAAATAAATATTCTTGATGTTTGTAATAAAGTAGTATTCCAACTTAGATTAGATTTCCTTTTCATGTGTTTCCTTTCATCATTGCTATGATTTGTCAATTTTGTTCAGGGTTTTGTTGTAATAAGCACAATTGCGCACAAGAAAGTGATTACTATCTATTGAGTTCATGTGCAGAGGACCACACATACTTTTAGTGTGGGGTGGAACAAGTAAAAGAAAAAGGAGGCTATTGGTGCTGAGAATTAAAGTGAAAGGTTGGTCGTGCAAGGAAAATATGTCACAGGCCTAAGGATGGAGGTGTTTTAAAGGAAATTTACTCAGATTGAAGACCACACATAAAAGGATGATTACAAAATATAACGTGAGATAGGAAACAACATGGGAAACTACTTAGTATGAGGCACAAAGGGTTATGTACTTTGGTGCATGGAAGCATACGTAAGGAGGTCTACGACCGAGAAGTAGTAGGCGCACCAAAAGGTTATGACTGGGGCATGAAAAAAGCAACAAAAAATATGGAAAAAGCAAAAAGTGTCATTAAAGTTGTAGTACGGTGGTAGGTGAAGAGAAATCAATGAGAGGAAGTTATAAAAATTATAAAAGGGGTGCATGCGACTTCATTCTCACCTTGTATATTTGAGTTTTCAAGATGAGAAGTGTGAATTGAAGAGTGACCGAGCATGAAGTGCGAGTATAAATGTATAAAATAGTGAACCAGTGGTGAATTTAAGCTTGGCCATAGTAGAGATCCTTCGTGGGAAGTTTTAGAGTGAGTGGAAGGCGTGTGAAAGAATGGTTCGAAGATATAGGGTTTGAAAAGGAAAAACTATAGCTAGGGTATGTGGGTTTGATTTCATAGAGGTTGTATAAGGAAGAAAAAAACTGCGAGGATAAGTTATGAGAGGTTTATATGGCACCAAGAAGGGACCTTTAGTGGCCACAAGAGGCATGAGAAGGAACGAGTTTGTGGTAGAAGTGAAAGAAGCACTGAAGAGTGATTTTAAGAAATACAATATCTAAAAGAGTTGATTATGGGACATATACGAGATTCCCATGTGCGAAAGAGCAAGGTGAGTGATTACAATCACCGCACTAGTGAAAACATAGAATGGATAGATAAGGATATGGTGAAGAATACCAATTTTCATAGTGAAGATGATAAGCCCATTTATGATGATGAAGGGAAAAATACTTTGGAGAAAGTTGGGGTTTTGTAGATCTATGAGCTGCTATACTTTGGAAAAAATAGGGGCTTTATCAATGGTTGATGTCAAGAGTCCATAAGGACTTCTTGTATTTTTAAGATGGTGGGTGTGCATCACCGCATCCTTGATTGAAAGATTTACATGTTTGAGGAGCCAATGAATTAAAATTGCTAGTGACTTAGATGGCGAATTGGGTATGGAGTCCACTAATGTGGATTTTGCCTACCAAGAAGGAGGGTGCATGATGGATGTGGTAAATATAGATAACTTTGTGGTCAAAATTTCTGTGCACCTTCTAACAAAGTTCAATAACTAGGAGCGTTGGGGTCAGGTGAACAAGAAATGGCTCCACATTGCAAGGAAAATGGTGAAGGGGACTGTTTACAATTTATTTGCATTCATAGAAGAAATTATTATTGAGGAGGCACACGAGGATTACAATATTAGCTAGGTGCTATCCTTATGTCTATTGTATTTTCAAATATTAGGGTACCGGATGGCCCTAAGGACAAAATATGGTAGTTCCCAAAAGAAAAGAATTCATTGGTTGAGAGATTTACAAAATACACTTGTGATGGAACTATGAGTGGTTCATACAAGCAAAGGCTGGAGCTTTGGGCACAGGAATATGTACAAGGCCTTTAAACATGAGTGGTGCATACCTAAGGATTTTCTGCTATGGTGGATGGAGAGGAAGAGTTTGCGGTGTTCCAACACTACTACATTGGTAGGTTCAAGATGAAGGATGGTAAATGGAGCCCTTGGTGCAAGCTCCCTTATGAATTCACTATGGGATATTTCCAAGCCTTTGTCAATAAATTTTTATACATGCACAAGTTGATATTTGATAAAGAAAATTTTTGTTATGAGTACCATACTCTCTGAAAAACCTATGTGTATCTGGGTAAGTCTGCATACATCAAAACAATGATATATGATGACATTATTATCAATTCTATGACTTTGGTAGTTGGAAAGGTAGGTGCGGATAAGGTGTACCTCAACCTTAAGCCCAAATTGGTGAATGGGAAATACATTGAAAATGATTTTAAGCTCCCAAAGATGTTAAGGGGAAAACACACACAATGGCACTATGTAGGAGAATGAGCCCACTCCCTCCCAAATCTAAAGAAGAACTTAACGATGAGGAGGAGCAGATGGAAGATGCTGGTGCACTTGATCATGGCATGAGAAATCAACCAACTACGAGGCATGAAGAGGCTACACGAAGAGACTTATCCAAGGCATGAAAAAGAAAGAGGTGATGACTAACCCCGTGATTGAGGAGACAAGAAGAAAAGGGCGTAGAGGGCACATATGAGCATGGTGGTAGAAGGAAGGTAAAAAAAACCAAACCTCAAAGTAGTCATGCAGAACCACTTAGGAGGTCGCCGATGTTATCACCTATCAAACCAAGCCCACAAAAGAAAAAAAAGAGAAGGCACAAGTATGTGCCTAGGGGCGATAGCGAGGAAGAGGTATCTCGAGGAATCATGCAAAAATGAGTCCATACTAGTTATTGATGTGGAGGGAGAAGAGGAGCTTATAAAAGAAGAAACCCAACATGATATAGAGGTACATAGTGAGCATGAAGAGGAATTCCCCACATCGGAGGTGAAGATGAATAAAAGGAGAAGAGTATTGGTTAATAATCAAGAGAGCATGAGGGCTCATCGTGTGAAAGGAAAGGACTAATTCCAAGTGTAGAGCTACATATCCCCAGGGAAAGCAGTCTGGTGGGAATAAGGGAGAATTTTTATTAAAGACACCTGACTTGGGTTATGTCAATGATCCTTCAAAGATCATCCATGCTAGGTTTCGAGCACTCTTACAAATTAAGAATTCTATGGATGAGAGTTGATGGATCACATGGGTGCAAATATGCACACTAGAAAGAAAATTTTGTGGAGTATGTAAACACACTTAAACAAACCCGAGTTTGATATAGGTGAGAAATATTGTATCGGTGAAAGATGAAGAAAGCACCCCAAGTAGCACATATGAAAATAAAGGTGTCTAAGTTTATGGATGAACAAAAAAGTAATGCCTTGAAGAAGATGGTGGCGAAGTGGTGTAGAGGAACTCATAAAAGACAACCACACTCAGGACATTACTTGAGGATAATAAAAATAAGGAAAAAAAAATTGAGAAACTCGATCGAGGCATGTAGAAGGATAGAGAAATGAAAGAAGGAGATTCTGGAATTCACTATCATCAACATTGGGGTAAATATTTAGAGGTCCATCCTAAATTTGATGAGCGGAGACACAAAAGACCTACCCCTCAGCTTTGCACTTTCTGTAGGGTTTCATCCATCTTCTTCTCTAGGAAAAACCAGCTATACAAGGGAATACTGGGGAACAAGTGAAGGCCGAGAAATAAAAGACTAGGAAGATCATAGTGCATTGGATTGTAGAGTATGATGTCATACTCCAAAATCTAAAGGATAAATTGAAGAAGGCATGCTGGGTGCTAGGAAATTGTGAGGATCCTGAATAGATCCATAAGGCATACATGGTGCAAGAAGAGAATTAATTCCAAACAACCAAAAAGGATGAGTCTCGGAATGGAGAAGAAAAGCTAGCCGTAGTTGTAAAGAAGCACAATGCGCTAAAGGTTGTAAGGGAACCACATGAGGATAAAATGAAGGAGTTTGGTTCCTTGATAGCGTGAAGGATGGATTATATGGAAGGCATGATCTCAAGATTGGTAAGAATCATAAGAGAGATTAAATATAAAGGGGAAGATATGACTCTTGATGAAATGGGAAAGGTACTCGGAGATGTTCCAGATAAGGTGAAGAGGAGGCTAGGAAGTGGAACAAGCTAGGGGCTGATATCAATAAGGAGTACCACTGTGCTCTTGGTACCATGAGAAGAGAAAGACACTAGTGTACCTTAAAATATATTCCATTATTTATATTTTTATGGCATATTCATACATTTTTTAATTCTTTATTCATTGTACTTGGAGAGATAAGTGTGAAACCCCATTGCCGAGGATGAATATGTAAATAGTGTGGGGTAATGTTGGGTTGGATGAATTGCCTAAGTATCAAGAGGGTGTGAGGAACAATCAGGCGCATAAGTGGGGTGTGTAGATACATGTAATTTTGAGTTAAAGTAGGGCACACACAAGGAAGGAACAACTAGGACTTAGCTGATTTTGCATGTCACGAGTTGAAAATAGGAAAAACGGTTGGATTATGGCTCAAGTAAAGATAAAGGTGAGAAGACTTCGCTGTTAAGCAAGAGATATTTTGGGACTAAAGTGGAGATCAAAGGTCATGCATAGTTCAAGATAATAATAGGATTAAAGAAGAGTTTATTTATAGATTAATCTATTATTAGGATTGATAGAAAAACATGCATTATTGATGTATGCATGGCTATTTTGAGCATGCAATTTATTTTGAGATACATGGGCGGTGAAGGGAAAGTCCCCACCCCTATATATATTAGTTGATCTTCATATTTTTTAGACAACATGTATTAGAGACCATATGTATTATATTGTTATGTTGTTGTGATGTTCTAGCACTCATAACTCTGTTGAGACTAGTTTGATAAATTGTGTATTTATCTTCTGTGATGTAATATTTATGTTATGAATGGATCGTTGTCGTTGGATTTTGATAGTTGATGTATCCGAGTATGATGATCACGTAGTGCAACTAATCTTAATAATGGTTTGATATGTATGTTTCCTTATTACATGTGTTTCCTTGTGATATCTAAAATGATATGTGATTGAATGAATAGTTGGTATTGACGATCATGAACATGCATCCTAAAATCTTGAAAATTTAACAAAAAGAGGGACACTGGTAGGATTTGCGAGCTTCGGTGAGCATCCAGATCTGTCTTAATGAAGTGCCAAAATGCCTAGGAATTGGGTATAGAAAAAAATACTACAAGGACCATATATCCAATCCGAGTAGAGTTGTATGGTTCTAAAACAATTTAATTTCTAGTTGTAGTCTTAGGAATGAAGCATATTCGGGTTCAATATTCTTAGATTCTCTATTATGTGCAACAATATCTCATCACATTTAACTTTATAAAGATAATTTCATCTATCCTCTTGTGCATTTGAGCTTGTAGCATATTGTTATCACTAGTTGCAAGTATTAATGCATTGTTTTGATATTGCATGATTAATGTTGGAAGTTAATTAATTAGATAACCTCTATAAAAAACATTAAATCCTTTTTATTTGTTGTGCATTCCATAATATTATAAAATTAATTAAAGGTGTATCACCTATAAAAGTATGTATATTTTAAATAATTGTGAATTTATCACTGAAAAAATGCCCTGGATGAAACCCTCCATCCTTGACAACAACATCTCTTGGTTATGATCATGATGGATAGTTTTGTACCTATGTAAATTCTAAACTTGTTTTGTATCTATTTTTGTTCCCTATGTATCTCTATTACATTCCATTTTATTATGAGTTATGCATTCTATTTGATGCGAGAATCACATATATTTCCATTTGGTAACCCCATTAAATGCCTCCTCATTTTAGGCAAGTGAAATATGAAAATATCACTTGGATTAAAATAAATGATTTGTGTCTCTGTGTTAGATGTAACATATAACCAACCTTAGATCACATTAAGGGTTGTTGTAGAGGTGCCACCATAGAGATTTCTCTCTTGCATCAAATTTCATGGTAAAAACCATGACATGAACAAATAAACATATAAATAAATAAGTGTAGAGGAAAAAAATTATAGGAGCATAAAAAAACAAGGAATAAACAATGTCACATATGTTAGTCATAATAGAGGCAAAGAGCCACATATAATAGACACAAGATATTTTTACACAAAAATAAGTGTAAGGAAAGGAAACAAAGAACTTAATAAGGAGTAGTAAAGTGTCGCACACACAAACACAAAATAGGTCAGGACACATACATGAAAATAAGTATATAAATAAGCAATTGAATATAATATTAGATAGTTCCCAAAGGCACATACAACAAGAAACACTAGTGCTTGTAGCATTTTACTTTCACTAGAGAATTATGTGCATCAAACCTCATTCACCAAAACTGAATGCTCACCCGAAGCACACACAACTACCAGGTCCCTCCTTTGTGTTTTATTGTCAAGATGTTAGCATGCATAATTTTCATGATAATTAACCAAGTGTTCATTCATAAATAAATAACCATTACATTCAACTCACTTTGAAACACATATAATAAGGAAAGAACTTAATCCAAGTAAACCATAACTAAAATCATCGTAGTATAACATCACCATACTCGGATTCATGAAAAATTAGTATCCAACCACACTTATCCATTGGAAATCATAATTCATTACATAACAAGGAAGAAAATTACAAAACCAGTCATAATAGTGCTATATAGAACCATGCGTGCGAGGCATCAAACCCTAGACCATAACAACATGACTATATCGAAATTTTCAAACTCATAACTACTAACTACTACAACATGGACATACACCAAGTATATATAGGGGCGGGAATTTTCCTTCACCACCCATGCACTCTCCTAATAATAGGCGTGATCTCAAAATAGACTACATGCATTACATTCCTAAAAATAGCCATGCGTACATCCTTTGCATGATTTTTACAAAACATCTAATAATAGATTATTCCTAAAGATAAAGCATGCTTTAATCCTATTATTAGACCTCTTCATGCGTATTATGCATGTGATTTTCTCGCTTTCTTGATCAACACTCCAAGTATATTTTTAGCCCGTGTTTAGTGAAATGGCTAATTCTGAATTCTACCTATCCGGGTGTAAACTTCCATGTGTTGTTACATTTTGGTCAAGCACACTCCTATGCATCTCTCTTGTAATCTCACCAAACCTCTACACACTTCTAATACTTAGGCATTTTTCCCGCTCAACATTACCCCAAACTAAATACATTTCCCATCCTCGACAATGGGTTACTCGACCTATCTCTCCCAAGAATGTCAAAGAATGAAGTATATGTTGGTGAATGAACATATCCCAAATGAATAAGAGATTACTTAGGTGTGCCCTTAAATCTACTCTTGGGGTGGCTGCAAAAACTTAGGGAACTCTTTATTCATGACACCTTCTAGTTCTTACCACTTTGTCAATTCTTTTACCGTTGCATTTGCACCGGTCCAACAACCTCTTATACTCAGGTGGGATTCATGTTCTCTCCTTTATCCTTCATATCTCTAATGATCCCCGTGAGGCTTAAGATTATCTAATCGAATACATCCATTCTCCGTGTAACAAATGACCTAAGATCCTTGAGCCTCAGTATCAAAATCCTCCCTAACTATCTTGAGAGCGTCCACCCTTCTTTGCAATTTCGACCATTTTCTCTTCTTGCCCAAGTTTTTCATCCTTTTTGGCCATGAGCACCTCGTTGTCTTCATTAATAGTATAAACCTTAAGGACACGAGATCAAGGTCGTGGTAGTTGTTTAGAAACCATCTTGCCTTCTTCGCTTTATCCTTTAAGATGGTAACTATAACATCATTTTAAACAATTTTTTCATGCAACCACCACCCTATTTTTCTTCTCGGATTATAACTATATCCTCTCAGTGGAAGGCCTCTACACATACTTTTGTTCTTGAGTTAACATTCCTATAAGGTCTTCTAAGTAATGTAACGCCGATGGATATTGATCCCAAGTTTTCTCTACCAAGTCTGGGCTCACCGTAGTAATACCAATGGATCCCGAAATCTCTTCCACCTTTGTAAATGCATACTTTGCATGCTTCACTACCTTGACTTGTGCCTCAAATAATTTTTGCACCTCTTGCTCTTTATTCTTCTTGTCTTTAATCATCACCCTTAGGGTGGTCCCCTTATCCAAATTCTCGCGAGCCACCTCTCGCCGCCATTTTAGTTAATGCATTGCTATCCGGTTCATTCGTGAGATTGGTAGGCCTTACATTCACATGGGTTATATGGGGCACCTTTTTCATCCTATGCCTTACATGAGATAAATTTCTTATGTCAAATTTAGGTTCATTCGTGTGGGTTTTCATGCTCAAGGAAAACATCTTCTTGTGCACATATTCACACCCTCTGGATCAATCATCTCCCATCCATACAAATTCTTAGTAGGGAGCGTGCTATGAAACCTCATGTATATTATATTTGTAGAATCACCAACATAACCTCTCTTTGGTCTGCATAAAATATCTTCTCTCCTTCTTTCACCAAGACGCCTCTTGTGGGTATTTGGGTTTTTGTGCCTAAGTGCATACCTCCTTCTTCCTCGTTAGAAGCTCCCTCATGATCCCGATGGTATGTCCTCATTTATTTCTTTTTCTTCATCCTCTCTCGTAGGATCTTCCTCATGATTGATTGTTTCTTCTACGTTATGTTAAACATCCTCATCCCTAGGTCCTTCATCGTCAACATCATGAATGATCGTAGTTGCTTTGATTGTGCGCAACCTCTTTTGATATCCGTTCTTCATCACTATCACCCTTGTGCAATAGCTAGTGCCTCCTCTTTTTCTTTTCCGATCTTACTTTGGTTGGCATTATCCTTTGAAATCTCCTCATAGTCTTAGAAGATTCTGCACCACCGTCCTTCCCCTTATGTGTTCCTTTTAGCATTATTCTGCTTGCTTTGGTTTAGTCCACTAATATCTCCCCTATTTGTCTCCTCCTCGGTGCTATCATGTAATTTTTCCTCTTCCTACCTTGAGGGAGTATCCTCGTGCTTCATCTTAGTACCAATATTCTACTTCCCTTTTTGAGGCCCCGTAATTTCATAACTCCACCATCAACATGCTTCCCATCCTAGAACTTGGGCCTCAAATAAAAATATACTCGTCAGACAACTTCTTTCTTCCCTACCGCCAGGGTCTTAGGGGTAATATTAATATCATTTGACTCCAATGTTTCTTCATAAGTTATTTTTTTGGGGTAGACATATGTTTTCTATAGAATATGATAATTTGTGTTGACCTTATCCACATCAACTCTCAATTTTCTCACGTCATAGAACATATTCACGTAATCTTGGAAATAATTTGCTCAGAAACGCTTGAAAGACATCTTACACTCAGGGATTTTCTCTCTGTTTTTCCTATAAAATCTTCCTGGACATAAATGTTGATAGGATGCAAACTCGCTTAGTTATCTAGGACCAAGGGTAGTTCTCTTGTTGCATGCCATTCTTCTTTTAATGCTTCACACATCCTTTTGTACCACTTATTCACTTGTTGCTTTTAGGTGCTGGTAATATTTTCACCACAAGTGAATTACATGAACCTTTGAGCTGGTGATTTGTGCTCCATTAGATACACCCATATCTTATGCTTGGGCCCATCTGGTACCCCAATTTTATAAAATATTAAAAGAAGAAAAATGGTGCCCCAAGTAATCTTCTCGTATTTCTCTTTCTAGACATGTGCCTCTTCAATGATGCCTTTGGTGATGAACTGCACAATATTATAGCATGTCTTGTTTTCAATATTATGTGTAATGTGTAACCATCATTTATTTACTTGGTTCCATCTCTCAGATGTGCCTAATTTACAACTTACTAGGCATGCAACCACTCTTATCCTACAAATCAATGATACCCGCTACATCCATTACATGACCTCCCCTATGATAATTTAGTGTGAATGTAGTGGCTTCAATTCCTACTTCATCATCCAAATATGGCTCTATTTCCTCTCCCAAGTTGTGCAAACATGTCACCCTTTTTATCAATTATGTGGTGATGCACATTCTCCTCGCTCAGAATTAAAAGTAGTCCTCATGGACTTACAATATCAACCGTTGGTACAATTGTTCTAGTTTTCCAAATAATGGAAGCTCATAGATTTCAAGCACTCCCATGCTCTCTAAGGTCTTATGCACGTAATCATCATAAATCCTTTTCCCGACTCATGTCCTCTGGTTTGTTTTTGACCATGTCCTTCTCAATTTTTGCCTTATGCTTCTCTAAGCGATGGTTAAAATCACTAACCTTACACTTTGTCGTGCATGAATTCCATGGTTTCCACTCTATTACTTCACCTAGAAATTACATCTTTGAGAACCATTCATCTGGTGTTTCTCGACCACGGGCTTCCTACCCTTTCCATTGTTCTTTTGTGATGTGGTGGCAAGTTTTTTAGGTGCCATTGATAACTATGATTTCAAATAATTTTTTTGCAAAGTTGTGGTGTGCCATAGGTATACAATCACTTAGTTATGTGATGATTGTTCAAACTCCTAATTAGTTTATCACTCCTTTCCTTCACTTACTCCTGGTTCATCCTTCAAACTTGCATCTCCTATCTCGTAGATGGAACTTGTGCAAATTTTATTTTTGAAAACCCTAGCTCTACAACTCAACCTTTGAAAAATGTATTCTTCTCTCCACACACCTTTTTTTTACTCTTACACTTCCTCCAAGGAGATTCAAACCTCGACCATGCTAAATTCTTCTCTAGCTCATTGGATATTCCTACCGCACAAGATTGTCATAATGATTCACACTTAACTCGCTCTTTAAGGGCTCAACATAATAATTCATGCAAGGTAAGAATGAACTCCCTCGCACATTTTTTAAATATATTTTCATTATTTTTTCACATTAATGTCTCCTCACCTACCGTTGTACCAAAAATTTAATTATACTTTTTAATTTTTCCGTGCTTTTCTCTACTTTCTTCTCGTGAGCTAAAATCACAACCTTCTAGTGCACTCACTACTTCCTAGGCCGTATAACTCATCTTGCAAACCTCCCCATGCCATAATATATAATCCTCAGGCCATATGCCAAGTAGTTCATTTTGTCTGCTTCTACCTTGTGTTAAAGTGCGTGATATTTTCCTCACTTGCTCTTCACTCGAGCAATTATTTCAACCTTATTTTCACCTCGTAGCACCTTTTCCTTCCTTTTTTGTGCATTTGGTGACCAACATCCCACCTTTACACTATCAAGCACACATCTTCACCAACTTCACTTTACATCCAAGCATCAACAAGATATATTTCCCCCACACTTGCACCGGTTCATTCATTCATACAATAACTCTAAAGTCTTATATTAGAAAATGAGAGGAATATTCTTTAGGGGTTACTATGGAATATTCTATTAATCATGTATAAAATTTATACTAAAAATATAAATAGACTAATATCATAACAATTAACTAGTCCTTTCACATGTAATGTCAAACATTTTCAATCTACATCTACTTATTATGACATGATTGCAATTTTCCTAAAGTATCTTTAAATATACTTATATGAATTGATCAGCACTTTTCCTTATATATTAAATTACTATTTATTTATAACTTATAATTTTTTTCTTATTGAAATTATTATGTTTACATGGGTTATGTGCATAGAATGATTATTTATTTTATTAATAAGGGAAAAGGGGCATCCATTCCTCCAACTTTAGCCAAGACATGATCCCGCACGTATCCCTTTTTTGAATCTCTCGTGAGTGGTACCTGGTGGATGACTAAGAAACCCCTTTACACCATCATACTCTATATTGACTACAAACCACTTGATACAACTCACAACTTGATTTGACTTAAATAATAGTATTTTAAATCTAAATTTAAATTATAAATATTTTTATAAGCATGAATTAGCCATTAAATATATAGATACATGTAAACTTAATCACTTTGTGACCTTATTTAATAGTGACTATACATCTTACACACATACAATTTGCACTTAAATATGAAGTCTCAAACTTAGAATAAATAATATAACCATTAATAAATCGTAAAAATTCCCAACAATCCTACAATTTAAAGTTTAATTTTATTTAAAAATATGTATAAGAATAAAGAGAAATATGAAAGCAACCACGTTATTATTATTTTTGGTGTGTGATACTTTCTTTGTCTTCATAAAGATCGTCCACATCATGTGGTGAGTCATATCACTTAGGTGAGGTCATAGGTCATAGGTGTCTTAGGGGGTATGAAAGATTCCATCATACACGTCAATGTGCGTCAAGTGCATCATACAGAGTTACTTTCCATTTTTGAATGTAACTCCTCTTCTCCATTATGGAGGTATGATGGTCTTGCATTGGGAGTTACACAACACTCCTATTTGTACCCTTTTTCTTATCTATGAGAATGAGTAGAACCTTTTCTCTTGCATGCACATTTCATGGTTGAATGCTTTCTTACTACATGGAGCTATGCCACATTATCGCTTGAGTGTAACTAGGTTGATATATGCATCATCCCACTTGATCCTCATTCTCACATTCTCTCACAAGGTATCAGATCATGTTGTTGGGATCCACACCACTCTCCATTTTACAATGCATAATAATATCATTTTTATGTTCTAATCATTTTGTGTGCAAGATTGTAATTGTTTTCGCATTTGTTCTTTACTTGCATTGATTCGGTTTATTTTGGTTTATACTTTGAGGTATAACATATTGTTTGGAGTTTTTGTTGTTTTGTGTGTGTTTGGTGTGTTTGTAGGTGTGCTCATGCAAGTACATCAACTAGGTTTCAGGTTCAAAATGTAGTTTTTAGTTTCTTGGAAGATTCTCATTAAGCTCCTTTTGGCCCAACTTGGCCCCACTCGCCAAGATGAAAATCTAGCGGACTCCCCAAATCACTCTCATATTTATTTATCTACTACCTTCATGACCTTCTTTAAATCTATGATGTTTGTTTTACATTTTTTTGCGTGGGTTGTTCTACATTGTCTACATGCCGAGATGTTTTTGGTGATTCATTTTCTTAATCGGATTAGGCTCCTTTGAGTTGGGTTTTTCTTGGGGTTTTTAGCTTAACCCCGCATCAACCATCCCTACTCACTACTCGACTCGTATGTTTTTTTAGCTTGTCAAAACTGATTTCACCTCGGCCTACGTTGATTCATTTCAACTCGCCAATCCCTCGATCAATCATCTTGGCATCAAATTATCCCGTCCAAGCTCAACACTCATTCTACCCTCGCGTGTCCTCGTACCTATGTCTTTTATTTAAAACTACAACTTTTCTTTCCTAAAGACCCAAATTTTGTCTAGTTCCCCCTTTAATGCCTAACCCCATCATGTATGTCAATGATGCCTCACAAGCCAACTCTATATTGTCGTGTCATGCATCCCCTTCTGGCTTTACTCATTTATCCCCCTATTCCCCGCCATCCACTTCTTGCACCGCTCCACTCAAACTCGACTTGACATATGGCCTTTTGAGTGTTATGAATCGCCCCTCTCCCCGACTCATCCATCCAAATTTTGCTCAAACAACTCATCAACACCTACTCACTTATTCGACTTGATGCATGGAATCCAACCCACACGCAACTCACCGATCAACTCAATGCTCTTAGCAACACAACTTGGTATTCTCAACAACCCGAGTCACCGCTCAACTCGTGCTAGCTCAACTCCAAATCGTGCACCAGCTCATCTAAGCCTCTCCTCCAACCAACTCACCAAGCCGAGTTTGATCTCCCTTTTGAGCCAAGGTAACTCTTTTTCCTCCTTTTGATTTTTAATTATTTTTCCCATTTTAATCTAGTTTTAATCAGATTAGATTTAATTAAGGGAAAAAGATTAGATTTAATTAAGGGAAAATTAATTTAAAATTCTATCATTAAGGGGAGTATCATTTTCAACTTCATTATAGGGTCATTGGGATTTTTTGGGCCATTTTTTTAGCTTGTCATCATTATAGTGCTCCTCTTTGCTTGCATACTAGTGTGTGCATGCATCACATCCTTACAGAAAGAAATCCCCTTATGCGATGTGATACACTTTTTCTCACACTGAACTCTAATTTTCCCTTTAATCCTTTCTTACACCTTTTTGTGTGTGTTTACGTGTTGTTCCTCTGCTTCCTATTGAGACTTATTATGGCCTCTAATTTTGTGCAATTCGTATCCTACTTTGCAACGTGAGTGGCCAACTGCTTTCACATCGCAAAAACACACCTTATTGTAATTAATGCATTATTTATAAAGTGTCACAAATTTGGGGGTTATCATTTTTTCTTGGGTGTTATATCACATTCACATGCATTCTCGGTTAATTCAAACATATTGCAACCTTGTGTGTATTATCAACCCTTATTTTCTAGTATTTTACATGCATTATTAGCTAAGTTTGATGTCCATTTGATTGGGTTTGTCCTTGAGACTTTTTTCGCACTTATTGCTATATTTATAGATGCACCATGGAGGATGTCCTTTCCATACTTGATATTTTTAGGATTGCTTCTCATCATCCACTATTTATTTTAGGTAGATAGAATTACAAATCATGACGTACTTTTATGGAAAATTACATTACTCACGAGGGAGTTTATCCCTTGCTATATGGTCTAGTTCCTACACCCACTAATCCTTATCATCTTGAATACTAGCTCAAAAAGTGTGATCATGTTCTTGGTTTCTTGTTGATTCATGTATTTAAGTCATTCCACCTTCATGTGGCACACTAAGATTGTCATCACATTGTTTGAGAATTCTTCTGCTCCTATTCGAGATCCTTCAGAGACTATTGTTATTGCTTCTACCGATATTGTTTTCTCTCTCCCTCTTTATATGATGAAAGTTTTGCTGACACAAATTTTCTTGTTCCTATACCTCATAACGAGGATTGTTCTTATAGTTCTGATGATGAGAGTACTGATGAGGAATCCTCTCCTCCTTCTCTTGCCACCTTTCAAATAATGTTAACACTCCTCCCTTCCCATTAGACATTAGGCAGAACATGTTCCTAGCTTCATATCATTATTATATTTACCTCCATTACACTTCCAATGTGTGAGGCTTCTTCTAATCCTCCTCATTGTCATGTTGATGATTCATATGTGTCGACATTGCTCTTTTTATTTGTTGAGCAACCCTTTTGGGAAAATTATATGTCAAACATTTATCATCTCTTTGCATTTTCTACTTTTGATGTATTACAGGGAGTTTCACATCCTTCTGCAGGTGTTTCAAAGGATTCCTTCATCTCCTTTATTGGGATTTCCCCTTCAGGGAATCTTATCACTTCCACTTTTTTGGATACCATCACTAATCCACCTCTTCTTGTGGATCCTCTTTCTACTATTGTGGGGGTTGTTGTTTTTCCTTCACTTCACTTGGGAATCCTTTTGGCGATGTTCCTCTCTCTCAACTGATAGTTCTAGGTTTGTGGCATTACCGCGCCTTCACACTCATTTTCTATACCTATGTCACATTTTAGTGGACCATATTTAGATTTCTTTGTACTACTACCTTCATTTTCCTTCACGGAGTGGGCATACTTCCAATACTCCATTTATGTCCTTCCTAAGAGGAGGAACATTTTTCAATGTAGATGAGTTTTTTTAGTCTATAGACCGAGGACCACATCATCAACACTCTTCTTGGAGACTTCCTAGAGTTATAGATTTTAGATCTAGCTACATCTTCACATCTTCATTTATCTCTCTTGTCTCCTTCCTCTCTTCTCTTCTTCTTCTTCCAGAGAGATTGCATTTTTACATGGGTAGCTCCTCATGCATTTAGTTTTCAGGACCATTTGAAGCATATTTCTTAGGTTTTTAGGTGATTTTTCCATCTTTTATAAGTGGATGTTTTTCCCACCGGGTTTTCTTCCATTACTCAAGATCCTTTTTTTTCGCATGGGTACCTCATCGTGCATAGCTTGTAAGGACCCATTTCTCATTTCGACTTGTCACCTCATCCTGTGATACTTTCCTTTTCATCTCATAATATTGTCCACATCATGTGGCGAGTCATATCACTTAGGTGAGGTCATATAAGTCTTAGGTTTCTTAGGGGGTATGTCGATTCTATCATAGATTTCATCATACACATCACTTTTTGCATCAAGACGTCATACAAGAGTTACTTTCCATTTCTAGAATGTATCTCCTCTTCTCCATTCTGGAGGTATGATGGTATTGCATTGGAATTTACACAACACTCCTATTTATACCCTTTTTTATGATCTATGAGAATGAATAGAACCTTTTCTCTTGCATACACATTTCATGGTTGAATGCTTACTTGCTACACGGAGCTCACATGTTGCCATTTGAGTGTAACTCATTAATGTGTACATCATCCCTCTTGATCCTCATTCTCGTGTTCTCTCATAATTATCATGCATCTAAATGGATTTCTAGAATAAAAATTCTGGTAATCTCATATTTTTTTGTAGGATTTAACATGTTTTTATCAAGAAAAACATAAATAGAATAATTATTACTATTCTTATAAAATTTGAACATAAATTTTGAAAATAGTTTATATTCCTAGCCAAAAAAAAACGTATGTTTTGTTACAACAACCATAGCCTACACCAACATGAGATAATTGTTATAAATATTTGGTTAGAGTTCACATACTTATGCATCAATGTGATGAGTTGTAATAATAACTCATATTTTTGTTACGTGTCAGAATAGTTAGTTGGTTAAAATAATGAGGTGTGAGAGATATTCTTGGGTAAGTTACATTCTATAGTTAGAATATAACTACTCATGATATTATTATGAGTGGTTGAGTTGATAAGTGTTGAATCCTAATTTATAGGAGATCATTTTACTATATATTTGCCTTATCTCTTTGTGTATAATCAATCCAACATATCAAGTTTATTATGAGTGTAATCTAAGTATTTGCATATTTTTCTTTTAGAAGATGTACCAAATTTATAATTTGGTATCATAGAATGCATTCTATGAAAAAATGGAGTTTTGATTTGTAGAAGGGAAATTCAAATTGTTTAGTTCCCCATATTTAGATTAGCATTGTCCCATAGTGACATGGAATATTATCTACTTGGTACCATTCACTAATTTTATCTTGGTGTTGAGAACTATGAAATCTTATTAACATGTAGACTTTCCTATATTTTTATTACATATTCCAATATCCCTTTTTCTTATAGTATTGTTTTTACATTATTATTTGTCCTATAAATCCATCTTCTTCATAAGAATTCATTCCATAGTTGAAAATGGATATAAAATTAACTATGTACTATTATAATAGGATTTTCACTTCCAAGTATTTATAAGTAACTTGTTAATATAAAAATGTTGATTCATAGATTTGCAGTACCTTCATTTTTTTATATAATTAGAAACAAACAATTCATCCCTTTTATACATTCATTCAAATTATGTACATGGGAACTGTGGTGTGGTTAAGCAAGGTGTTGCCCATAAATCCTCAAAGCCTATGATCTGCGACATTTTATTTCTTATACTACAAACTATGAAGGGCCCATTACAAGGGGATTTTTTATTTTTAAATGTAATTTTGTATTTCTAGTTTTTGTAACTATATAATTTTATTAGAGAAAATTGTTTCGCAACTTCCTATAGTAAAAACATTCTTCTAAATTTTTGTAAATATTCACAAAAATGTAGTTCAACATGCAAAAACTTAGATAAGACGAATCTATGGTAAAGATGTCATATTATTTATGAATTTATGATGATATGTTTTATAATAATTATGACAAAAATTAATCAAGTGATACAGATTTACATGAATGCACAATGTAGTAAATGATACATAAAAAAATTAAATAACATCGAACACCGTATTTAAAGTGGTAAAACCTTACAATACCCACTAATAATACCACTATCTAATAATTTTGAGCTTACAACTATATGAAAATTTCAGACCTACTTGACATTTACAAGCCAAGAACCCAACACTATAAAATTCCTCCTCACTTATTCTTACATATACCCCAAAATAACTATCAATAAAAAAATGTTAATATTCAATTTTATTTATTTCCATATGTAAATTTTCTTTATATAAGGTTAATGATTGGTTACGATCAAGAGGTAATAAGAAATAACTCTTCCCAACTACTTTAATTAGTTGGTTAACTTTATAGTAATATATATCAAGATTATAAATTTAGGATACACGTTTATTTAATAAAATTATGAGTATGGGATATGTTTGTGATGGTGGGACATAAAGGTGTGTCTCACCATTCTCACATGACACATAAAAATTATATTTAATGGTATTATCTAAGAAGGCTTCCCGAAAAATTAGATGAAAAATGTCATTATTCCTTATGAAAGTGAAGATATCAATTATCCATTAAATTTCACTACCATGTTCAATCCTCGCCTTGAAATCTATTCAAGAGCATGATATAAAAAAATTATTAGCTGGACTAAAAATAAGGAAAGAGAATACAAAGATGGGTGTAGACACTCAAATTTGGTAACTTACCTTTGTAATGACAAGTTTGGTTATGTTCTCTTTCTAAGACAAATGAATCACATTCTAAGTCCAATTATCACATCTTACTAGCTCTCTCTCGAAATTTCTCACCACCGCACTTTTCTATGTTGCAAAGTCACAAATTAATTAAGAAAAGTATTAAATAATATTTTTGCATCATTCTAGAATATTTTATTTTACATCATAAGCTCCATATTTAAAACCATATATTTTGGTCAGATAAGTCAGATGGCCTTGACTACTTGTATGGTCTTGCATTTTTGTATCTTTCAACTTTGATTTCAATTTGAATATATTTATTGTGTCATTTAATCTTCCTAAGGTTGACCTTATCATAATATTTCACATATGAAAGGCTATATAATAAATTCAATATCACTTTATTACTCACCTAACACTTTCATAATCTCTTATTGAAAACATTGATCCAAAAGCATCACAAGACTCTCCTAAATCATCATAAATTAGGTGCATGTAATTTAGAGTAGTCACTACCACAAGTATGAAGCATTCAACTAGGTCAAAGAGGATAACTTCCTCCCTTTCCAACCATACAAAGGTCTCGAGCCATGTCTTAGCAAGAGCATAGTCACTCCAAGAATTATCATATGTTTTCAAGAGATAAAGGGTTTAGTATAATAGTTGAATCAAATTTCTACCGCATTGGTTACATTCTCTATCTTTGTGTCAAGATACATGAGGGAAATCATAGGGGGTGGATTAGATAACACTCAAACTTGCACATGTAACTAGGAGGACTATATGAGGCTTGATTGTGTTCAAGGGCATGTAGTGTATCTCTTGGATTGGTTCAGTAGGGGTTAACCACCAAGGGTAGTCTATCCTCACCACACACCAATTTATCAAATTTATATAATATTTTTATGAAAGGTATTAAAAGTAGATATGGTTTCCACTTTATCAAGCGGGTTATTATAGGTTATGATGAGGTTGTGAAAACAATATTGAAATATAAAAAAACATATTTCCAAATAATAAAAAGTCACATGAAGTTACTGAAGCTAATTGTAGAAGGTTCCATTCAACCCTATACAAACTTAGGTCAAATTATACAATAGTTATACAAGATTGTATATGGTCATTTTCCAAATCTAGTCTCAAGAATTAAGCATCTAAAGTATTTAATTATCCTTTTTCACCTATTTACACACCTATATCTCCTTTGTTCCAATCTATACAGCTAAGTATTCATATCTTCTTATGTATTTGAGTTAGAATTCTATAGATTTATCATTATTTTTCTAATTATGCATGGTTAATTGTGAATTAATTAAATCGTAATGATCTCCTGTGATAAACCCTCGCATCATATATATTGTTTGTTCATATAATATTTATATTCCATAATATATTTTACGGTGTAAATGATGGATACGTTTCAATATGAATCATTTCACTATCAACCATTACATCACTCTTAGGAATCTAGTAGACAATTTATGGGATACCTAAAGAGAATAAGCTTAATGTTTCTTTTTTGAATTCAAAAAATATTTGACACAATACCTAGAAGAAAACCCTAGAGTAGGGTGGAGGAAATCATAGTTATATATGAGTATAGAGTGATAATCAATATGATTTATGAGTAGGCCAAGGAAAAAAATCAAAACAAGTGAAGGAATTTCATAATTCCTTTGAAGTAGAATTGATGTCAATCAAGGATGCTTGTTGTTTCCAAAATGAGCATCATACTTCATTTTTGGTAATCATTTATAACTCTTAATGCTTAGAGGATTTTGAGGGAGTTAAACATATGGGTTTGGAGATCCCTTGTGTTTACAAACTCATAAAAATAACTTATCCATATCTCATTATGAACTCATATAAGAAAAATGCAAAAGATTTCATTGAAAACTGGTCTATATTAGCCTAAAGATGTTTAAAATAGTTTATTCCTTTGGATTTAAATTAAACTAAAGTTTTGAAGGTTGATCGAGAAAATGGAGAAGTGGTGAAAATGGAATCTTCAAAACCATAATCATTTTGTAGGTATTGAGAGAGCTTGTAATCCATATCTAAATAACATATCATGTTCTTCCATGATAATGTAATTAGTCTTCTCGCATCTCTAAAAAAAATAAAGACTTATCCTCTTTCATATAAATCCTAGTTCTCTTTCAAATTGAAGATGTGTGTTATCCATCAACTTATGGGACTCTTGTAAGGTTTAAGTCTAGGTGTTAAAGTTGTCAAATTTCCCAAAGTTTACATGAGACCAATTCAAGACATATGGCATAGAAAACACATGGCATTTATCACCTTAAGGGGCCACTTTATTTTAGAAAAAGGTTAAGGATCACCCCAAGTATTTCATGAGACTGATGATCAACACATAAGCATATGAAGGATTGTTGGCGTAAATCGGTAACATGAAAAATATAAAATATTCTTCCCTATCATCTACCTTCCACATGCCCCCAAGCCACTGATGGAGGACATTGTAGCGTTTAAGAGATGTCATAGAGATTCATGTAGAATTGGATTCATTAAAATACACTTCTCATGATATTAAATTTGACAGCTTTAAGACAATGGAAAACCAAGCTTGGGGTGTCATGACGTCATGACAGGGCTCTAGTTCTCTACTAACAACTTTTGACTCAGACCTCATTTTTTCCTACACATGGTAAAAACATAAAGGTATTAAGAATAACTACACCCATAGATTAATTTTATAGAGAGTGGTTGAGTTATCATGGATATATTCATGACACAAAATTAGGTTGACAATTGCTAAACACTTCATCAAAGCACTTCAAAATAACTCTCGAGATACTTTTGGCGGTTATGGTATCTTTGGGAGATGTTTTTAACTAGAATATTCTCCCTTGTCCCCACCTAAATGAAAATAAGGAGGTTAATTATTTTTTTACCAAGAATGAGTTGTTGATAGTGGTTCATAGTGTAATTATAGCCAAAATAGACAAAATGGTAGCTTAAAATTCCTCTTATGTCCTTGTTCTCAAGAGTATGCATTGATATAAGACTTGGTTTATCTCCAAAACAAAGTATATGCTTGTTACTTAGAGATAAAGGCATCCTAAATACTAGAATCAAATAATTTTGTCCATATCATGAGGTTTTTATTGTAAATTATCTCCCATATTATGATTAATGGTTATGACTCTTAATATATATATATATATATATATATATATATATATATATATAATAAATTTTAATATATTTGTGATTTTGGGTCAAATATACCTCTCTTTTGTGTAAATGGTCTCTTACATATCTTTTATGGTCATAGTTTATTATGTGTAAAGAATCTAAGGTTTATTTTCATTATCATAAATACAAAGAATGAGATTTTTATTAAAGTATAAGGTTAATTGTCGTTGTATCTATCCTTTTTTCATTATGATTTTCCCATCTTTATTATCTCAAGGGTAGTGATACTTATTTATCTAATGTATCAACATACTTTTCATTTTCAATTTCCTTCTTTGACTTTTCCCTCACAATAGTTAGCTAGAGTAGGTTAGTGATAACACTTGAGTAATCTAGGAAAGGAATTCGGTTTTCTTCAGGGTTTGTATCAAAGTTAAAAGTTTTGTACCTTAGAGTTAATCCCATGTTATTGTTTTAATAGCTCATTTTTCTCATATTTAGCCATCTTGCATGGGTGCACACATTCTAGTGATAATATTTTTAGCACACCTAAGGGAGATGATTTTAATTTGTATAGATGGTATCTCACCCTCAAGAGTTCATGTGAATGTTCATATAAATTATAGCTAATAATTGGTTTGATCTTAGTTCTAAATAGTTTTTGAACCTCGTCTTAAAACATCCGGTGACTCTATAAACTCTAGATTAAAAATTACAATTCCCACAAGCATATGAGAAGGATCGCAACAATAAATAGTTTTACTAAGGAACAACCTGTTGAGGTTTTATATTTTCCACTTAAAAAGGAAAGAATAAAATCCCTTCTCGAGGTTTGGTAAGCCTCTGCATCATCAAAGAGCCAAATCTAGTCCTACACCTAGTGTTCCCACTCAAATCTTGTAAAAATTATCCAACTCCTTAAACCTATGGCACATCCAAGAAATTATACTTTCAAAACCTTCAATGATGCCAAAATTCTATCCATAAATGTGTGCAAATAAATTTAAGTTCAAACCCTCAAAATATTACCCTATTTTATAGTTAAGAAGCATGATATCCATAATAACCATCTTAGAGACAAAATACATCTCTACTCAATTCATCATATAACCAAAATGGATGTTGCAATGAGGCTCTTAGATGCTTTTATTTAGGAAACTCTCTAGAATTGTATGGAAATATCCATCCTAACTCTATAAACACATGGGATGAATTTGGAGAAAGCTTGGAAAGACAATTTCAATATAAGAGTGATCACCTATCACTCATGGAGTATCTCACCACAATAAAGAGGACACAAACATAGGAGATCTCTTAATTCAACTTTATATTCCAGAGAACTTAAGATAAGATTTGGCTATTGGTAAGGCCTTATTATCATTCTACCTTCTTATTATTCTTAATATATTCTAAATCAGAGATAGTTGTTATGATCTAATCTATGGGAGGTACATACCTTCTAGATTGTTTTTATATTTATATCTTAGATGAGAACAACTTGATCTAAGTAGTAAAATTAATTCCAAGACCCTCCTTTCCCTTTTTCCCTAAGTTAGGACCTCCTAGAACAAATCACCCTCAACCTATTGTCAAAACATTGGAAACTATCCCTAACACCTTACAAAATGAGATGGATGATTTTAAATACATCTTAATAAATATGAAAATGAAATGATTATTATGAGGAGATAGCATCCTCCACATGCTCCCAAATTTTATCAACCATATAACCCCACATAATAACATAACATAGTTCTAAATCCTCAAAATTAGGTTTATCATTCAATACCTATCCAAGATTCATAACCTACACTCACTAATCCTATCGAGCATTGATTACTATGAAAATATCATAGTCGAGGACATAAGGTGGTGTTATCATTGTTTACAAATCCATGATTCAAACAGATGTACACACGGAGTAATCACACAAGCCTCGGTAGTGTAAAAATCATTAGTACAACCAAATCAAACTACTAAAGTAGAAAATCCACCTTCATCAGTAGTAGATGAGAGCTTGGTTAACTAGAAAATGGAAGATTTATGTGGACTAAATCAAGATGAGGGAAATAATAAAATCCAATTGAAGTCTTATTACAACACAAGAGCCAAGAAAAGACTCTTGAGCCTAAAGTAGAAACATTTAGAGATAAAATGTCACATGGTCAAGGAGGGGAAATCTCAAAGTCATTGGAGACTTCAGTTATGAAACCAAAGGTAAACAAGGTGTGTGTGTGTGTGTGTGTGTGTGTGTGTGTGTGTGTGTGTGTGTGTGTATCACCCTACAATTGAAAAGACAAAGAAGGATGTGGATACTCAAAATTTTCACAAGTTTGCAGCAACACCCCTAGACATTATAGAACAGTATGAAGAATACTTCTCTAAGTGGGATGCTTTAGCAATCCTAGGTCAAATGGATCTACTATAAGAGGGACTAAGGAAATTAAAACATTCACAAAAGTCTTAGAAGGAAGTAAATTAAGTTCTAGTCACTATTTATCAATATGATGCAAGTAATGTGAGTTTTTCTCCCAAGTCTCCTCCCTTTTATGTGTCACTAATCATTGGAAAATATTTGGTTCATAACTATACGATTGATTCTTGTGCTCATAGAAAATTTATGCCCAAACAAATGGCTAATATTTTATATTATAATATGCTCCTATAAAAACATGTGTTGTTCAGCTTTATGACATTGTTGTTAATCGTAGGAATCATTAAAACCCTTAATCTAAACTTCCATATATACGCTAAAGCACAATCATACCTCAAGGCATCTTAGTTATTGACCTCCCACATGTCTTTTCCTTGTGCTTATCTATGGAATTTACTACTTATCTATCATCTAACTTTTCTCATATGTGCTTGAGGACTAGGTATCTCACAAAAATTACCATCAAAGTTGATCATATGATCCAATACCAAATCATTTGAATTGTGCCATTACATCTTAGATTGATGACGAAGATTATAATCCTAAACTACAAAAGATTAGGAATAAAGTTCTTTATTAGAAGCTAGATGAATGTGCAAGTGAGAGAGGTAAATTTTACCCTTATGATACTTTTGACGAGATGGTATAGGTATTGTATGCACCCAAAATTACATGGTGCAACACTTAATGAAATACGTCTCCAATGTTGGTATAATTATTTCCAAGACAAGAAAAAGGTCCATATACCTCCTACTTTATCTTTCGTATCCACCTAGACCTAACCAAGCATCTATACTGCATTTTCAAACTTCAAAACCCCTCCTTTAAGATATTTTTGACACAACCACCCTTGTACTTTAGGGGTAGTTATACAATCACACCGATAGAAAAATCAATGGTCAGACAACCACCAATGTGGAAACAATGATAGTTATGTCACCAATGAAAGAAAAATAAAAATGTATGTTTTTGAACATGTGTTTTGATCGTGGTCTATTCTCTTCAAGATTATTGGGTCAATTTTACTAAGAATAGGTTCATTAGAATTGTCTTGGATTTCTCCTCAAATTTTCCTAAGAATCTCCATTTGATTTATTCTCCATTGGTTGAGTCTTTATTTTCAAGCTAACCCGTACCTAGACTCTTTCTTCCTCAACAACTTACTAATACTCCTCATTCATTTATTTCATGGGTTAGTAATTTTATGTTTTGAGGGGTTATGATGCTAAATTTTAGAAGCTTATTACACAATACACTCATGTTTGTTTCTTTCCTCGGTGCTTATATTCTAGTTTTATTTAACACACCAGCACCAAATAACTTGATTTTATCTATTTCTTGTTGATAAAATACTACTTTTATCACCTAGATCATTTGGGAATTGCACTTGGAAGGAGTTCAAGCTAAAGGGACAGAGAAACACCACTAAAATCACCGAGATAAGTTACCACTACACTAAAGTGACTAGGTTAGGGATGTACTTCAATTTTTTTAAGTTTTAATATAAGTATTTTAGCATTATTTAGAATATGAAAAATTTGGTTATATTGTTATTTATAAAAGAAAATACTAGTACTTCCCGCACACATATGTTGTATCTATATTATTTTGTTACATTTGTCTGAAATATCCTATCATCAATATTTATCCCCAACCTATCCCTATGGATTTTATTGGGAAGGAATTGGTTACAGATATAGAAAAAATATTTATATCTTTTACAAAAATTATATTTTTAATTTTAAATAGAAGCTTTCTTTCCAGGGAAAGTTTTTCTAGAAGAAGAAAACAACATCTTAGAAGTTTCCCTTAAAGAAGCCTCGAGACATGAATTATGTAGTTAGAAGATTTATTGTCATTTAATTAAAATGCTATAAGTTTTTCAAGAGCTTCCTTTCAACATTATGTAATTAAAATTTCAGCAATAGAGAAATAACTACACCTGGTTATTCCCTATTTATTTTATTTTAATTAGAAGAAGTAATTAGGTGACCTATTATTTTATTCATTCCTTCATTCAAATCAGTGCACTTTCTAGTTTATCTCGAATAATCTAAAAAGATCAAAAATCTAGTTAATTATCTAGTTTAAATTATTTCTTTCAAAAGTCTATGAAAATATTAAAAATATAATTAAAGTAACTGTATTTGTTTTATTTGAATGATTAATTGAAAGAAGAGTTTAGTCAATCAAAGGAATAGATACATCTCTCTTTACTCGTTTATTTAAACTACTTCCTTATTACTTAAACATTGTTAAGATTTAATGTAATCTAATAATCAAAATTAAAATGAAAAAATTAACTACTAGGAATTCATGTTACCATTTCATAGTATCTAACCCTCTTTTAGTTACCCATTTCATTATCGCTCTCACTCACGAGTTGACTTCCATACATGACCATTATCAACCCAAATAAACCTCATAGGAGAATATTTGAGCCTATCGTCAACTCTCTAGGAATTGGTTGATATTGGGGAGACATAGACTTAGGAATATCTGTCTTAGTATTTTGATCTACTCCTTTTCCCCACATATTTTTAGCCGCTTAGACACATTCAATGAGAAACTGCTATAGATGAAACTTTTTGGTTTAATCAAGAAAAGTATATCGAAACCCAAATCTATATTCTAATTTCATTCTATATTTGTTTTTGTGCTTACATGAACCTCTCTAGAGGGGAATATATAGTGACAAATGGACATTTCCCAAGAGTTCATCAACCTAATCAAAGTATTTTTACCTAACCGACATAGATCAAGCATTTCCTATAGTAATAATCCTTGATCATAACATCCCACACACATAGATAAGGAGATTTTTCATATCCCTCGAAGAGTAGGTTTCATACTTACAAGTTGACTGATTGATATTTTCTCATCCATTGATTCTCGACAATTGTCCACTTTCATATTTAACGCATTCATAGTTATCTATTATGTAATCATCACATTATACTTCCCCTAATTCTACTTCATATTTCAAATTTCAGATGTCTCATCCCAACCTTGAGAATTTGAGTGCATAGTGATTCCCATGTCATTTTTTTCGTGTACAAATTCTAGTAAAGTTGGTGTGAAAAACTAGTTTTTTCTCATTTCCTTTCTTTTATCTCTTTTCCATCTTTTCTCTCTATCATTATTCTATGGGTGTTTTGTACTCCTCAAATATGTCCACTTATGGCTTTGATTAAACCCTCTTGGGTATTGAGGCTTATTATGCTCAAATATAGTCCTAACAGTCACCTTCCTTATCTGGTTGGCTTGATAACTACTCTTAGAGTTTGTAATTACCACATGTTTCTTCTATCAAGGTACCAAATTTCTCTTCCAATGTGAGGATCAAAGAGATTGATCAGTCATCAACCTACCAAGGCTCTTTCATAGATCCTTCCAAATCCAACAACATGATATTTATAGGAGAAAGGAAGATTTATCCACAAGTTTTGACTTAGACACAAATTAGCATGTAGTCCGACACTTCCCAATACTACCTACAACCTAGTGATGAACTTATAGCATGGTTTGATCATAGTATGTATCATATCAAAATTATAGATGATTCGCTTAGTAGACTCGCAAGAATACATCACTTCCCTTTTGCAAAATAATGTCCCCTCCCCTCTCTTAGACCTAGAATAACATCTATAAGATGGAAGTTAACCAAAGAAAAATTTATGAAAGGGTATCACTCATCTCCTATGGAGCAGTAATGTAAACCAGACTCCCAAAAAAATTCTAGACTTCTCAAGATGATCTTATTTCTACTTTGGAGAAAAATATTCATGAATTAGAAAAAAATCCAACCAAGGAAATAAAGACCTATAGAAAACCATAATTTGGGCCATCCCATGAGAGGTAAAAATAAAATTTACACCATCAATACCCAACCAAAGCAATAATATCGTCAATAAAGAATACTAGCACAATGGAACCTAGGGGACCTCTTTATATGGGATGACACGTAAGGAATGGTTTCTCATTCCTCGTATACATACCCCGCCCATGGACTCATTAATAATGCCTTTCCATAATACATGCCTAACAACATGACTAATTATAAAAAAGTTCCAACAAATGCATTCTTTAACACTCTACCACCTTATGTCTATATATATTCCAAATATGCCTAACTAGACATGCATACCTTTCCTAGTCCTTCCCCGTAAATCATGGGAAATCCATATGTGTAGGGTAATAATCACGTTATGGCCTACCACACTCATCCTCCTCCTCTGCCCATCTAGAAACTTATATGGTAGAGTCCTATGCAATGAGAGCCTATTTAGAATATATAAATGAGGCTCTTGATTTCACAATTCAAATTTTTATGCTCCTCATCCATTTTCGAGTCTTCCCAAATATAAAGGACAAGGAGATCTAAATTCTTGTATCAAGGAATACACTACCACGACAAGGGAGTTACTCCCTTGGTATGTTGTAGTTTCTAATATTTTCCCAAAGACACATAAAGGGATCACTTTAGACGAGTTTTATAGGATCCCTAAAGCCTTTATACATTCATTTAGGAAACTCATAGAAAATTTTGTTAAATCTTCGTAATATGAACAAGTTGTGTGTGGGAATCAAAATTTCTCACACATCAAGAAATTAAAAAAAAAAATCTTCTACCCATTTTATATCAAGATGGAAATAAGTTCTATATTCCTTCACAAGTTCCTCCAACATGTACCAAATTGATCTTTGTGACCTTTACCTTCATTTTATTAATTGAGAAACCAATAAGGAAATATAAAAATTCCTCTTTGACTTTTGTAAGGAGATATTATAGGGTGATTTATGCATTGATCAAGCAACACTCAATACTCAACACAAGACTTATGGGCCAAATGATAGACTAATAGTTCCAAACCAAAGTAATGGAAGTTATCAAAATAATTGTAAAAAAACAGCCACGGACCCAAAGTCTTGAACTATAATCACAACTTGCATTACTAGTAGTGTTACTATTCGAGCTAAAAATATAATTAATAATGGAAATAATAATAACAAAAATGGAGGAAATCAAATAAATCCTAACTTAAACCCCTTAATCAAAGCAATTGAGTTCAATTATCCTCCATCCAATCAAAACCAAGACCCAAACCTTGGTCCAGGTCACAAAAATGTACATATAATAACTAGTCTCAAAATAATAATCAAATCTTCAACCAAAAAAAAAAAAACCAAATGCCTAGGGATTACAATTCCAACATTTATTGTGGTTTTCATCACATTATATGTCATAAATATTGTACATGTATGGAATGTAATAAAGTTATCCAAAGAGTTATTGAGGACCAATGAAAATTATTTATCAATATGTTCTTAGAAACTCTTATGGTGGCCCGCAATATAGCTATGTAAGACCTATTACACCTCATAATGTAAATTCAGGCATTTATCAAGACCCCTTTCCCAATCATCCAACAATTGAAAAATAATCTCCTCCTATTAAAAAAATGGTATCCTCATGGAAACTTATGAAAATGACACCTCCACCTCTAAAAAACGTATGGTAACCCCCAATCTGAATAACCAAACAAGACAAATATTTTGGGTCTAGTTGAATTAGAGACTAATCCTAAAATTTATGCAATGACACAAATAAGGGAGTATAATTTGCATCCCCTTCCCACTTACTCCTTTTTGTAATATTATACCCATGATGTCCCCAAGCCAATAGGAACATATGAATTGATTAAGGATCTAACTAAGACATTTTATCACATTTCATTCCTTGACTTGTTGAAGAATTTGTTTTACTATAACTTCACTCTTATTGAGGCATTGGGTCTTGGTTATTTAGTCCATGTTACATCCCCACCTAAGGCCTAAATCAACCCGATTGAATTTTACATTCACTCACCTAGGAAAAATTATTGGGATCATGGGTGTGTTTGACATTAAAAAGATGCCCTCTAATTCCAAAATATCTTAGAGGGGATATTTTACATTGTACTTATAGGTATGGGTTTATATCAAGTATATCTAGAGAGCCATGATTGATGGTGGGGGTGATGTGAAAATAGTCCCCTTCTCTTTCTTGTATAAATTAGGATATGGAGAAACCAACTACTCCTTTAAAAGAAACATGTTACATGGCTATGAAAGTCTCAAAGAAGCGCCAATTAGAATAATAGTATTCATTACCCTTGTCTCAAAGACTATCTTAACTAATTTTTATATCATAGATAGGAAAAAACTATAATATATTATTAGGAGGCCCTAGATACATCTCGATGAAATCTATCCCCTCCACCTTATTCAAGTAATTTAGGTTATTATATTTGGGAAAATTATGTTTCTCGGGAGATCATAGGCCTTTTGATATAAATTTAGAAAATATTAAAAGGGAGTCAAGGATTCATGCTAAATTCATGTTCCTAGCAAACCAACTAAACAAAACATATCATTTGAAGAAACTACCCACAACTATGAAGTGAAAGAGTTTGTGAGAATTGAATCGAAATGATGCACCATGAAGTAGTTGCACTCCAATGGAATCATAATGGATCCAAGGTAATCGCAAGGGTTGATCAACAATGGAATAAATTTTTCAATAGAAACAAAGCTTGCACATAGAGGAAAGACATCGGAGTGTATTGGCATACTCATAAACATCAAGTGAAGGACATATAGGGTGTTGATTAACCCTAGTGCATGACACACAAACAAAACCTAAACCTAATCGATGTGAGATTAACCTCCATATGTGAGTGGAGGGAACATAGATCCCACACACCAACACCCCCCCTTCATTGAAGTTGGGGTAGTGGCTATGATGAGTCAAACAGAACAAGAAGAAACTCCTAAACAACTAAGAAAGATGTGTCAATGGGGCCTGAAACTAAAGGCTTGATAAGGTGCCCATATACAAACAACATCTTCCTAGAAGAAGAAGAAGAAGAAGAAGAAGAAGAACTATATAGCCTGAAGAAGATGAGCAGTTACATAAGACCTCACCCCAAGAAGAGACTGCAAGTGAAGAAACTTCACCTCAGTGAAGGGCTTGGTAAATATATCTATAATCTGATCGCTTGTTTGAATGTACAATGCCAATAATACCATCATGAATAATCTCTCGTATGAAGTGCATATGGATCTTAATGTGCTTCTTCCATTGTTGTTGAACTAGATTTCTATAAATTGAGATAGTGCTTGTGTTATCATAATAGATAATGGTAGGTTGCCGAAAGTGGATGCCAAACTCGTGGAATACCCTATACCTAAACAACTTATGTGGCAGCATTAACTACTCCTTTTTATTCTCGTGATCAGAGAAGATATCGCAATTGCATTCTCGCTTCTTGCTATACCAACTAACATGACATGAACTAAGAGAGAAATCAGAGCGAGGTAGATTTTGATTATCTAAGTCACTGCCCAATCAAAATCAGAACCCAATCAAGTCAATATCCACCCCTCCATAATAGTGAATTCCATCAGTATAGGTGCCACGAACATAATGAAGGATCCACTTAGTTTCTTTCCAATGTAGCTCATGTGGCTCCTACATGAATCTAGACACGATCCCAATAGCATAAGATAAATCTAGTTGAGTGTGAGTCAAGTAAATCAAACTCCCCACCAACTATCGATAAAGGGTACCATAAACTAAGTGATTAGAGACATCAGAAACTAACTTAACCCCGGAAAGAAAAGGAGTAGGAGAATACTTGCAATCGACATGAAAACAAACAAGAAAGTCAAGAGCATACTTAGGTTGTGAAATCACTATTCCTGAGTCAGATTGTGAAATATGGATCCCACGAAAGTAATGAAGTAGACCTAAGTCAGTCATGGAAAACTTGTTGGCCAAGGTGATCTTCACATAACCAATGATAGAGGAGGAGATGCTTGTGATAAACAAGTCATCAACATAGAGAAAAAGAATGAGTATGGAGTCATCTTGTTGTAGAATATAAACATTTGGTTCAAAGTGACACCTAGTAAACCCCAATGTAAGTAAAAAGGAGTCCATCTTGGCATACCAAGCCCGAGGGGATTGTTTAAGGCCATAAAGAGACTTATTTAACTTACAAATGAGGGAGGGATCATGGACATAACCCATAGGTTGTTCTATGTAGATCTCTTCCTATAGGTCACCATGAAGGAAGGCACTCTTAATGTCCATTTAATGGAATGTCCATTTAATGGAATTTCCATTTGTTTGTTATGGAAATGGAAAGGGTTAGTCTAATAGAAGTCATCTTTACAACTGGAGCAAATGTTTTAGTATAATCAACCCCAGCTATCTAGGAGAAACCCTTAGCTACTAATCATGCTTTAAACTTTTCAATGTCTCCATCTACTCCATACTTTGTTTGAAACACCCACTTACACTAAACGATTTTTCTTCCTTTCAGAAGAGGGGTGATATCCCAAGTATCGTTCTTCATGAGAGAGGAATACTCCTCATCCATGGCAAAATCCCACTCAAGAATACCAAAAGCCTCCCAAAAAGACTATGGATCAGAAGTAGAGGTGAAGAAAGAGTGGGGTCCAATGAAATCTGAGTGAGTACGTCTCATATCCGAAGTATCTCTAACTAAATATCTAGCACTTTGCAAAGTTTTCCTAGCCCAAAGAGGACCAGGAGGATCAGGCTCAGAGTCGAAGATTCTTCACTTGAGTGAGAAGGGACATAGTCCTTGTCATCACTACTGTCATAATTAGAAGACTCAAAGTTCTGATGGTCAGGAGGATCAAGAAGAGGAGCATGCTCAACAACATCATCATCTGATGAGTCAGAATCTAAATAAGTGAGATGAAGAACCTCAATAGGTAGATAAGTAGAATTCGAAGAAGACTCATCTAACTTAACACTTCTCTCAATATAAAATCTCATGAGAAGTAGGATTTAACAATCGATATCACTTCATGCCATCAGATACCCTACAAAGATATACGGTTTGGATTGTGGTTCCAATGCGTTGCATTTCTTCTTGGGAATATGAGTCATAATCTTGGATCCAAAGACTTGAAAGTGCTCAACATTAGGATTGCATCCAAACCAAGCTTCAAAGGGTGTCATCCTCTTATTGCCTTGTGTGGAACATGGTTCTAAATGTAATTAGCACAATTTACTACTTTAGCCCAATACTCATGAGGAAGAGACTTTAAGTGAATCATACAAGTGGCCATCTCCTTAAGAGTATGGTTCTTTCTTTCTATGAAACCATTCTGTGAAGGGCTATAAGAATCGTATGTTATAAGGATATCCCTTCGTAAAGTACAAAAATCCATGAACCTATTGTTTACATATTTTCCTCCATTGTCGCTTTGAATAACCTTAATAGACCGATCCACCTGCTTTCTCAAAGAAGAGCCTTAAAGTCCTAAATATTTTCAAAGACTCCATATTTAAGCTTAAGAAAATATACCCAAGTATATCGTGAATAGTCATGGATGAAGGTGAGCACATAAAGAGCTCTAGTAAAAGGAGATAGAAATGGACTAGAAATATCACCGTGAACAAGGTCCAAGGGATGAGTAGCTTTCTAGGATTTTCCTTTGTCAAAAATATTTTCAGGATACTTTCTAAGGGTACAACCTCATAAAGACCCTTAGAAAACTTGACGTAGGGTACCATTGACCATTTCATTTTGGCTCAATTGTTCAAGGTAGCGATAATTTAGATGTCTGAAATTTCCATGCCATAGCTTACTAACCTCATTTGCATGAGTGAGCAAGGAAGTGGGCGTAGAATCACAAGTAAAATGGGAAAAGGTATATAACCATGAATGGTGATCTACCTTTCCCTCAGCCACTGTAGTGTCATCGTTACGCTCACGAATAATCACCAAGCTAGGACCAAATTCCACTCGTATTCCTTCACAAGGTGAGTAATTTGGTAACCGGTAAGAGATTGGTAGAGAGATTAGGAACATTCAACACTTGGTTGAATTTTCCCCATCTATATCTATCGATCCACTACTGAAATCGACATTGTCATGTCATTACCCATCATGATTTGGGACATACCACAAGGCTCGATGTTGGAGAACTCAACATGTGAAGAAGCCATGTGGTGCGAGGCACCGTAATCTATAATCCACATTGATAAAGGAGTAACTTTGGCTACAAGGGCCTTTCCTTTCTTCTTATCATATTTAGACCCTTTTGTAGTAGAAGACTTGGCCTTTAGAGCATTTTGTTTGATAGACTCAGGAACACCTATTTGATTTTTCTCAAGTAAATGAGTAAGGTGATCAATTTTTTTCTCATACATAGATGCTCTTTATGACCAGTGCTTCTTGTAATAGGAACATAAAAACTTGTCTTTCTATGCTCTAGGCTTAGAAGTTGAAACATTTGTGTTAAATTTAGTTTTTGTCTTGGTTCCTTCTTACGTTGATCCTTTCTTTGTTTCTTCTTTTTTCACTTTCTTTTCCTTACTAGTAATTACTACAAGGGCATGTGAATTAGACTTGAGAGACCCCATTTGAATGAGTTTGTCCTTTTATTGAATGAGTTGAGAAGAAAAATAGTCAAAGGAGCGCATATTCCAATCATTTCCCAAGCAAATTTTGTAGTGTAAAAAGTTGACACAAAGATAGAATATTTGGGACCTAACTTAGAGAGAATTGACAAGATCAGTTGAGAATATTTCTTCTCTACTTGACATTCCTTTAACAAAAATCTAGTGTGGACAAACTTAGAGAAGTATGCTTGTAGGTTTTCAAAATCACCATGATTTAACCATAGTAGTTTGTTTTCCAACTCATGCACTCTCATGTCATCTTATTGTCCAAACATTTTATCTAACGTTTTCCACGCATAATTAGGTGTTTCAGATGACTCAATGTGGAAGAGAAAGTCAGGAGAAATAGACATGCAAAGAAGACCTAAAGCTTCATCACTACGGTTTAACCACTTAGATTTTTCATGGTCCTCATCTAGTTCAGTCTCAGTTCCCATGGTGACGCAGAATAACCGTTTACCTCTTAGTTTCGTAATCATTTTCAATCTCCACTTGAAAAATTTGAATGTTATAAGCAAAGGAAGTGAATAAGCATCCACCGTGAAGAGAGAGATAAGGAATACGAAAATAATCACCACCGAAGAAAATATAGAAACTCCCCTACTTTCGGCACTTTATAGTCGAGTGTGTTGGATATAATCAGGTCCGAGCGTGCATCTTGAAACAGTTGGTAACTCACCTTGCAATCAGCATAATAATGCACAAGAGAGGATACCACAATCGTGTTTCGTGGAGCACAAAAAGTGACACCGTATACAAGCACAACTTCAAAAACTAGGAAGGAGGTGAAATCAAATCCTGGTTGTGAGAAAGAGCATCTCACATCGCAAAGGATACCCCTTGCTCAGTAAAAATGGTGGCGGAAGCACTCACTCGTCACAAGCAATAATAAGGGTAAAATACAATGAAGAAAGGAACTCAAGATGATTCCGGAAGACCTCCGCAGAATTCTAGAACGAAATGTATAAGACAAAAAGGTGCTCGGAGTGATACTAGCACACTTGAGCACACAATTAGTAAAAAATTGACAATAACGCCTAAAAAATTATCACTTTGAAATGCCCAATTTGGCTAATTTTAGAGCTATTGGAGTTTTAAAAATGACAATTTAACATTAATTTGAATGGTTTCCCACTACAATTTGAAAATTTTCCGTTAACTTGCCTTAAATAAATTTAAATGAACTTACCATTACGAAGAAATTCTAATTAAGATCTAGTGCAAATTAAATCCTAATTAAAAATCAAATATACTTTCCCTTTTAAAAGGAATTCCCACCAAAAAATTAGAAACATACCATAAAAAAACTTACCATTTGTTTGAAATACCGTTGAGGTGGGAGGATCCCGAGTTGGGTGCAATTTGGTGCGGGAAAATGGGGAATAGGGAGTGGGTCATTAGGAGCGAGAGAATCCGTGGGAGTGGGCTAGTGGAAGATCGTTGGAGAGTAGGCCGAGGTGTAGTGCTCGGCACACGGTTGGAGGGATCCTGAGGGCTCAAGCCGTGAGACATAGCCACCACGAGTAGAGCAAGAGGGAAGCAGTGCTCGATCACATGTGGGAAGGTGCTCTAATGGGTATGCGAGGCTCTGGGATACTCCAACAAAGTGGGGAAGGTCACGCAGACCACGCAAAGGAGAGAAGGCTTAGGACAGAGCCAAAACACCGTAGATGTTGTAGTCTGAGCCAGGGCCAAAGCCAAAACACCACAAACCAAAACACACTATAGGGTTGAAGGATCTCGCTGAGTAAGAGGTTGAGAATACTCAGCCATGAAATATTTTGAGAGACAGCAGCATGACCCAGGAGTCGTGGCGAGTTGAGTGAAGAGATAGGAGCTCATGGCGAGATGGAGGAGCTCGGGGTAGAGAAGAGGAGCTTGGTGGAGTTAAACACAACAAAACACCCCTTCACATGAAATTTTAACCTTCAAGCCAAAATGGAAAACTCCGTATTCTGCAAAAGATAGCAAAAACACGAAAAATAAAAAAATAGAGATCTAAAAATTTCCGCTTTAATAAAAAATTAAAAAACCAAAAAATAACCTCTATTTTAACTGATCTACTAATTTTAGTCATAGCTAGCTAAATGTAGGTACAAAACCCTTGAAATCTTTAGGAATACCTCACATGCACGACGAAGAACACAACAAAAAATAAATGTCCAAGAACATCTTGTTAAATACGTTAGAAATAAATTTCCAAAATATAACGATCAAAAAACTTACACGAGGAGTGAAAAATGACACCAAGATTAATCACAACTCAAATGATGAATGCACGTTTACCCGATCTCATCTCTAATACCATGAAATATTTTGCAATAATCGAATCGAAAACAATGCACCATGAAGTAGTTGCACTCCAACGGAATCGTAATGGCTCCAGCATAATCGCAAGGATCGATCAATAATGGAAGAACTTACTCAACAAAAACAAAGCTTGCACATAGAGGAAAGACAATAGAGTGTCTTGGCATACTCATAAACATCAAGTGAAGGAGTACATATAGGGTGCTGAGTAACCCTAGTGCATGACACACAAGCAAACCCTAAACCTAACCCATGTGAGATGACCCTCCATATGTGAGTGGAGGACACATAGGATCCCACACACCAACATGAAGTGGGTCCCGAAGGTGAATACATATAATTTAAAAGTAATTGAATATGTAGAAAAGGATGACAAGAAAGTCACAACTATAGAAATATTGTCCACTAAGACTACAAAATATATTATGAAACTCTTGGAAAATGAATCAATAATCCCTTTTCCTTTCAACCAAAAAGGGATGGGTAGTATTCTAGGCCCGAACTCCCTTCCTACTATCAATATCATGGATATATGCATGGTAGATGTTTCTAAGGTATGGGAAGAATATTATGAAGAGAAAACAAACTCTATATTTCTTGCATATCACTAGATGATCCACTATTACAAAGAAAAGTGTCGATATGGCACAGTGCGGGGGTAATTATAACCTCTCCTAAATTTAAGATCATGCCCTTAATTTCCAAACTAGACTTTAAATTCACTAATAACATATCTAAATATGAATCCCTACTCCTAGGTCTCATTATGTCTAAGAGAATGGAAATTTAAAAGTTTAGAGACTTCGGGACCGAAAATGATCACCAATCTATTTTCTTGAAGTATATGAAACCAAAATGGAAAATATCCAACTCTATAAGGTTGTCATATGTGAGATAAGAGATGATTTCAACTTTATCTCTATTGAACCTATTCCTAGGGATAGAAACTGACTTGTTAATTCTATGGATTCTTCATCTTCTAAATTTTTCCTTGACAAAAATTTACCAGAACTGAGTTTTTGTGTCTATGAGACATGAACCCTTAGTGTGGAGAATGAAAATTCGAATATTATCCCTTAAATGGAAAACAAAAATGATATTGTCACTATGGATTATGTTGAAAATGACGAAACAATCCTAGGTTTCTTACACACTTAGAATGACCTTCCTTTTACTCACTATAAGAGAGGTTTTTTTCCTTATTCTCCATTCTTGATCATACTTTAGGCCACAACCTCATCCTAAATCCTCAACATAATAATTTGAAATATTCATGGTGAAGGATGAGCCTCTTGAACTTCCCTTTTCTCCTCCAAAATTTGAGGAGAGAAATTATTTTTGGATAAAGTACATGATCGATGTCCACATTAGAACTGATGTGGATCCTAATATTATAAATTTGGGTTCTTCGCTCTCCTAGAGGAGGAATAGGAGCACACTAAAACCCTTAGGGAATATTCTTTACCCTTCGATTCACCTATAAGTATGTGCTTGAGGTTCACCCAAACGTGGTTTTCCCTAACTCGTGACCAAATTGGATGCCAAACCCATTAAATAAATATTAATACCAATGGAACCCAAATTCACTTAAATTTTCAAGGAAGAGGTGATGAATCACTTACATGTAGGGTTTATCAAGTCAATATAATACTCCAGGTGGTTGTCTAATATTGTCTGGGTCCTCAAAAGGAATGAAAAGATTAGAATCTTCATTGAATTTGGAGACATAAAAAGGCTTTCTAAAAATATGATTTCTTATTACCATTCATAAATGTTATTTTAAAAACTATAGCTAGGTATGATTTCTTATCCTCATGGATGCATTCTTGGTCTATAACCAAATAATGATTTCTTAAGAAGAATAAATCAAAATGACCTTCACTACTCCCTAGAGAAACTTCTATTATGTGGTCACGTCCTTTGGCTTAAATAATGTCAACACCATTATTAAAGGGACATGAATTACATCTTTCATGATCTTATCTATGAAATTGTTGAAACCTATGTGGATGACTTATTGTAAAAATCGAGAAAGAGGGGTGATCACCTTGAAGTCCTACATATCATTCTCTCTCATCTAATCTAGTATGGAATCATGTTAAATACTAAGAAATGTGTTTTTAGAGTGACATGAGGGAAACTTATAGTCTATATTATATCCTCCCAATGGATCAATATGGATCCTGCTAAAAATTTTGTAAATCTTGAGATGAATCCACTTACTAATGAGTACGGTATTGGATATTTTATCAAGAATCTTAGGGAAATTCAATTTTTTGTTCCTAACCTCACCGATATCATACACCCCATTAACAGCCTCTCATCTAGAAGACATGATACAAAACCTAGAAAAAATAATTCCATGACACTTTTGAGTTTGTAAAGAACTTTCTCCTATCTCCACCCACTCTCATTCCACCCAAATATAATATTCCTTATTCCTCTATTTTAGGGCCACCGACATAACCATCGTGTGTATGTTATCACAGGAGGATGATGATGGCTATGAATGTATCATTTACTTTATTAGCCGCATCCTTCTCGACTATGAGACTAGATACACCCCAATAGAAAAGGAATTTCTTGATATTGTTTTTACAACTAAACGATTAAGACATTATATGATCAATCAAGAAATGAGAGTCATTATCAATTCAAAGTAGTTTCATGATTTCTTTCCATAAGTAATATTGTATAAAAAGGTCGATAGCTTCATAAATATCATGAAAAATTTGATCTTCATAAAATTTGGTAAAGGGAGAAATCATTTTTGATTTGTTAGCAAACAATCCTTTTGATTGTGGTAAGGTGGTAGACCTAGATTTTTATGATGAATGCATTTGTTACCTTGAAAAGCATATAGTCACATCATTCCCATGGTACACTAACATAATAAATTAAATAACAAGTAAATTCTATCTGTAAGGATCTATCTCAAACAAGGTATAGACTTCATGTTATATCTAGTAAGTACGTTATTATCGAGGAGCTCCTATATCAAAATTTCTTTGATGGTTTTCTAATCTGATGCATAGACAAGCAATAATATGATAAGATTCCCTTCAAAGTTCATAATAGAGTCTTTGGCGAACACTTTGGTAGCCATTTGAATGCTCAAAAGATACATCAAATGGGTTATATTTGGCATATTATTGAACATGACGTTGTAGAATATGTACACAAATGGCATAAATGTCAAGATTTTTCACATGCTATACACATCCCCACCTAGGCTATGTATTTTATCATTATTCCATGACCCTTCTCTACATGGGGCCTTGATTTGATAGGTAAATTCTCCATTACATTAATCGATGGCCATAACTTCATCATCGTGGCCATGGAGTATTTCACCAAGTGGGTAGAGGTAATGCCTCGACCATGGTACCTAGTTTGGTCATTACCAAATTAATTTTCAACCAAATCATTTTTAGATATGGTGTCCTACAAGTGGTTATCTCTGATAATTTCTCATCATTCAAGAATGATGAGGTTCATGAGTTGTGTGAGAAATTTAAAATATCTCATTGCAAAACCTCCTTATATCCTTAGGAAAATGGCCAAGCCAAGGCTTCTAATAAAACATTAAAGATCATTCTCCTCAAAATAATTAAGGAGAATAAGAGATACTACCACTTGAAGTTGTTCCTAGTATTATGGGCATCTAGGACTTCTATTTGTACACTAATATGGGTAACTCCATTCTCTTTGGTTTTTGGTTTAGAGTTAATTCTACCTCTATATATAGAGATTCCTAGCCTTCACATGTCACTACAAGGAATATTAGAGAAAGATGAGAATAGAAAAACTCGTTTAATTGACTTGGAAATTTTGGATGAGAAGAGACTCGAGGTTGAACAACATGACCAGGTATACAGAGATAAAATTTGTTAGCAATATAATAAAAAGTTTTACAAATTCCCAATTCATAATGTTGATCTTGTGTTGAGGCTTCACAACCAAATAGAAAATAAAGTCATGAGGGTCGAAAATTTCACCCAAATGGCTTGGACCTTATCAAGTAACTGAATATTTTAAGAATAATGCATATCATCTATGTACTTTAGAAGGTGAGGATTTTAGTGAATTTTTAACTCACTTCATCTTAAATGCTTTTACATCTAAACCATCTTGATCCCATATTTCCCTTATTACAGCTTCATAGTTTGTGTCACTTACTTTACTACTTTATTCAAATAAGTGCTACAAGTTTACTAATTTGATAATATTTTTAACTATTCATACATTGGAATATATCTCATCTATACACATTTATGACTTCATTATGCTCCTTATTCACGTATTTTATCTCACAAATTTATATCTTAAATTAAAATTTTAATCTTGATTCTAAGGGAACTTTTACACTTGACTTCTTTGAAACTATCCTATTTCGTATAATTTTTACCTACATTTTTACCTACAAGATGACAAATCTTCCCACTAAAATTTCTCTCCTAAACAAAAGGATTTAGCCTCATATCCCATATTTAATGTTCACTTGTCTCAATCCTAGGTGATGAGCCCTACATCTTACTAGTTGTGTGGCACCGAGATTTGGGAACAAATGTTTCTTCCCAAAAACACAATGCAAAAGAAGAACAATTTTTCCTAAAGGACTAAACAATATATAAATGAATATGTTATATAGGATAAATGACTACATCTTCCTTCCTCCTTAGTCTTAAGTGATGATCTTGCACTTCTTACTGGTAGGGTGAGGCTAGGGTAGGAGGAAGGTGCCCTTAGTTACATGCGTTTTACCTTCATTGATAAGACCTTGCATCTTACTAGTATTATGGGGCAAGATGTACAAATCATTTTAAATAGAGTAAAAATGATGCGATGAAAAATTCCCAAAAATTTAAAATCCCAAAAAGATAGCTTAGAGGCTCATGTTGAAATAGAGAACCATCCCTCAAAACCATATGTTGTCAATTAGTAGGTCATCCATAAATCTAATTCTATCTCGAGCCTATAAAGTGTAAGTTGTTTTGAAGTATGTCGAGAAATCTTAATAAATAACAAGTTACAACTTTCCAACAAGTCATTATTAAACCTCATACTTTATCTCCATATTTTCTTGTTTCCATATCACTCATCCACATTTTCATTATGATACCTCACATCTCATTGGGTACATATGGTTAAGAATGGAGTAAGATTCATAATTTCTAAATCATCAATATCATATATTGTCAATGGAATGAAAAAATTGAATTATTTGAAAATTATAATTTTAAGCACTAGCCACTATCATGAGCACATGTGTCTTCTACTTCATTTTGTTTTATCACATTACATGCATCCATAACATTCATTTGAAAATAATAAAAATATTGACATTCCTAGCCATTCAAAGTGCACAAATGAAATAAAAGGAAACATATTAAAGAAGAATATATACAAAGGAATGTCAAGCTAAAAACAAGTAATGTGTGTGTGTGTGTGGATGTCTATCAAGCTCCAAAGACAATGCCACCACATTGTATGAATGATAAATAAAATGATAATCTAATAAAGAAGGAATTAATACCAAGCAAATCCTAGCTTAGTTCTATAATCAAATACATCGAGATGGAGTGGAAAAGGGGAAGATAAACTAAATTGCACAAAATATAATTTAAATACCAAATGAAAACTCCTTTTGAAGTTTGGATGTTCCCATATGTAGATACTTCCTTATATGAGTTGAATGCAAGCTACGCATGATTGATAATTCCTTAAGTAAAGAGGAAGAGATCTCTTTAAAATGAAATGAACATGGCGAGTAACCGGGGTTACTCAATCTAGAAAGCCTTACAATGCATGATTTTTTTCCTCGAGTATCAATATCTTACAAGGACATGGTGTAAAAGTGTAGGAAGGTACTAAGTTGCTTATATAGTTGTTCCTTTGGGAGAAGAATACATCCTAGAGAATGTCGAATAAAGGAGATGTAAAATTAGTAGTAGAAAAGTATGATTAGAAGAGTTTAATTAGAAATTAGTGACACATGGGAGTTAGGGGATGTTTAATTAATCTATTGGGATTAATTAATAAGCCACATTTAGCTTATAGAAACCATTTGGATATGATTTCGAGGGAAATTAGTAGAATCATGGTGGTTTGAGAGGGGATTAAATTAATAAGAAGGCTTATTAATTAAATACAATATTGTAAAAGGGTAATTAATTAATTGAAATAGGATTTTAACTAACAAAGTGATGGTAATAAGAATCCAAGACAAGGGAAGAAACTGATTAATTAACGAAATGTAGTTAATTAACCTAGAAGATGAGGTACATTAGCTAATTAGTGGGAAATCGCTAATTACAACATGATGACGGGAAACAGATAATTAGTGTAATTTTATTATTAAAATTGTGTGGTCAAAATTAGGTGTCTTCATTTTCCCCTCTTTGATGTGGTGTAACGCGAACGATGTTATTTCAAAGATAGTAGAAAAAAAAAATTGTATGGGTAGAAGAAAAATTAGTATGATGGATAATTCCCCTCAAACATCAATGGGTTGATAGAAGAGGGTGATTGAGGCTAAAAAAGAAGAGACAAATGAATACAAAGAAAAGAAAATCTGATTATAAAAACCTTACATGTACCCAACCCCTAGCTAGACCAAAAGGTAGTTCATTAATGAGACCAAAAATTTATGTAAATAATTTAATAACATTAGTATTGGCCACACTTATAGGGAGGGGAATAATTCTGCTAACGCACTTGATAATGATGGTGTTAGCAATATTAAATTCAAAATTTGGTTTGATCATGATAAAATCCCTTAAACAGCAAAAGCCATCATTTTTAAGGAAGTTAAGGCCACCTATCCACCCAATTAATTCTAGCCAGTGGATTTCACACATGTGGAGGAATGATGAAGTGTACACAAAGCATTTGAGAGTCATTTGTCCCAAATGGTCCTCTTTTCTCTACTTTTTGTATTTCAAATGTAGACATTCGGGAAATTATACACTTGTTAATTACTTCTTTATTTTTTTGGAAGCCCTACGGGTCCTCTGTCTTGGCCTTCGACACTCAAGGGCCATCATTTGTGCTATTGGGGGTCATTTTGTCACCGTGATGAGGGTGTTATTGACTATTCTCGAGAATTTTCTTTTCAAAATGGATGGAGCCCTTGCCGAGTGGAGCTAATCTGCGGTCCCTCCTAGAAACGAATGTAGAATTATGGAGGGTCCTTGAGGTGGATGGATTTAATGACTTCATGTAAAGGATAAAAGGTATGTTTAGACACCAAAATTGGGTCACACTCCCTTGGTCCCTCACAAAAACCATCTCAAACATACTCACCTTGTAGACACTAAAATTAGGTCACACTCCCCTTTCGTACCTCGACCAATAAGCACCCTTTATTACATTTACCTAGCCATGACCCCCTTCACCCCACTAATATTAATTTAATTAAATTAATTCATTATCCTCACTATATTTATTATTTAAATATCTTATTTAAATAATATCCACACATATAGTTCACTTAGACACCTCACCAAGCCAACTCAACCTAAGACCTATTCTTAGCAAGTTGCCATAACTAACTAAGACTTACCCAAACCCTAAAAATCAATGCCTACATTCCCTCTAACCACATCCCCACATGCTCACAAGAAGCTCCCAGTCTAATCCGTGGGATAACGACATGATATCCAAGGAAATCAAGAGGATCTCCCTAATTTAGTAAACCTAGGAAATCCCACCATGGCCGACGCTCGGTTACCCCTAACCATCACTCGATTAAAATTTGGACTACCGTCGGTTACCCCTTTTAACCCCTAAACAACATTATTCTCAAGGTTGGAAGTAAGTGGGAAAAAGGTTGGAAAACATTGAGAGAAGGTTGATGAGCAAGAACACATCTCAGAGAGATAACACATCTTCAGAGAGAAAATTCCAGTGAAAACCCGCATGCAAGGAAGGAGATTGAGCATCTTCTCCTGCATAGCCATCCCAACCATGATCTGATCTATCCAAACAAAGAGGAGTGTACATGCAGCCCATGTAGAAGATTTCTTCTAGTTGGTGATCACTTGCAACCTTCAAAACCCTCATCAACACCTCCATCCCTCACACACAGGCATTCAGGACCGGAATCCAAGTAAGTATAACATCATACTTTCCTGGTTTATTTCATTTTATCATCCATTGTTTATGTTTCCCCCTATTAACCTTCTCAAAAATTTTCACCTCCATATACCCATTAGAACCTCGCCAAAGCCTACTCCAGTAACCCAATATTTCACCCCGACTCACTAAAGTCCTTTGTGCAATCACAAAGGAGACCACAACTTGTTCTGTGACATTTTCAGATCTCATAGTAACCGGCACTAGTTACACCTAACCACCGTCGGTCACCCCTAACCGACACCGGTCTCTGTATTTTCCCACACAACCTAGAACAGAGACCTACCCACCTAATTTCATTTCACCCTCATTCACCTATGATCTACCCGAGACCTCTGTCAAACCTGTAGAGACTCAGACCAATCATTTGACCTTTGGATTATATTCTAGCTTAGCCTGTTAGATTAGATCTATTTTTTATTGTGTTTTTAAGTGAGATACCTAAATCATTTCAAACTATAATAGGATTTACTTTGTTTACAACATTGAATTGTTTAAAACAGTGGACTGACATCCATCTAGGAAGTATCACACTTCCCGGATCTAGCATATGCTAGGTAGTTCACTGCCCATATTGTTTAATTCCTTCTGGTGGTCTTGTTTTCATTACAGGTAGTTCCTCCTAGCCAAAAGGAAGCTCTCAAGATTAGCTGTGGATCCGGAAGTCATTCACACACAACAACCCATCAACCAACATTTGAACATGTATTCCTCCTACGTCCGTTACCCTATCTGTTTCATCAACGCTTCAAAGAAATGATCTAAGAATCAGGTGAAACATTTTGGCACGCCTGGTGGGACCCATCTAAGGTTCCTTGCATTTCATTCATTCCTAGGAAAAATTTTTGTGTTTGTTTCCCTTCTCAAAAGCGTACACATAGTTTTCTTCTCTGTAATCCACCTCTTCTTTCTATTTGCTCTACAGGAAAATTTTTCTTTTGGTGTAATTAAAAAGAACCATTTCTTCATGTTTTTTGCATTATAGTGAAAGAGCATCCCTCTTCCTCTTCATCTTATTGTGTCATCCAATTTCACATTTTTGATTTGGGTTTAAAAATAAGTGCATTCCATTCTGATTTATTGCATTAGCTCACATTAATTGAGGGCAACCTATACGTTGGAAGTCATGCCCAGCTGATGGTTGATAAACGAATCGTAGAAAAGCACTTCTATCCTTTTCTCTTTCTCTGAGTCTTACCAAACCACAAAAAAATTAAAATACATACATTCTTAAACAACATCCTACCTAAAAGAAGTTGTAGGTGATCACACGATCACGGCATAGTGGGCACCCACTCATCGCTTAACTCTATCAAGTCATACTTGAGCGAAGCCCACCCCCACCATAACATACCAAACCTCACCTTTAGATCTCCTTATTTTTAGGTAGCTATCCTCACCAAAAACACTATTTCATAATTCATGTGTTAGTCCCTAAATAGCATAAGCTAAACAAACATAATAGAAAAGGCACTCCTAGGATCACATTTTCTTAGTGTTTTTGCTTGGCTTGCGTTTTGAGGTGAGAGATCACGTTCGTCACTTTTTTTTGGTTCATCCTTGCATGCTCCTTATCATAGCTGGTGTATTCCACTTCAACCGAGTGTGCCCGGCCATATCATCATCATTCTTAGAATTCTGGGTTTGATTCTACATCAGATTTTAATTCACAACCACTTTCTTTCATCACTATTTCAATTTCATAAGAATCGTTGTCGATTACCTCGATCGCTTACCATCGGTTATATCCAATCGACATCGGTTCTAGGTCCTTTTGCTAACCTACTCAAAAGGAAATTTTACTTCACTTTCTTCCACTTTTCACAGTCCTTGTCACTGTCATTATTCCCATTGGCGTTTCAAACATCTTTAGATTTGGCATACCTATCAGATTTTACCTTCTGCCTCGTTGTTTACTCACCGTGTTTTCTATAGTAATTGATGCGGCACTTCCTGACCAAAGATCGGTTTTCCTAATCGATATCGCTTATCCTATTTCACATTCCAGCCACCATTTGGTACTTAATCCACTTTTTTCGCGCTGATTCACCTGCTCTCGCTATTCTCTATGTCATTTATAGAGAAGCGGCCCTACTACTGATCATTCTTGGTTCACATGGTGTCCGACCAAGACAAGAAAATGCACTCGTATTCCACGCCAGTTGTCAACCTCTCCCACCTAGTCCTTCACCACCTTCTATTTTATCACCAGCCATGGATCCCATCCAGCCTATTACTATCGCTACCGGAGATGAGGATTTTGCATGACTCCTTGACCAAAACCATGTCACCTTGCATTTTTACCTTTCCCACTCATCCACTCGAGATGCCTCAAGTTAGTTGATATATGAAATGCATGTATCTATCCCTCGACTCTCGCACCCACTCCTGCGCATTGGCCCCATCCGGCTCCGTGTTACCCGTATCCACCTTGCCCCAGGTCATTTTGTAGTTAGGTCCTATACCATGCTATGACTGCACAAGCGTCTGCTCACTACTCTCGTGGCACCCGTTACATCCACCAATACTCCTACACTACCCCAATACCCCTACCCTCCCCCTCTTTTTTTCCCCCGTTATTCCCCCATACCCACATTTTCTTTTTAATCACCCACACAAAACCAAAACCCAAAACCCTACAAATGACAATAACCAAAACACCTAATCTATCTAATCACCAATCTAGAGTTAGTCGCTTACCTCGCCGCACCGCTCTCCGTCTCGGTGGCATGTCATGTCAGTGCTTGGTGGTCCACTCGATCCTCTCTAGCCTCTGCCATCACCGAATAACTACTTGTAACCTTCGACCAATCAACTCTCTCACCCTGATCCCATGGACCCACTACTCACCAACCCAACCCTCGTCAAATCTAATCGCTCACTGTCCCATTTCCTCCGACACTTTTCTCTCTTTTCTCTCTTTTTTGTTGTTTCTTCACTTCGTAAATAACAAATGAATAATAAAAACATGGATTTTTGTTTTTATAACCAACCCGACCTAACCGACATCGGTTACCCTTGACCAGCATCGGTCACGTGCCCTACCTAACCATCGTCAGTTTCCCTATACCGACATCGATTATCCATGACCGGCACCAGTCACCTTCACCTACACATTTCCCTTACTTTTCCCTTTTACCCCACCCTTTACCATGAACCTTTACCCCACCCCACTTATACCCAACCTATTTACCTTACCTTTCCGGACCTCCTCCCTTGCTTGCCTACTCTTGTCCTCCTTTGGGGACTCGTTATTTTACCCATGCCTTGGCCTTACCTTTTCTCGTGACCTAGATATTTGGACCTAGACCATTGTTAGTGACCTTTGACCTCATGTGTTTGCTAAATCTTGCAGCATGTTACCTGTGTTGATTTACCTAATGACCTTACCTAGCCTATTGCCATGACCGTTTATCCTGACCCTACCTTTGGTGTACTAGAACATACCTAAACATTCCTGCACCTAACCTACATTGTGTTTCCTGACCATATCCTATACCTTGGATACCGGATTCACTTCAACCTTGTTCGGATAAACCTATCGACCTTAAACGATGTAGAGTTTGCTTGCTCTTCAACTCGGTAGCATGCTGCAGTTTATACATGTGCGTGCATTTGATTGTTTCTACCTTTGACCTTGGCCTATACCCTAGATTTCCCGAGTAGACCTTTCACCCTTTTCCCCTATGCCCACCTACCTTTTCCTCACATTTACCTTTTATCAAACCACTCACCGCTTCATGACGCTTTGCCTCGTCGCTCTTAGTTTTAGGGGATCACCTTCACCCACACATGGGGCAACCACATCTTATTTTTTGTTAGCATCGCTTACCAATACAAGCTATGCAACAAAAAGGGGCAAAATGTAGACACTAAAATCAGGTCACACTCCCCTTTCGTACCTCGACCAATAAGCACCCTTTATTACATTTACCTAGCCATGACCCCCTTCACCCCACTAATATTAATTTAATTAATCTAATTAAATTAATTCATTATCCTCACTATATTTATTATTTAAATAATATCCACACATACAGTTCACTTAGACACCTCACCAAGCCAACTCAACCTAAGACCTATTCTTAGCAAGTTGCCATAACTAACTAAGACTTACCCAAACCCTAAAAATCAATGCCTACATTCCCTCTAACCACATCCCCGCATGCTCACAAGAAGCTCCCAGTCTAATATGTGGGATAATGAAATGAGATCCAAGGAATTTAGGAGGATCTCCCTATTTTAGTAAACCTAGGAAATCCCACCTTGGTTGATGTCGATTACCCCTAACCGTCGCCGGTTAAGCCGGACCACCGTCGGTTACCCCTTTTAACCCCAAAAAACCTTATTCTCAAGGTTGGAAGTTGGAAGTTGGAAGTGGGAAAAAGGTTGGGAAACATTGAGAGAAGGTTGATGAGAAAGAACACATCTTAGAGAGATAACGCATCTTCAGAGAGAAAATTCCGTGAAAACCCACATCTAAGGAAGGAGATTGAGCATCTTCTCCTACACAGCCATCCCAACCATGATCTCGATATATCCAAGCAAAGAGAATTGTACATGTAGCCCATGCAGAATATTTCTTCTAGTTGGTGATCACTAGCACCCTTCAAAACACCTCATCAACACCTCCATCCCTCACACACAAGCATTCAGACCGAAATCCAAGTAAGTATACCATCATACTTTCTTGGTTTATTTCATTTCATCATCATTTTATCATCCATTGTTTATCTTGCCCTTATTGACCTTCTCCAACATTTTCACCTCCATATACCCATTAGAACCTTACCAAATCCTACTCCAGTAAACCAATATTTCACCCTGGCTCACCAAAGTCCTTTGTGCAATCACAAAGGAGACCACAACTTGTTCTGTGATATTTTCAGATCTCACAAGAACGTATCGATTACACCTAACTATCGTCAGTCACCCATGACCGACACCGATCTCTATAATTTCCCACACACCTAGAGCAGAGAACTACCCACCTAATTTCATATCACCCTCATTCACCCGTGATCTACTCGAGACCTCTCACAAACCCGCAGATACCTGCACTCAATCATTTGACCTTTGGATTCTATTCTAGCTTAGCCTGTTAGATTAGATCTATTTCTTATTGTGTTTTTAAGTGAGATACCTAAATCATTTCAAACTACAATAGGATTTACTTTGTTTACAACATTGAATTTTTTTAAAGCAGTGGACTGATAGCCATTTAGGAAGTATCACACTTCCCATCTAGCATTCGCTAGTGCGGTTCACTTGCCCATATTGTTTAATTCCTTATGGTGGTTTTGTTTTCATTACAAGTAGTTCCTCCTAGCCAAAAGGAAGCTCTCATGATCAGCTGTGGATCTGGAAGTCATACACGCACAATAACCCATCAACCAACATTTGAACAGGTATTCCTCCTACGCCTGCTACCCTATCTATTTCGTCAACGCTTCAAAGAAACGATCTAAGAATAAGGTGAAACACACCTAACCATGTCCCCTTCCAACCCACATCACTATTAATTTAATTAAATTAATATATATCATCACAATATTTATTATCTAATTATCTTAATTCTTACCCCACGACCTCACCTAGACACCTCACCCAGCCACCTCACCCTAGACCTATTCTTGAAATTTTTCCATAACTAACAATAACTAAGTCTTACTTTCCTTAATGAGCTAAGATTTGGTCTAACCCTAAAATCAATTCCTAAAATCTCTCTAACCACATTCCCGCTCATTAGAAGGGAAGCTTCCATTCTAATCTGCAAGAATAAATGAACCGGGCTAAAAGAAATAAAAAGATCTACCCATTTTTGTAAACCTAGGGAATCCCACCTTAATTGACACCAGTCACCCCTATACCAACATCGGTCAACCTGGAACCATCGTCAGTTACCATTTATTCACCTAAATAACCTTGTTTTTGGGTTGGCACATTCTAAGAGCATGGGGATGAAAAATAGAGTTGCATGTGCAAGAAAAATGGGCATCCTTTCACATATATGCAAACATCCAGAGCCATCACCAGGACAAATATTGAAGCATTGCACTCACGGAATCATTCTAGGAGCCACTACTACGATATCCAACACTATTTTTCGATCAACAACCACCTCCATTCAGCCATCAAAATCTACATCATAGTAAGTACATCTCTACTAGCATTGTCTATTTCAACATAGTTAACTTTTGTCATTCCTGTCATTAGTTTATACTTTGCATGTTCATTCCTCCATTGCTTATTAGCTTGTAATTCTACCATTTCCCTTACCCACACCACCAAATCACCATTCTGACCTAATATCCATTTCTGAGTATACCTGAGATCTCCACAGACCTTCTCATCCACTCTCCTAACCTCATTTGACCTCAAATCAACCCCTACCATTTGATCTATTTGAGTTTCTTTTACCTCGACCATACCGACACCGGTTATCCACAACTGCCATTGGTTCTACCTAAACCGGCATCGATCATACCTGATCGATGTCGGTCTCTGTGTTTTATACCTTGACCAAGAACAAACCCAACAATCATCTCACCAGTTGACCTAAACAACCTAGAATCTGACCCGACTAGTTCCAACAACCTGACAACCACCTACCCTTCATATCCGACTATAACCTAGCCTGTTATTTTAGATTTTCTTATTGTGTTTAAATGAGATACCTAAATCATATCAACTATAGTAGGACTTTGTTTATTTCTCGCATTATTATTTTTTAAACAGTGGATTGACAACCATCTAGGGAGTATCACACTTCCCGGATCTAGCACATGCTAGGCAGTCCACTATCATATATCGTTTAACTTCTCTTTTGTGGTCTTACTTTACATTATAGGTAGCTCCTCCTAGCCAAAAGGAAGCTCTCACAATCGACATTGGATCAAGAAGTCAGAATGCACACAACAACCATCAACCGACCAACATTTAACATGTATTCCTCCTTGGCCCTTACCCTTATCTATTTCGTCATTCAAAAGGTAAAGAAAATGGTGAAACATTTTGGCATGCCAGTGGGACCCATCAGGGTTCTATTGCATTTTCTTCATTCCTAGGCAATTTTTGTGTGTTTTTTTCCCTTTAAAAAGCTCGGGCATTAATCTTTTCCTTGGTAATCTTCTCTTCTTTCTAATTGCTCTAAAGGATACAATTTCATTTGGTGTATTTAAAAGAACCATTCTTGTTTCTTTTTTTTGCATTTAGTGAAAGAGCATACCCTCTCTTATTCACCATTTTTTCATTGAACATAATCTTTTGATTTGGGCTTAAAATTGGTTACATTACATTATGATTTGTTGCATTTAGCTCACATTAAAATGAGGGCAACCTATATGTTGGAAGTCATGCCCAGCTGATGGTTGACACAAAGAATCATAGAAAGCACATTTTCTCTCTCTCGTGTCTTACCAAACTTACACAAAATTTGAAATATACACATCTTTCTTAAATAGCATCTTACCTGGGAACATCTGTCTACGATCAAATGATCAGATTGGTAGGTACTCCCCATCTTGTTGCCTCTCACAAATCATCATCTCATAGGATGACCCCGCCCACCATAACATACCAAACCTCTCCGTTTAGATATCCTTCTTTGTAGGATGCCTTCCTAACAAAAAAATTATGTTCTAAATACACACGATCGATTCTAAATATCATAAGCTAAACAAACATAATAAAATCACTATTAGGATCGTGCTTTTTCTTAACATTCTTCTTGACTTGTGATTTTAGGTGTGAGACTACGACTCTCCATTTTTCTTCTTCCTTGCACATTCCACCATTGTAGTTGGAGTATTCTAATTTTTTTAGTGTGCCAGGCCCCATCTCCTCATTCTCAAGTTTTTGAGTTTGATTCTTCACTTAATTTAATTCACAAAACCCAATTTCTTCATTTATTTATAATTTCATAGTCACCAACATCAGTCTAGTGACCGTCACCGGTTCACATCTAACCATCATCGGTTAAACCCTAACGATGTCAGCTTCTAGATTTCTAGTTACTTTACCTAGAATAGCCTTCATCACTCTTTCTATTTTTTTTCTGGCCCTCAGGGAATCATCATATTTCTCCCCTATTGATACCTACTATCATACATAGTTTTCCCAATACACATCCAACATTCCTGTTCATTCTTTGAGATTGGTTTTCTTCCACAGTGACCGTATCGTTTTCAAAAATGTCATCAGCTTTACCTCAACCATCACTGTCAACCTAACCTTCATCGGTTTTACTTCAACCATCACCAAATCAACTCCGACCGTCATTAGTTGTCCTTGTTTGATTTTCAAAATCTAAACATTGACCAGATTCACCTCCTGGACCCCATTATTCTCTATTTCTACTATTTTATGTGTCATCTACATAATACAGTCTTACCAGGTCAACACTTGTTCACATGGTGCTGACTCACAACCAGACTAACGCCCTCATATTCCACACTAGTCATCAACCACTCCCACCTAGTCCCTCACCATCTTTTGTCCTATCACCCATGGATCCAAAAATACCTATCGCCATTTTTGTAGGTGATAAATAATTTTCACAACTCATTGATCATAATCATGCAGCCTTATAGTTCTACCTTTCCCACTCTTCCACCCGAGACTCCTTAGGTCAGTTGATATACAACATGCCTATATCCATCTCTCCTACCCTTATTCCTGCTTCTACATCAGCCCCTAATAATGCGATGTTACCCTCACCTACTTCACCCCCAATAGTTTCACAGCTAGGACCCATACCCACCATGACCGTTGCGTCCTCGTAGTATCACTCGCACTGCCATCATATCTGTTGTACCCTCGTTGACCACCCAAAACATAGCCTAGTCTGCACCCATTGTCTCATAAATACCCATTGCAACACAACCGCCCATGGTGTCGGTGACCCCTACTCCATTCCAAAATCTTGTCCTCTCCATCCCACAAACACTCGCCCCAATCGCTATCGAGTCACGACGACCATCCCAACTACATACACATACTATCAACAACCCCTTATCTCGTATGTCACCCATTCGGATATGTTCCTTCTATTTTGGTTCCCTATTCTCAACCTCCCTATCGGGTTCAATACCCACCCCTTATGCCACAGAGGTGTCCCTCCATCACAACCTACCAATACCCTCATCAAGTTGATGATGGAAAAGATGCGAGACACTAGAATCATCGGTTTTCGCTCACGCAATTCCCGCACCTATGATGAAATTTTTAATGATCCTATTCACCCATCCATTCCTATTCGACCATACCTCGTACATTGAGAAATGGAAAAATCAACCACTTCAATAACAAAGAAGACCCACAACAACATTTGTGGTCATTTAAACATGGGTGTTACTGATTGCCCAAGATGACGCTTTACTTCGAGGACTTTCCCAATATTGCTAATGGACCTGCATTAGACTAGTACAAAGGGCTACTAAGACACTCCATCTACTCATTTAATCAAGTATCACAAGCCTTCCTTGATCACTTCTCCATCAACATTATTTGAAGGTTACCATGATGATATTTCTTCCACACAACAAAAGATGAAGATGAGTCTATCATTGAATTTGTCACTCATTGGCACAACCTCATTAACCAGCTCACATTTTAATTACCTCAAACTAATATTATATAACTATTTACTTGGGCTTGTGCTAGACACATCTCACCAACCCTGCAGGTGAAAACCTTTCACACTTTTGATGAGGCATTCACCATGGCACGGAAATTAGAAATTTGTGCTATCAAAGAAAAGAAGATTCAACTTCATAACAAGAATATCACATTCAAATCAAATGATACTTCTTCATCTTCAAAACCCAAAAACAAATATTAAAATCCCAAAGGGTTTGCTAATGCCGTAGTTCTCAAATTTGGTCCCCCTCATCAATCAAACTCAGCCAAAACTCCTTCTAATCTCTCCCTCATCCAAGCTTTCCAATTCAAATGAGAACAATGAAAGTACACTTCCATAGGAGAATCTTATTCTTTTGTTTTGGAAAATCTTATTAAGGCTGGTGCCATTACCATCCCACCTATAAAAACCACATACTGGTTTCAAACCTAAGCAACCCATGCCCGCATGGTATAAGGAACAGAATTTTACAACTATCATCATGTCAAACATCACAACGACAATAATTGCATCACCTTCAAGAATATTGTCCAAGAAATGTTAGACAATGGAGATCTAGTCTTGGATAGCCTAAATGCACCCACTAACCAAAACTTGCATATCTTCAAGAAGCCATTCCCTAATCATGCCCCATCTTCCAACCAAGTTGGTGATACCTCAAACAATGATAGCAATGTCCACAAGGTCCACGCTATTTTTGATGACATACCAGTTGCTTCCCAATTGCCTCATGTTCCTTCCATAGATGAAATCTTAGCCCACGCTCCCCTACCTGCACCAAAATATATTTCATCTACTCCTCTACCCATAGAGGAACCCCCTTCATTTTCCCTTTCACCTGTGGAAGAGCCTATATTCAGCACGCCGCCTTTGACTCCTTAAAATTTTGAGCAGTTGTCAATGACACCTCTCCTACTCATAGATGATGTAGGTCCACTACCTATACCAAAAAAAAGAGAGTCCACTTCAGCTGGCCCATCCTCTCCTCTACCCATAGAGGATCCTATCGAAGTATTGGTGTCTTTTGATGACCCTTCACCATCGGACCTTCAAGAGCCTGTTGACCTGCTTTCATCTTTCTTACCCATAGAGTCTGAGGCTATCTATTTCCCTGTATCTCAAACACATTTCATGGGGATTGCCACTCAATCCACGCTAGCCCTACTTACAACAACACCATTTTCACGCTTGGCCAATTACTGACTATTTCAAGAGCGTTACTTTGGGGATGCCTTTTACTCCTCGTTTCAACACAAATGCAGTTGTCACTCGCTGACACCTCCACCATCTATCCAAAAGTGTTTCAAGTGACCAAACCAAACACAACCACAACTATTTCAATACCTTCCACGACACCACTTATGGCCCAACTAACACCTCTGCCCATATCTCAACATGCATCTACACCCAAACCCATGCCTATATCATATCCCTTACCTAAACCTATCACTACCTTAGGGGTCATACTGATAGCTTACCTTACTCACCCACCCATCAAATTAGATTTAGCCACATCTTCCAAAACTAACACTAAACTACAAAGTGGCCCCTAAAAATAAGATCCAATCTCCTAGACCTCATACACCAACTTCTCCTACCACACCACTATTTCTCACCCCTTCTAACCATCCTAGGACCTCACCCCTCGACCCTGGCCAAGAAACCCCCTTCCACAGGTAAACCAAGAGTGTAGAAACCCATTTCCCCATCACAGACCTCTAATATACCCAAGCCACCCACACAACTTCCACCGTCACCCGTGACTTTCTTACCACCCATACCTCCACTACTATTAATAACTTCTTCACTACCCATGACACTTTCTTCCCTTTCACTCAAGCTTCCTGCCCAACCCACACCACCTACCTCCACAAAACATTGGTTACCCCCGGGTAACTCACCCTCTTCCACCATTGGATTTTCCCTCCACATCTCGTACACCCATATCACCTTTACCCAAAAAGATGTAACCTAAAGCTAAAAATCCGCTACCCTCCCATAAGATAGTTAAACCAACCAAACCTTCCATCGCCAGTTCTTCTACCTTTCCCCTACCCAAGAAGATACAACCAACACCTAAGACCACACCACACACCAAACTAGTAGCCCAACCTACTCCCCCTCTTGTAAAGACTCTTCCTCCATAGTCAACCGTACTTGTACCCAAACCCACATTCACCTCCCATTGTGATCCATTAGCAGGGTCCTACGCTAAAATCCTAACCAATCTATTTAAGACTTCTATCATCACATTACCACCTCTTAGACCTTACAACCCACTCAAACTCAAACCAAAAGGGTTTGATCAAACAAAAATTTGTGCCTACCATTGTGTACAAGGACATGACGTAGAGAACTATAAGGCCTTAAAAACTGCCCTAGTCTAATTTATGTCCTCCTAAATAAAATTTTGACGACGACGATCTTCTTGATGAGGACCCCATTTCACCTTCACCAATTTCCACAGATCTTCTTCCGTTACCTCCTTAGTAACCAAGATCTCCACCCCCACAACTTTTTGATCCATACCCGAGATTCGAGATTAACATGGTTTGTATAAGAGAGTTGGCCAAACCACCACCAAAATTCCAATGCACCCTACTCATTTCCCAAGGATCATATCCACGACTAGGGTTTTGTCCCTCATGCCACTATAACTTCCATGACACACCATCCTCATCCACCTCCCCTCAGATTAACATGATCAACATTAGCACCCGTTCTTAGAAAGACAAGGGAAAGGAGAAAGCAATTGGCCCATCAACCAATCTTGTACCCAACATACCACCCACACCCATACCTAAAGTCATCATTCGAGGTCATGTATATCCTATTTCCAATGGGGTCACACATCACACAATGATAAAACAACTACACCAATCCCCCTTGAAATGTCTTTATACGACCTCATCCAAAACTCGAGTCACATCTTCAATCTCTCATGGAGGTCCTTCAATCTATCTAAGTCTTAACAAATGACCCCACACCCATAACCTCCATCATTACCCCTCACTAGGTCTTCACCTTTCTCTCTAGGTCTTCGCCTTTCTCTACACCTCCACACACTTGCCAAGTGGTTTCCTCAAATTTTCGGATGAAGAGATTGCTCCCTTCCAGGTTAGATGATCCCGACCCCACTCTTTTCATCTTTGTCTTTATCGATAATATATGTATACGACGTGTTATGATCGATGGTGGTGCTAGTATTAACATCATCTCCTCCCATGCATACGATAAAATGTAAATACCTACCAATTGCATGTATGGTAACCTGTTATGTTGCATTCCTTTAATGACATCATGACCTCTACCCTAGGTACCATTGTTCTCCATGTCCGCGTAGGTCCCCGCACCATCCTAGAACTTTTCTATGTCCTATAAGGGGAGTTCCAATATAACTTGCTGCTTGGTCGACCTTGGATCCATGCTATGGGTTATGTCCCTTCAACTTTACATCGATGCCTCAAATTTGAACATGAGGGACATAATTACACCATCCCTACCGACCCCTCACCTTTCAAGACCTATAACATGCTATATCGACCCAATGATGTGTGTATACTGCACAGGCATCCGCCACCATCACCACTTCACCTTCACCCACCACCAAAATTACCACTACTTCTACCGCATCTAGCCTTGTTATCCCCACTTGCAGCTTGTAGCCTATCACTGCTAGCACCCTGTTTCCCCTTCATCTAGTGAGCCATCTATACCCACTACCCACATACCAACTATTGATCCCTTAGAAGGTTTTTTTCAACACCTCACTGCAGGGAATACCGCTATGTAATATCGATACCTTCCTCACCCCACAAGAGTATGGGAATCTACGTCAACACCCCAGCTTATGACATCCATCTTTGCACAAACCTAACATATGGGGGACTTGATATGGCCACCTATTAACCCAAACCTCCATCCCAAACCCAACCATTTTCATCAAACCTACACTATCTCACTAACCATTGTTTCACTCACAATTTCCTCCATCGGTGCGCATGGAAAGGATTTGGCTTCAGTTTTTATGAACAAGGTCACCACACTATCATTTCCTGTACCTCTCATAAACATAATGACTGTAGTGGAATTGGTTTTGATGCTCCATCCTCTAAGAAGGTTCGTATCAACCTTATCCAGACAAGAAATCTTCCCCCTCTCATTCACCCACATTACCATCTTCACCCATGGAGTCCATAGATCTTGAATCTATTCCTCCTAACTTTTTTTTTCATAAACACCATTTCCCTGGGATTGTTGACCTATCAACGTAATGGTGAGGCTCCCTCTTCTCTCCTATTCCAGTATCCTGACATGATCGATGACGATACACCTTCAATTAATGTCATTCAATGTCAGGACGATGAGTCCATCCTCACCTACCTTGGTGCGGAAGACTCTTATATTCACCGGTTGTTACCCTCTAAGATGTAAACCATGTTGAAATGAATCGACCATCGAAATCAACATTAATACTCAGGATGACCCACACATTCTAAAGATCGCCAATCCTTAGATGCTACTAGAACAAGAATCCTTCACCTCTTTCCTTCGGGACCATAGCAATGCATTTGCTTAGTCCTATGCTGATATGCCCAGTATTGACCCAAAAATCGTGGTTCATAATATCGTAACCATTCCTGATGCCAAACCCATCAAACAAAAGCTATAGAAAATGCATCCTTGCATTGCTCTTCTGGTCAAAGAAGAGCTTCAACACCTTCTCTCGGTTTCCTTCATTCTACCCATTGATTATCCCTAATGGATTTATAACATCGTTCATGTCATGAAAGTGACAAAAGGACTCCACATTTACATAGATTTCGTGACCTCAACCTCACCTGTCCCAAAGATGATTTCCCACTACCAAGAATTGACCAACTAGTTGATCTCACTCGCTGGCCATGAAATGTTATTGCTCATGGATGGTTTCTCGGCTACAATAAAATATTACTAGCTCCTGAGGATCAACACAAGACTACATTAATCACCCCTTGGGAGACTTTCTGCTATCAAGTCATGCCCTTTGGCCTAAAAAATGCTAGTGCTACATATCAATGAGCCATGACTTACATCTTCCATGACATCATGCATCGCATATTGGAGGATTACGTAGATGATCTACTTTCCAAATCCAAGCATCAAACCGAACACCTTCCCGTTCTTAAAGTCATATTTGACCGCCTCATCAAGTATTGTGTTCTTCTTCAACCAAAAAGTGTGTCTTTGCGGTACTTTCTGGGAAACTCCTAGGTCTCATCGTTTCTTTGCGTGGCATATAAGTCTATCTTGCTAAAGTCAAGGCTATCCTTGAAATTCTGCCACCCACTAATCTCCATCAACTTCACATCCTACAAGGAAAGTTGTAATCAATTCATTGTTTTATCTCACAACTTTCCTACCACTCAAACCATTCCATCATCTTCTCAAGAAATATGTTTTCATTCAAATGGGATGATGAATGTCATAAAGCCTTCAAAGCCTTGAAATAATACCTCCTTCAACCACTAGTGCTCATTCCTCCTAAGGATGACTAGCCCTTTTACCTATATATTTCCGCCACTGACCATTCTCTAGGTGCCATGCTCACTCATCGTGATGACCAATACCGAGAGCAAGCGGTTTATTACATAAGATGTACCCTTCTTGACTACGAAACTAGATATACCCACACCAAAAAAATTTGCCTAGCCTTAGTTTTCATCACCACCAAACTCCGCCATTACCTACTCAACCACAAAACCTTCATCATTACTAATACCGACCCATTACACTATATGTATGCCAAAACTTATCAAAATCAACATGCTGCATGTTGTCTTATGCTTTTGGCCGACGTCGACCTTGAATTCATCCATAAAAATTCCATCAAGGGCTAGAATATAGCTAACCAATTGGCCGATGCACCTATTTCTGGGAATCAACCCTCTAACTTTGAATTTCTAGATGAGTCTATAACTACCCTTTCTCTGGAAGAACCCGCTTATCAAATGACACTCTTCTTTGATGGCTCCAAGTGTCAAGTGTGGGTGGGGGGATGGTGTTATCATTATTCCACTTGATGGTGAACCTATGCCTTTATCTTTCAAACTCAAATTTGATTGTACAAACAATATTGCTAAACACGAAGCACTCATATTGGGTCTCCAGGCTACTTATGCCTTAGATGTTAAGTCAATCAACAATCAACATCTTTGGTGATTCTCAATTGGTCATAAACCAAGTCAATGGTATATACCAGTGTGTTGTAATGAGATAATTCAAAAGTATAAGCATCACATGGAAATACTTTTGACCACCTTTACTTTTACGCACTTCAAACCACCCTACGTTCTACTAATAAATTTGTGAGTACCATGGACTTCTTGGCTTCTCGTATACCGCTTCACTCATTGACTCTAAAATATTTGTCACCATACAAAGACTACAATCACCCTCTTGTTTGCCTCATGAAGTCTACTTTATTGAAACACCGCTTTCCCTCGACCCCGTGACCTTTGGTATAAGAAATATGCAGACTATCTTTCCCTTTCCATTTTACCCGCTGATCTCACTTGTAATGGACAACATGCCTTTCTTAAAAGTGTCTCTTGTTATGTCATCATGGGTGGAATTCTTTACAAATGTGGTTTTGACAGCATTCTCTTACGATGCCTTACAAGTTTTAAAATTCCCTACACCATTAAGGAATTCCATGATGGAATTTTTGGAGGTCACTTTAGTGGTCTCATTGTCACAAAACTACATTCTTCACCTAGGCTATTACTGGACAACCCTAAACCATGACTGTTGTGATTATTTCAAACACTGCATGAAATTCCAACAACATGCTAATCTCCATCACACCCCTAGTCATGCCTTACAGGTCACGTGAGACCTTTGGTCTTTTTCTCAATGGGGTTTGGATCTTGTCGATGAGATCAACCCCCATTCTTCACAACACCACTAATGGATCATAACCGCTACTGAATATTACACTAAATGGGTAGAAGCCATTCCCCTCATTTCCACCAAAGTTGAGAAAATATGTGAATTCATCAACCATCACATCATTTTTCATTTTGGTGTCCCTCACCGCATTATCATTGATAATGGAAAACAATTCAAAAACAAAACCCTACACAAACTATGTGATGCTTTTGACATCCAACTTAGTTTCTCATCACCTTATTACTCGCAAACCAATGGTCAATCCGAATCAACCAATAAAACCTTGAACAAAATTCTTATGAAGGTAGTCAACGATACTGGGAAAGATTGGCATATGCACATTCCTTTCACCTTGTGGGCTTATCGCACTAGTATTCGCACTTCGACTTCACTTGCCACCCCTTTTTCTCTGGTCTATGGTATTGAGGCTATCTTACCTCTTGAAGTCTAGATTCCATCCCTCTGCATCTCACTACAAGACATGCTCAATGACGATGAATTTTTCCAGGATCGTTTGGCGCAACTTGAATTATTAGATGAATGTCGTCTCAACACTCTTGACCATCTCCAAATCTACTAAAAACATATCAAATGTGCCTATGACAAACGTGTTCACGAATGAACCTTTTAGGTCAGTGACCTCGTCTTGAAGGAAAATCAACATGTAACCAAAGAGGAGAAAATTAAATAGGGAAAATTTACTCCTAATTGGCTTGGGCCCTATATCATTACCCATCCCTATGGATCAAGTACTTATCATTTGTCTTCACTTGAAGGTAAGCCCGAACCTGAGCCCATTAATGCCTTACATCTTTGACCATTCTATTGTTGATATCAAGTCCTATATCACTTTCTATCAATTTATCGCTCATCCCTTGAGTGTTGTTCACCTTCCATATTACCCATTTTGAGGATCTATGACTAAACAAGAATCATGTGATTACCTGTCACCTTTTAGCCTTGTCTTCAATATGAGTACCACATCTCTACTCATAGCATGATTATCATGGATACTTTTCATCTTCTTCAATGTGGAATCCCATGGTCATTCATCACTCAAAACCTCCTCTTCATAGTTAATATTTGTGTGCTACGGTCTTGTCTTCTATACAACAACCTAATCGTCCTCTATAGTCTTGTCCATGACTTAAATGTCTTAAAACAAATAGGGATACCACTCCTTGAGTCAAACTTTCAGAAAAGATGAATACCTCAAAAGGGACATCTCTTCTTTATATTCTACCACTATCAATAAACTTCTCCCTTGAATGAAAGCTATATACAAATCATTACAAAAATATAATAAATATTCAGAAGCTTAATATACCCATCCCATATAGACTTCCCATCGATCACCTATTAAAAACAAACAAATGAATAAAAAGATGAAATTTTTGTCATGGAATTGCCTATTTTTGATTATGGGTTTCTTGTTCCGACAGACACATTGTCATACACTAAGCTATGCTCAACTACCCATTCTCTCCTCCTTTCCTTTTTAACCTAAATCCCATGTTACTCAAGGGACTTGCCACAAATGTGACATTTCATGATCATGTGACTTTTCTTCACCCTTAGAATAGTCCATTATGCAAGGCTTGTAGGGTCTTATGTTCATAAGCCCATCTAGGGTATGGTAGACTCATTAGGGTTCTTATCAATTAAGCAACTCTTTTACCACCTCTTACCATTTACCTTCCTCATTACTTATTGATTATCCTATATAGGACCAGATCCTCGACACCTGTATTTAAAAATCACTCAACCATGCCTACAACCTAAACTCAATCATGCCTATGACCTACATCACCCATGCCTAGCACCTATCAACCCATTCCACTATTTCACCCTAATCTTCCCTAGCTTATGGGAGAACTACATCGGCTTGAGGTCCCTTTTCACCAAGACTATGTAGGCACTCCAAGGGCATGGGGCCCTTAGAGGTTAGCTCAGCCACTCTCTACCCTAACCAATTCCCTCTCCCCTTTCCTATTTAACATTCTACCATAGTTTCCTTTTTATATCAATAATTGGAAATTAAACCAAACAAACAATTGCTTAACATCTTTACCATCATAACTTACACATTCATTTCATCTTGTCTACAATTTCTTTACCATAATCATACATTTCCCTACAAATCATCTTAACACGATCCACGTCATCATTAAATTTCACAAATTAATGAACTAGACACTCCACCATGCCTAACTCAACCTTACTTAATCATGCCTAAGTCAACTTGACTCCATCATGCCTAAACCAACCTAACTCTACAATGCCTAACTCAACCTTGCTCAATCATGCCTAAGTCAACCTGACTCAATCCATGCCTATGACCTGACTCCACCATGCCTACATGACCTTTGAATCTATCATGCCTAATCCACTGATTTATCATGCCTAATCCACTTGATTTCCACCTATATATATATAATGAAAATTAAAACATTTACACCATCCATACTATAAACACCATCATCTATAAATTGGAAAGTATGTGTAAACATACATGTGAACATATATACAAAATAATAATCAAAATCATCTCAAATTCACCATCATATACATCCTCACCATCTCTCCTCATCATGTAGGCTAGTATATGATCAACAATAAACAAAAATATCATCTACATCCTCATCATCTTCGAGTACGTGGCTGATATAAATATCAAAAACATGGATACTCCATCATCAATGATGACTAATCATAACCCCACCTCGATATCCCCTCCGGTTGGGTGCCTCACCAACCTCTCTCCATCTCACCCTGATTTGTCCTTTGATGGTCCTTCACTTGGAGCTAGCCTCTCGTGAAATGTGGCCTCACCCTGACCCTGTCTCGGGGCTCGATGGCCCCTTGTGCTCTCTACATTGTGGGTACGTGACCTGGTCCTCTCACTCGAGGCCTGTTGTGCTCTATACTCCCCATAGGATAGAAAATCTATCCATGTGGCCATCAAAATATCTTGATAATACCAGACCTCACCTAAGGCATCTCTCAACCGGCCTATCGGTACTATATGTGGTGGTGTCATCGGCCTCACCATTATACCTCTCTCGAGACCCTGTCCCACTGGTACCTATAAAGAGGGACCCTGTCCCTATGCCTGTGACTATCTTGAAGGACCTTGTCCCACTCTTGCTTGTATCTAGGATTGAAGGGCTATAACCTGTGCATGTGTAGTGGTCAAATAGCCTTGCAAACATGTAATTTGTGCCTGTAGGGTGGCCACCTGTACCCCATCTCCATCTCCACCTTATGTGGGTACCTGTCCCTGCACTACCTGTGCTTACAAAATAGCAACCTATGCCTCTGAGCTTATCAACTACCCCTACACTATACCCAAATATGTAATCAAGGTCGCCACCTGCCCTTTAAGGCATCCTTTGCACTGTGATGGTGGCTAAATCTAGCTACCCCTACCTCCACGGTACTTCTCGTAAATGTGTATCCCACCACTATCTATATCTATCTGTAACCCCGACATCATCAATCCATCGGTCTCTCACCTACTCCTCCTTCCTTGTCGGCACTATTAGTTGTGGTAGAGGCAGAGGCCTCTCCATGTCATCCCTCTTGTACTATGGGAAAGGTGGCGGTATATCCTAAGCAACCCAAACTGTCATCTAACCTTGTCCACAGTATCATCTTGTGATCTCCTGCATGTCACCCCCCTCTATCCACCGGAGTAGTTATAGCTCTTGTAGCTCCTCTGCCATCCACCCATATGATGGAAAACCCACATAGGGCCTCCAAATGATGTCCACACTAGACAACCCCTCTAGAAATCTCCTGTAATAGGCTACATCGTGTGTAGCTCTAGCTCTTGGCTCTCCCCAATCACAGGCACCCATCACCTAAAGCCCACTCAAACAAAACCTAGCTCGAATGCATCATCCGGAGCATACCAACTGGATACACACATATAATGTGCTCATACGCCCAACAATGGAGTAAAAATTACAAAAAAGGCTAAACCTCCGTAGCCACCCATAAGCCCATAGCTCTTTATACAACTGTACTAGGAATGTGGGCGCCCATGAAAAATTGGGTCTGTCCTCCACCATGTCATTCTGAACCCCATCAACAAACATGGGAATCTCCCACCTCTCGCATCCGATCAGTGCAAAGTAGTAGTAACTACCTCCATCAGCAAAACTACTAGCCTCATCTCCTCTGGATGGGCCTAATACATATCTCCATAGCTCATACTGGTGCTATGGAACCTCATCTCTTCCATCCCCTCACCAAAAATAGTCAACATTAACTCCTCAGAGGCCTTTGAGGAGATAGAATACACCTATGTCCCCACTATTGGTAGACACATGATCCTGTACACATCGTCCAGGTGATTGTGATCTCACCCATTGGAAAATGGAAGGTATTGGTCATTGAGTCCCATCTGTCGATGAGAGTGACCATCAAGCTTGGTCTCTAGACTATGTTTCGGTAGTGTCTGACCCCAATCAAGCCAACCTCTGCTACATGGCATCATTCATCAACTGTCGCACCCCCTGTACCTCCACGAGCAAGGAGGTACCCTATCTCTCATCCGTAGTTGGTCCCTGGCCTACATTCAACCAATCACACACATTATTAAACACTTGACTTTACCCAACATTGACCTTCAATCCCCCCACCCACTATCTATTTTACCCACTTTTCCTAACCTTTCCCCTTACCCCTCCTAGACCTCTAGCCCTTTTTCCCTAATCGGCACCGGTTACTCTTGACTGTCACCGAATCAATATAACCGACACCGGTTCCTCTCATCTCTAACCAATGTTGGAGTGACAAGACCGACATCAGCCATACCTTGAACAACATTGATCACATTTCCATGCCCCAAGCCCGAAACCCCATTTTACTCCCCCATTTATTTCCCATTTCCCCTACACACCTACCCAAACCTACCCCAAATTACTCCCCAACCCTATTTCCTCTACCTATGACCTTTCCACCCCATCATCCCTCAAAATTTTAACCACACATTTCAAATTCTCTACCCTACCCAAACTGACCTACCCATTCCCTTCTTCTTATATCAAATAATAATGAACGGATCAGATCTTACCTTGTCTCGATGTCACCTCTATGGTGGCATGTCTGACTGTTATCCTGGTGGTCCACCCAAACCCTCTCCTGACTCTTCCATGTCCAAATCAAAATCCAACCTCTCTACCAATCCCCTCAATCTTCCCGCTCTGGTGGACCCATCTACTTGGCTTATCTAACCAACCGGATCTCTCCACCTCAGCAGGATATCATCCCTTATCCTTTCCTCCCAACAAAGCACAACTCGTTCAACGCTCTGTCATTTTCAAAAAATCCAAAACATACAAATGAATCCATATTATACGGATTTTTTCTTTTTATATACCCACGTCAACTTGACTAACGTCGGTTATACCTAAACTGACATCGGTCATGTGCCCTAGCACACCATGGATGGTTATACCCAAACCGACATCGGTCATCTGCCCTAATATACCATGATTGGCTTACCTAGACCATCACCAGTTATGTATGACCAGCATCGGTTACCTATCATACTCTTGCCCATATCTTTTCCCCATTTTTGACCAACACTTAACCAAACTAGCCACCGTTTGACCTTACCCACCCTTATTGTAACCAACCTCCATGCCTACCTTACCTATACTGTCCTTAATTGTGTTTTAGGACTTGTTATTTTACCCATACCTTGGCCCTACCTGTGTTGTGACCTAGCTACTTGGACCCGGAACATTGTTAGTGACATGTGAACTCATGTGCTCGTTATACCTTGCGACACTATTACCCGTGTTGTTTGACCTAATGACCTCTTGTCGTGCCATTTATCCTAACCCAACCTTTGGTGTACTAGAACATACCTAAACATTCATGCACCTAACCTGCAAAGTGCTTCCACACCATATCCTATACCTTGATACTAGGAATCACCTCAACCTTATTTGGATAAACCTATCGACCTTAGATGATGTAGAGTTTGCATGATCTTCAACTTGGTACCGTGCCATAGTTTATATGTGTGCGTGTGTTTTAATGTTGCTACCTTTGACCTTGGCCCATTACCTTGATTACCCGATTGGACCTTTACCCAATTACCCCCATTGTCCACCTTCCTCTTCATCACATCCACCTTTTATCAAACCACTCACCGATTTTGTCTTCTACCTCATCAGTTCCTAGTTTGAGGGGGATCACCTTCACCCACACATGGGGAAACCACATCTTATTTTTGTCAGTGTCGCTTACCAATACAAGCTACACAACAAAAAAGGGGAAAAATGTAGACACCAAAATTGGGTCACACTCCCCTTGGTCCCTTGTCAAATAACCACCTCAAACATACTCACCTAACCATGACCCCTTCCACCCCACATCAATATTAATTTAATTAAATTAATATATATCCTCACAATATTTATTATCTAATTATCTTAATTCCTACCCCACCACCTCACCTAGACACCTCACCCAACCACCTCACCCTAGACCTATTCTTGGCATGTTTCCATAACTAACAATAACTAAGTATTACTTGCCTTAATGAGAGAAGATTTTGTCTAACCCTAAAATCAATTCCTAAAATCTCTCTAACCACATTCCCACTCATTATAAGGGAAGCTTCCATTCTAATCATGAGAATAAATGAACTGGGCTAAAAGAAATTAGAAAGATCTTCCCATTTTAGTAAACCTAGGGAATCCCACCTTAACCGATGCCGGTCACCCCTAAATCGACACCGGTCAACCTAGAACTATCGTCGGTTACCATTTATTTACCTAAACAACCTTATTTTTACGTTGGCACATTCTAAGAGCAAGGGTATGAAAAAAATTTGCATGCAAGAAGAACGAGCATCCTTTCATGTATCCAGACATCTAGAGCCATTTCCAGACAGATATTGGAGCATCACACTCACAAAATCATTCTGGAGCCACTTTATGATATCCAACATTATTCTTTTGATAAGCAGCCACCTCCATTCATCCATAAAAATCTACATCACAGTAAGTACATCTCTACCAATATTGTCTATTTCAGCATAGTTAACTTTGTCATTCTGTCATTAGTTTATACTTTACATGTTCATTCCTCCATTGCTTATTATCTTGTAATTCAACCATTTCCCTTACCCACACCACCAAATCACCATTATGACCTAATATCCATTTATGAGTATACCATAGATCTCCACAGACCTTCTCATCCACTCTCCCAACCTCATTTGACCTCAGATTAGCCCCTTCCATTTGATCTATTCAAGTTTCTTTTACCTCGACCATACCGACGTCGGCTATCCACAACCATCATCGGTTCTACCTAAACCGCATCGGTCATACCCGACCGACATCGGTCTCTGTTTTTTATACCTTGACCAAGAACAGACCCAACAATCATCTCACTAGTTGACCTAAACAACCCGAATATGACCTTGACCGGTTCCAACACCACGAAAACCACCTACCCTTCGAGATCGACTATAACCTAGCCTATTATATTAGATTTAATTATTGTGCTTGAATGAGATACCTAAATCATATCAACTATAGTAGGAATTTATTTATTTCTCACATTAATTTGTTTTAAATAGTGGATTGATAGCCATCTAGGAGTATCACACTTCCTAGATCTAGCACATGCTAGGCAGTCCACTGTCATATATCATTTAACTTCTCTTTTGTGGTCTTGCTTTACATTACAGGTAGTTCCTCCTAGCCAAAAGGAATATCTCACAATCGGCATTGGATCAAGAAGTCAGAATGCACGCAACAACCATCAACTGACCAACATTTAACAGGTGTTCCTCCTTGGCCTTTACCCTTATCTATTTCATCATTCAAAAGGTAAATAAAATGGTGAAACAATATGATAGGAATATTTCCCTCAAGTTCTCCCACAAATGGAAAGACAATGTGATTACATTCAAGAGGAGGGAGTTCACGATCACTGAGAGTTTGATTTCCTTCATTACCAACTTAGGGATGGAGGGGATTAAATTCTATATAAATAAGTTTGATAAGGACGTCGAGGAGAAATGCTTTGTGGAGGGAGAGGAAGTTCTGAAAATTGGGAAATCTGGTATTGTTTTCTCTTCTATTCCCCCATATGGAGATGTTGTAAAAATGGTTGTAAGGTATATTACCTTGGAAGGGCGTTACTCAATTTTTCACTCCCCACCTAGCCCTGTTGAATCATTGCAGGGCACTCGCCAAGGTTAGTTTCTCTTATTATATTTTGCACTCTCTTGAGAAGTATGTTCTTGATGTTCAAGCCCATCTTCATGCCCCCTTCATTAGGGGGTTATCTTCCTTCTTCACAAGTCTTTTTAGGATATTGTGGCCAACTATCCCCTAACCTTTAGGCCCACCCCTCCCTAACAACCTAGGGTCATAACTAAAAATCCTAGTTTTGGGGCCCCCTTTTGACGCTCCATCGGATAAAAGGGTTCTTCTTAATATCACTAAAGGTAAGGATATTGTTGTGGCCCAAATCTGTTGAATTTCAACCATTTGGCCTTGGCCCTCGAGGCTAACATTGACATTAGATCCCAATTAAAGCGGTAGGATGACACCATCAAGGGCATTGAAGATAGTGTTGATTATCTTCTTAATGAAGGCAGCAAGGAGGATTTGGACCCCACTACTATATTTAATCTTGAAGAGAAAATGGAAAATCTAACTACTTAGATTAGTGCCACTGGAGGAAAGGGTGAAAAATTAGTAGACAAACATATCAACCACCTCTCCCTACATAAAGCATTGTTGGATATTGTTCAAATTAAAGTTCATCAGATTTGTGATGTTATTGGTATTATGAAGGATGCTTGGAAGGGAGTAAAACTCAAGAATAAATCTATTACTGCTGGTAGCTAGGACCCTACCCAACATACTACCATCATTTTGTACAAGGCCATGAAGGATGATAAGAGGGTTTTGAACAAATTTTTCAAATAGGTCTTTTTGTTTGATACTTTTTGTATCAACATTATTTTTGTGTGGTTTTGTAGTTGTTTTTCTATTTTTCAAATTTTGTAGGGATTCTTGCAAACAATCTTCCCCGCCTTATTTCCTATCATAATATCTAGCTCTTTTAGGCTCATGTTGTTGGGGTATGGTTCCCACTTATCAAAAAACCACTTTTCTACCATTCTCAATCCTGAATTTTGAGATTTTTTGTTCTATAGGGTTTGGTCCCCTTCAAAACCATTTAACCTTAATAAAATAAAATAAAAAAGAATACAATCCCATTATGGCGGTGAAATCATCATAGTGAGGGTTATATATAGGAAGGGGGTAAAAATAAGTCATTTTCACCCTCTCGCTTAACAAAAGCGTAACTCTACCAATCGTGATGAGTAGCCATGAATGCCCCAAAGTTTTTTCATCATGTCAAGTGAGTCCAAGAGTACTAGTGGACACATTTCCATGAGGAGCAGTGTAGGTGACATTTTGTATTACATTTTTAAATTTTGCACGAATTAATTTTCATCACATTTAATAGGGCCAAATCCAAGGTGCATGAGGAAACTAAAATTGGCCTCATCCAATTTTAGAAACTTTGTCTACATTAGAAACAACCCTATAGCAATTTTAGAGGCCTTTCAAAAAAATTGTGGCCTTGCTAAGGGATTAGCGGTTTTACTACACATCGTGATAGCCTCATTAAAAGCAACAATCTCACTATAACTTGTAGCGATCTCACTTGTAACAACCTCACCATGATGTGTTGTGACCTCATGACACTTTAGAAGTCTCACTTAGGTGTACAATGATCTTGCTTATAATTTAGTGATTTTACTAGTAGTTTAGTTGTTTTGCTAGTTTTTAGCAGTTTTGTGTTAAGGTCTAACGGTTTCACTAAATAGAATGGTGTGCTTAATTTTTGCTAGTTTTTAGCAGCTTTGTGTTAAAGTGTAACAGTTTCACTAAATAGAATGGTGTGCTTAAATTTTTGAAGTTTTGATTTATTTTCTACAAAAATATCTAACTCTAACACACATTTTTGTGTTTTTGTGATTGTAGGAGCATTTAGGCACAAATTTAGTTTTACGAGCACCACTCATGTGCCTGTGAGTGTTGGAGGATGTCCATCCTCATGACGAGACAATTCTGCAGAGATGGGATTGTTTTATATTGCCTTGATACCTACTATTTGTGTAGGTCGATTCTAGCCATTTTCATTGGTTTTTTCATTGATGTCAAGTGGCATTGATGGAAAAAGGTGTGAATGATTCTATTGAAGGTTGATTGGTAGTGCCAAGTTCACAAAGTGGTTCCAAGTGGTGTGCATGGTTCAACATGTATCAATAGGTATAGTGGTATGATGAGGTTTCCCAAGGTGGTCAAACATGGTCAAAGATGATGAATGTGATGGAAATGTGCTTCAATGATGTACAATGGTCTCTAGATACTTTATTGTGCATTCAAAATGATTTTAGAATGATTGCAAGATGATTTAGGGTCATTGCGGGATGATTCAAGGTCACTACATGCATGGATAGTGAGTTAATAATATAATAGATAAATTAAAAAGGTTAGTACTCTTGTTTCCATTTTTAGAGGGCTAAAAATCAAATTCATATGTCCTAAGTACTCCCAGAGTCTAGTTGGAGAAAAAAAAAGTTTTTTTTTGTGTACTTAGAAAAATTTGTGAAAAATGAGTTTTTGAGTTTTAAAGTAATGCGGGTATCTGGGGTGTGGATGGAACATGTTCCCCAAGAAATTTTTTTCTGCGTTGGTGGTAAAGCCGCAACACAAATAATTCTATGTTGTGTGGATAGATCAAACATTTTGGGCCCAAGACCCATCCAAGTACAAGTTCCATAAAAGTATTTGTTCCCCACAAGCTTGGTTGGGCTGCAAGATAAATGGTCTTTATAATGCGGGTTCGAGATGGTTATTAGGCATAGAATACCTTGAAGGCATAGTTCCATATGGCACCAAGTTCTCTTCATGTCGTCCAACTCGAAAGTCAAAGATATTGGATAAAGACTAGAGTATTGCGGGTTGGGTTGTCATTACAGGCACAAGAGACCCCAACAACACAAGTTCCAAGTGGGACTTTGTTCTCTGAAATCCTTATTGAACCAAAAATCAAAGGATCAAGGAGAGTGAAGAGGTGTGTGGATGGAGGTTGAGTCGGAAAAACACAAGGGATATGGAGGAGTTCCACACAAAGGTTAGTTCCTGCGAACCTTGTTGATATGAAACACAAAGAAACATGTGAGGTGCAAAAGATTAAGGCATCAAAAGAACAAGGATAACATGGAACAAGTTCCATGAGAACCCTTGTACCCCATAAGTCATTATGACCTGATTTACAAAGGAAAGGTGAAAACCAAGGATATGGATTATAGTGTAGGAGATGATGGATGTGGGAGAACTTAGCCTTACAACCCAAGTTCCTAATGTTTCTTATAAATATGATTTATATTATTTACAAAGGGAGGTATAAGGTAATGATTTAATAAAGTTATAAGGTATAAAGTGAAATAATTAAATCTTATGTTCCACGAACCCCGTAGACCCACAATGCTGACATATCTTTCACTATAGGTGTCCAAATTCATATTTTTCAGACTTTTTGGAAATGTAAGCTCATCCTATACACCATGAAAGTAAAAAATCCATGTTTTAAAGAAAAATTATGATAAAAATAGAAACTAGTCATTTATACCCAATACATGCTCAAAATACACAAAATCGGAAAACTAAAATGCGGAACTTGTTTATTGTTGGAGCTCAAAATTACACCCTGGATATGATCATGAATGACAAAGAATTCTAAGGAAACATGGGATTATCTCTCAGTTGTGGGACCTATGAACTAAGAGAGACTTCTAGAGAAGGTTAACTTCCTCTACCTAATCTTACTGCTAAACTATTCCTAGGAATCAAAATGCAACTATCTAACTCTACTCTAAAATTGAAAGTGACCAGGGGGTGAGAAGCAGATGCATAAAACATAAATCCTAAACTAGAGAGGTGATAACACCAGAAAGAGGGGTCCAGACATTCCAATGAGTGAAAAATGGGGAGAGAATGATGAAGGATAGGGAAAAAAAGAGATCCATAGTCCAAAACAACATTTCACCGACTTGTTTCACCAATATGAACATACATATGAGAAAAATGTTTAAGGTAGAAGGATGGTACATGAGGAATACCTAGAGGTCATGAAGATTTTGTGCACCATTGAAGACTAGGCCATTCAAGAGCACCCCTTTTTGTTTTAGAAGGACTACCTGAGAAGCAAAGGAAAACCACAAGATAGAATTAAAAACATTGTTTGGTGGATTTCCTAGCGAAATCTAGACCCAGGATGTTGGGTGCTTCTTAGAAGGATGCCAATCCACATTTAAATACATATTAATGCATATAAATAACATGAAAGAGATTCTAATTATAGTTGTATAATTTAGGTATCTCACATAAGTACAATAATTTAAATCTAATCTAAATAGTGAATACAAGATTAAATTTAAAGTGGGTGGTGGGTTGTTAAGGTCTATAGGTGTAGCAGAGGGTATTATGGAGGTCTAGGTGAAGTTGTGGGAGGTTTTGAGAGGTTTTGGGTGAGGAAATAAGTTTGTTGGTTTGAGAAAATGCTAGACACGAGAGACCGATGTAGGTTGGGGAACCGATTCCCATCACTAGTTTTAGTTGGGATCGGTTGGCTAACTAATCACGATAGGGTAAATTAGGTGCCAAAATGTGAATAGGGTTTGGCTCGGGCTCTCTATGACTCTGCAGTGTTGGGAAGGCTTAGGCAAGGTGTTGGGATTTAGGTGAAGGCTTAAGAAAGGTGAGAGAGGTGATTGGGAAGGAAGAGAGGTTCATGTTGGTAAGGTATCAAGTAGATGGGTGATAGACTCGTATTCAAGTGAGAAATTAGCAAGATCAACAATAAATAATAAGAGATCTAAGATCAAAGCTAAGAAAATAACAACCTAGTTAAGATACTTATCTGAAGATCTGGAGATTGGTATATGACAGTGGTTGGTGGGTGCTCATAGAAGAAATGGGTATGGATCCAAGGTATTACAAAAATGAATCATGTGTGCTTCTCTGTGTGAAATATCCGAGGCTATGGAGCAAGAGGTTAGTTCTTTAGTGATGAAATTCAATTTTGTGGTGCAATTTGTTTGATCGTCATTTGAATGAAAGGATGTGAATGAATAATAAAAAAAACAAAAGTAGAATGTGAGGAAACAATTGTAAATCATTATTTAAAGGAACCGATGGTGGTTCCTTGGCCAGTCTTGTGAGGAATAACGACGTCGATTAGGTAGAAATTGTCAATTTTTCTCAAAACAACATGTTTTTTCCTTTTTGGCGTGGGTCAAGATTTAATTGTGGGCTAGGAGTCTCGAGTTCACATTTAAATAGTAGGAAATTGATAGAAGAAGTGGTTAACAATAAATATTAGGTTTAGAAAGAGTCTTAGTTAGTTAGGGGAAGTGATGACTTAATGTTAGGAGTGATGACCTAGTCTCAATTAGTTAAATGCCCTTGGAATGGGTCCAAGGTGAGGTGGTAATTAATCTAATATTGATAATTAGATTAATAACAATGTGTGAAAGGGGTCATGGTAAGGGGGTGTGTTAATTGAAAGGGGATTAGAGGGTTGTGACCCAATTTTGGGTGTCTACATTTGCCCCTTTTTCATGTAGCTTGTACTAATAAGTGACGATGACAAAAAAGTAGGTTGCCATAGATAAGGGTGGAGGTGACCCCCTTAAACCGGGGAGTTGATTAAGTGGAAGGATAAATTAGTGATGGGTTTGATAAGGTGGTAGGTGATGAAAAATGGGGTAAGGTGTAGGTATAGGTGTGATAAGGTGGAGGTAGTCAAACATATGCACACACTTAGAATGTAACAAGGCACAAGGTTGAAGAGCACACAAACTCTACATTTTCAAAGGTTAATAGTTTATCCAAACAAGGGTGATGTGGTCTAGGTAACCAAGGTGAAGGATGTTGTTGAGCGGACAATGTATACCACTTAGCGAGAAGGCGTACGGAAGATTCACGTGGAAGAGTAGAGTGTGTTCAAAGGTGCGGGAAGATCAAGAAGGAATCATGCACAAATGATAGAGATAGATTCGGGACTTAGTTGTTTTCATGATTGTGATCTATTTTTGGAAGATGGCATGTAGAAAACACAAATGGGAAAAGACTTGCACGACATGCGGTGGATTATTTTGGAAGAGCGGTTATGAAGCACTTTGTATGGATGCGGGCTAAAGATAGAATTACTACTGATAGTTAACTAGGAGAGATATAGTGTTAGCACACTTGCATGGGTGGCTCTAATTGTAAAGGCGCATGGCTATTTTCAGCCTACGGCCTATTTTTGGAGCTATGCAAGTGGTGAAGGAAATTCCCCACCCTTATAAATATGTAATGATCTACGTAGTATAGAGAGAGGTGATAACTTAATTACTATTAAGTTATGCTTTTTGCCAAATATGATGTGTCCATAAACTATGGTATTTTATATTGTAATGAGCTTCTATGTATTTATCATGTTTAATATAATGGAGTGTATTGGCTGAATCGAATATTAATCTTAAGTATAATTGGTTCTTGCATGTTTTGATTTCATCATGGTTATCATTTAAGTTTGTTATTCTTTAGATATAGATCTAAACATGCACTGTAGAATGATGTATTAATTATGGATCTAAATGCATTAAGTCTTCATCATGCTAACATCCTATAATAGAAACCCTAAAGAGGGGCCTAGTACCTTTGCATGATTTGGGTGAGTGCTCAGTATAGGTTGAATGATGTTCCATCACATGTAGGATTTTACTAGTAAATTCTAGGCTGCATCATTGGTTCCATTGTCAGGACCTCTTTTTCAGTTGTTTTCATGATGGTTCACGATGAAGACATATTGGTTGACCCTAGCAAGTGTTGAGGAGTGGATACATAACCTAGAAGAAGAATATGCATGAAGGTTCAGCACTAGATCTAAGTTTAACACATGCGTATGGGTGGAATAGAATCATGTATGACGGTTTGTATGAGAGATTATTTTCTATTTTTACTGGTAAAGTTGTATGAGTGGCTGGTTTCTTATTCTTCTAAATGGAATTGGAGGTATCACACACTTGTTTGGATGCGAAAGAATTTCAGACCCTTTATAATGCTAATATAAATTGGACACACGTTGTGGATACTTGGTTTCATGGAATTCTGAAAATCTATATTCATGAATACTCAATTTCCATTTATTCTTGCCCAAAGGTAGAAAAATTCCAAGTTTTACAATATCCTAGGGGAACCTACCTATAAGGCATTCCATTGGCAATAAAAATCTTGATGGTAACCCTAAACTTGGAGAGAAAACCTATGGCTAACTAAACCCCACCATGCGTGGGGCTGGGAGCAAGTTTGGTGAAAGATGACAGACCTAGCAGTGGGGAGGTAGAGAGAAGAAAGGTGGATTAATTATAATGAGGTGCGCGTGAGGGAGATAAAGAAGCAGTGAGATGTTGTAGAGAAAATGTCCTTGAGGAGAGAGATGGCTCGTGAAGGATTTGGAGCTCACGTAGAAGGCGTGGAGCTGGAGCATCAGGAACTCCCCCATTTGGGAAAACATGACAAGGAACCCTCCTTGGCCTCACATGGAAGCGTGCCAATAGAGACGACTTGGGCCGCAAGCGTGCATCGAGTCTACCCGATAACCTTACCCTTGTGCTTGATCTTCCAGTATTTAGTACAACAAATAGTCAGCAAGCTAATTTAGGTAGTAGAGGAGCATGAGTAAGTCATATAAAAAACACATCAATGGTAGCACAAATGTATTCATTATTATTTGGAGGTACCTTTTCAAGTGTATCTTCTGCACATAATTCAAGCATGTAGAATTTTGGACTCTCTTACGGGAGACGGTAACACTTCACGAGATAGTAGGAGTGAAGTTCGGTACTCTTGTTGGGACACGGGGATTACATATTTTAGTTTGACTCGGCTCTAGCTTTGGGATCGGGGTATAGGTGGTTCTAGTTCTAGTGGATTTGGTGGTTCTGGAGGCAGAGGAAACACAGGAGGTTCTAGATTAGGTGGGTAGGGTCCACACCAACCCCAAAATATTTACATGGAGATGTATCTTCGTCTTCTAGAGTATAGGGGCATAGAAGATGTTGTTGAACACGTGCACATGTGTGAAATACTGTGGTGCGTAAAAGGAATCATGGTTTTGAGCGTAGGGAAAGTCAATTCACTACTACATTACAAGGGTGTGCACATAGTTGGTACAGAAAGTTTGACCCTAATCAGACTTGCGTAGACTATGCAGTTTTAAAAGACATTTTCCTTAAAGAGTTTCACATCCCTGAGTTTGAGAAAAGAGTATAAGTGCACTCAAGGATATTAAGAAAGGCACTACTAAGAGTGTCAAAGAGTATGATGCTCATTTCAAAATGTTGTTATCTAAACTTTCTTATGATATTCATGCAAGCCAACATGCACAATGGTTCATTGGAAGTCTAATTACACCATTTAGAAGGGCACTATCATCATATAAGACATTTACTTGATCCATGTGAAGCACTTGAATCAGCCTTACGTACTTGAGGCGAGTTGGAAGTATAGACACTGGGGTGAGCCCATTCTTAGAAGCAAAGATTGCAGATATGGCAAAACAATTAGAGAATATATCGAGAAAATTCAACACATGAGACGTGCACAGGGAATGTGGTGTAAATATTTTGAAGTGGAAGGTCACACAAAGGATATTTGTCCCTGCAGATCAGTATGCTCATTGTTGTTGGACTGTGAGATATGTCATTTAAACCATGATGCTATCTGCTACACATTATTACGATGTGTAATAAGGAAGAACGTCTCTTGTTAATGTAAAAGTTTTAGGTCCACAAATCATGACACAGAAGACTGCCGGATGATTGGTCAGATCCATGATGCTATAGATATTGGTGTATGACAGACATGAATTTCAAATAAGTCTAAAGGAAAGAACAAGCATCGAGATTGGGATAACAATCAGGCATTCTATGATTGGAATGAAGGACATTTTTAAGGTTTTCATGGAAGAGGTCGAGGATACCATGGTGGTGGAAAAGGCGAGTTCCCTCGTAGAACATGTTATACATGTGGGTCCCCGACCACTACCGGCGTGAATACCCTCGAATATTATAAATTTTTTTGTGGAAAGAATCATAGTTATGAGGAATTCCCGAACTTGTATGAGCATATTAGCAAGTAGCATAAACAAGAAAATAAAGGTACAGGGATGGTTAGGATACAAAACGCCTGTGGAAAATCGGTGGATGCCCAAGTTGGAACTATAATCGAGGCATTGCAAGTAAAGATCACTACCCATGTTGAAGTGGTGCATGCCAAAGAAGCATTACAGCAGAAGCCTACCATCACTAAGGAGGAAGTTCTACATGCACGATATCCGCATCCCACCCATCGAAGGGGGTTTATCAAGAAACCATGGAGGAACTCATAAATCTTCGGGGTGAAATACAATATTTAAAAGAGCAATCGTAGAAGATGGAGCAAATGAAAGCAATTGAGATGGTCCAAAATGATATGGATGACTTGAAAGAAGTGTGAAATATGTTGCATCAAGAAAATATAATTCCACTATTAGGGAATTTATTAAAGGGAAACACTCTGCACGCAAGTATTGAGACTAGACAACATATCCCATGTAAATCTCCCCCTCATAGCCTATATTGTGACAAGGAAATTACTTTGAATGTTGTTGTGGATGGGTGGCTTTTGAGTAATATATTGATTGATACCAACGCTGAAGTCAATGTTCTTACTTTAGATGCATGGGTACAAATCGGAGACCTCCATTCAGACCATCCTCTAATGTATTATTCGTGGCTAATCGAGACTAAGGCCACTCCCATTGGAGTTTTAAAAGATGCATCCATTACCATATAGGGAGCCAAGTTCATTGGGGATTTTGAGGTTTTAGCGCTGGCAGAGGTAGATAGCTTCCCAACTCTACTGGGGCATCCTTGGTGTTATGAAAATAATGTTGATCTTCGGTTCAACAAGGGTTATATCAGCTTTGAAAATAAGGAGGAAAGAGTTATTATCCCTTTAACAGATGGAAAATATGCACCCTATGTTGATCCCTTGAGTGAGGAAGACCTGAATAGGATTTATGTATGTGTCGTCCGGGACCCAGAGGTGCATGAGCCATCTAAAGAAGGAATCCTTCAGTGGGAGGATACACAGTCTATTAGTGATACTACAAGTGTTGCTTGTGATAATTGGGCTCATAACACTTATGAGTTGGTAGGGCACAAAGTAAAGAGCATATTTTCTAGGGACAACAGACCATGTTGTATCAGGAGAATAGGTAACAACTTGGTACCACGTTACACTAGATAAGGAGACCCTATGGTGTTCCTATGCACCATGGAGGAACAATGGATAGACCAGTTGGAGAGAAGGAATATGCTAGCATATACCCTATGTGGGACAAAAATACACTAGTGGGTGGTCCACAAGAATAATCTTGTAGGATGGAATGAAATTAGGATTGTTCTTACCACTAGGTTCTTCAAGAGTAATGCAACTACTCAAATATGCACTTATCATGGTAATCAACCTATTCAAAGGCTCCACTTTTAGCGGTGTGAGAGACTCGGAAAGAGGGGCAAGATGTTGTACCACCTTTGCTCTGGGTGCAAAAGTTTTATTCCACTTTACTGAGGTTATGCATGTGCTTGGTTTGTATATTCGAACTCCTTAGAGGGAATGGAAATTGGTATGATTTAATTGTAGGAATGACCCATACATTTGATTTCTTCTCTACTAAACCTCTGGTAGAAGAAGCATTAAAGGTTATAAATTGCTTAACTATGGGGGATAGTGCCAAGGTGGAAGAACTCATTTAGGAGTTATTTAATGAAGGATACTCAGGAGCATGTTTTGTAGAAGCAACAAAGGCCGATGCCACACTACTTCAATGCACTTGCCTTGAGAAAGAAATAGGAAAAATGGTCTACTTAATGAATGATGAAGAAGTAGAAAATCTTGATATAGACCATTCAACGGTAGTTGTGAGGTGTTGGATAGTGAAGATACAACCATGTGCGCTATCATGAACCCAGATGAAGACAAAGAAAGTGAATATTGGATCATATGTTGAGCCTAAGGAGGCCATAATTGGAGACTATTGGTCAAACTCTGAAGTGGAAAAAATCATTGAATTACTACGGGATTATCAAGACTTATTCCCTCGGGTGTAGCATGAACTTAAATGCATGCATGAATCATTAGGGGAGATGAAGATAAATCTTAAAGCGGGTGCACTTGCAGTCGGAAAAGAGACCCTACAGGGATGAACCCCAACTTTCTTGAAAATGTAAAAAAAGAGATTGACAAAATGTTGAAGTCTAGAATCATCAAGCCGGTGGACGAGTCATAATGGGTTAGTCTAATGGTGATCGATATCAAGAAGGATGGTCGGATTAGGATATGTGTAGACTACGGGGAGCTGAATGATTCATGTGTGAGATCCCTTCCTGTGACATTCATTGAGGAAATACTAGAAGGAATTGTGGGGTGCGAAATCTATTTATTTACATATGGGTTATTTGGGTTTCATTATGTTAGGATTGCCTAGGAGGATAAGGAAAGACTACTTTCACTACTCAATGGAGAAACTTTTCCTATATTGTGATGCCTTTTGGTATGAAAAATGCACCTTTTGTATTTTTGCGCATAGTTGTTCAAGCGTTTAAATATTTTATTCACAACTTCTTATAGGTTTATTTAGATGATTGGATGGTGTATGGACTTGTTAAGGATCATTGTGTCAATCTGCGCTTAATGTTTGAAAGATGTAGATAGTTGAGTATCTATTTGAACATAAAAAAGTGCATATTTACTACACCATTTGGAAAAGCTGTTAGGACACATAAATTATAAGGAAGGTTTGTTGGTTGATCCGGCTAAAGTTGCATCATTATCACTGAAAGAGCCTACCAGTCAAAGTGAGGTGTGTGGATTCTTGGGTCACATGGGGTATTATAGGAAATTCATAAAGGGGTATGCCAAAGTTGCTTCACCTTTGGAGGAGTTACTAAAAGGAAAAGGTATGTTCTACTGGGGAGAACTATAACATCGTGCATTTGAGACATTGAAGGAGAAACTTACTACTGTGCCTATTCTGTGCTTTCCTTTGTGGGACCAACCATTTCATGTACATGTGGACGCCTTTAGCATGGCCATTGGCATGGTGTTGGCTCAGCCTAGAGAAGGTATTATAGATCATCCTATCTATTTTTCTAGTATAAAGATGACTCTGCAGTAGAATTACACAACTACATAGCACGAAGCTTTGTCAATGATCTATGTGCTACATAAATTCGATAGTACCTTCTAGCTACACCATTTTTATTTTATACAAATCACATGGCATTGAAGTATTTGGTAAATAGGCTCATTTTACAAGTGCACATATGCAAATGAGTACTATTATTTCAAGAATTTTATTTTACATTGTAGTAAAAAAAAGAAAATTAATTCTCGATTAGACCATTTATCCCGAATACGATCGAGAAGAAGCACATGCCATTGAAGATACCATGCCCGATGCACAGTTATACAGGTTACAATGCATGCCATCGGAATTAGAGGACATTGACGTCTTTATAAACAGGTATGGCACCATAAGGAATGAAATCCTTAGAGAAGAAATAACTTACTATACGCGCGGAACCCTATATGTTGATTAGCAGTGCCCTGTACAAGGTAGGTCAGGATGAAGTATAGCACCACTCTGTACTGGAACATGAGCACACAGATATCATGGAGGAAGATCATGGTGGTATTACAGGTGGCCATTATGTAGGTGACGCTACTACGTGCAAGATTCTACTCATTGGATTATGGTGGGATACTTTGTATAAAGATTGTAAATCATATTGCAAGGTTTGTGATCATTGTCAGTGACTTGGGAAACTAGGTTAACAAGATGAAATTCCTCTAAGACCTATTACTAGTGCATAGCCATTTCAAAAATGGGCTGTTGATTTTGTGGTCCTATTTCACCACTATGCGCGAGGACTAGATCACATTATATCATCACTTACATAGACTATCGAAAAGGTGGTCGAAGTAGTGCCTACTGAAAAGGATTGTGCGTTGGCTACTGATGCTGGTTTTTATGGGAAAACATTATTACAAGGTATAGATGTCCTTTGATTTTAACCAAAGTGATAGGGGCACACATTTTTTGAATGAGATGATCAGAATTTTATTGGATGAATTCATGATTGTACACCATAAGACTACACCATAACATCCTCGGAAAATGGGATTGTTGAGGCTTTCAACAAGATTACAGGCCGAGGCATTGACAAACATTTATGATGTTGGAAGGAAGGATTGGGATGATAAAGTTTCTGCAGTACTTTGGGAGTATAAAACAACGTACAAGTGACTAAATAAGGCCACACATTTTCAATTGGTGTTTGGCACCGAAGTAGTTCTTCTATGGAATTCATGCTACCTTCTTTACGTATTGCGTGTCTTTGGAGGTCTAGCTGATGAAAAAGCATTAGAAGAACAAATTGAAAAGTTAATAAAGCTAGATGAGCAATGAGCAACATCCCGTTGGAGTCAAAAACAAGAAAATTCTGATAGAAAGCATGGCATGACAGCCAGACACATCAAGGATAAAAGTTCAAGATTGACATGAGATGGTGATCCTTTATGTTTCTAAGTTTTTTTTTTCCATCTAGGCAAACTCAAAGTACATTGGTTGGGGTTGCGTGTTATCACTCACATAATTGAAATAGGCACTTTCCAATCGGGAGGCGCTTAATGGAACATAGTTACCTAGGTATGTAAACAGGAGTAGGTTGAAGCCCTACTATAAATAAGTCTTCTTGGTGTTTGTAATAAGGTAGTGTTGCCATTTAGATTAGGTTTTCAATTATGTATTTCCTTCTTTGTCGCTATGCTTTGTCAATTTAGTTGGTGTTTTTGTGTAATAAGCACGTTTGCGCACCAGAAGCTAATTATTATTTGAAGAATTTTTATGCACAGAGGACTGCACATACCATTAGTGTGGGGTGGTTATTGATATCCAGGTACAGGACTATTGAAAATAAGTACACATGAAAGGAACAAACTGCTGGGGTAATATTCAAGTTGGAGATTTTTTTAAAAAGGATTGCTTCTGAAATGAGGACTATATATGGAGATGAATGAAGAAACAAGTATAACATGAGGTAAGTAGGGGGCCATGGGAACTACGAGGTAAGGCACAATGGCGATGTACTTGGGCACATGGAGGTGTGCTTTAAGAGAAGTCCGCAACTAGAAGGTAGGAAGGCACACCGAAGGTTATAGCTTGGGCACAAAGATGTACTTTTGTGTGGAAAGAATGAAAATGGTCAATTAATAAGAGGATTGTTGAGTACGTGAAGGAGCAATAAATACACTAAATTTTGAATATATATATAAGGATGGGATGCAAGTTAATTCTTACCATGTAAATTGTGAGAATTTTAAAAGAGCTAAGTGTAAATGAGATGAGAAAATCATGTTGAGGTGTACAGAGTGTGAAACTAGACATGGAGAGAAGATTTTTGCATAGGAGAAGTTTGCATCCCCATAGGTGAAGGGTTTGAGAGAAGAAAACGTGTTACGAAAGAGCTAGGGCATGCAATTTCCACTAGGGCATGGTTGTCTCCCAAAAACCACTTTTTGTTTTCCAAGTTAAGTTTGAAATTTCGAGCTCTCACCCTCCTAAAGTATTTAAGCCAAGTTGAAAGTTTGAAGAAATAGAAAAATCCGTGCCCTAGTGTTGTTTAAATCTTTGTTTTGCTCGTTTTGAGAAATTCTCCATCTCCTAGTCTATGCACGTAATATCCTCTTTACAATCTCATTTTTTGATCGAAATTATTCACTTCTTCTAGGGCTTGGGTCATCAAATCATTTTTTAGCTCTAGGACTCGACTCGCGAAGGAAATTCAAAAATTGGACTCAAAATGATGAAGTTATCTTCCTCTGTTTATTCTTCCCATGATCAAGAATGATGGGTGTTTTCTTCCCCAGTCAAATTTTGGCCTCATCATCCATGGGTACATGGACATACATAATTAGAAGTGGGTCGGTGGAGAAATTTATGTTTTTGAGCCTCTTTGTAAAAAAGGAAAAAAGTTAAAAAGTGACCCGCAGCCCCGATCAGGCTATAAAGGGAAAAAGTCAAAGTTGAAGCCCACCATTGAAAAGTAAAAGTGGATGAATAGACCATCGGGGCACTTTTGGAAATTTAACCAAATTCCCAAAAGTGAAGTAAAATTTCTAGAATTCTCTGTGGCTCCACTAATGTCTTGGGCCCACCATTGAAAAGTCAAAGTGAGAGAGTGGAGAGGTGGAGAACTTTGAGTTTTTGATCCTTTTTCCAAAAAAGGTTAAAATATTGAGAAAAGCGTCGTGACCCCATTTCCAATAAGAGGATGCCACGTGTTAAGATTTCAATCAAAGTAGTGGGTCGGTGTAGGAATTTGCATTTTTGAGCCTCTTTGTAAAAAAAGATGAAAAGTTAAAAAGTGACCCGTAGCCCCGATCAGGATATAAAGGGAAAAGTCAAAGTTGAAGCCTTTGAAAATTCAAATAAGGAGAGTAGAACGGCGAGAGGAATTTGAGTTTTTAGCCTTTTTCCAAAAAAGGTTAAAATGTTGAGAAAGGGGCGAGACCCCATTTCCAATGAAAACGTGCCATGTGCCTAAGTTAAAAAGTTAAAGCGGGGTGCGAGACCAATTTGTTCCAAATTGCCAAATCTCTAAAAATCACAAAACGCAAAGGCTTTCCCCATACCGCTGCTCCAATCTCTTCCTACCACGTGGGCAACCCGATTTCAAAGTTATAAGAAAATCAAACAGGTTGTATTCAAACTGGAAAATAAAATGTAACGTTCACGTTGTAAGATTTGGTGTTTAACCCGCCATGAGCATTTTTTTTCACAATGGAGGAATTTGAAGAGGCGTAAATGATTTGTAAAGTTGTAACCATTTTGGCATGAGATATAATGGCTCCTCAGAGCCATTTTGGGGGAGGTGATTGATTTCAAAAAGACTAGAGTGCTCTATACCTAGAAAAGAGAGAAAATGCCATACTTCTTCTATTTTCCCTTCTCCTTATATTTTCCTCTATTCTCAAAGCTCGTATAAATTATGCTTTATCTTTAATAATAAAAGAAGGAATTTTTGCCTCTTTGATTGAGGGATTGATTGGTACCTTGTGACCAATGAATTTCATTCGGTCTTGTAGCTTCTCCTATGGATTTTTTTCTTCTAACTATAAATGCATGTAAACAAAATTTCTAATTAATGTGTGTGGGCATCTGCTATTCTACTCACAACATTAGTTTTCTCCTACCTTCATTTCCACTCCCCTTCCCCTTTCCAAGAAATTTTTTCTTCTCTAGTGATACATTGCTAGCTTTACCACGAGGTCGGTGGAGTGCCCCTACTCGATCTTTGGTCAAAAGGCCGCCATTGAAACCCATCTTTCATGCATGCACCTACGAAAATTGCACTGTTCAAGTAGAGGGACTTAGATTCCCATTGCGTTGGCTTGAAACCCACCAATTTTTCCACAAGAAATATTTTCTCACCAACATTTTTGGTGACCACTGTGGGGTAGATTTTGCAAAGATTCTGCACCTAAAAATGACCTCAGGGTCATAAAATACAAAAAAATATTCTAGAAGAAATTTTTTTGGAGATTAAATAATCACACAAACTACATGGATGTAAATCATGGCTATTCTAGGAAAGCCTCCTGTTGAGAGACCTTATTTAATCTTTCACATCCAAGAAGACATTGTTTTTGATCTGAGAGAAGTTATTTGGCATAATAGACAAAGTGTCAATCAATACTTCATTGCCATAAGGATTTTGGACCTGGAAGAGGAGCGTCTTTATCAAATTGGAAAGGCAAAGACAAATTCCAACAACCTAGAGAAGAGCATAAAATTTCAAGCTGGCTAATAGAAGATACACCTAAAAATTGAGGCAAGGAGGACAAATTGATCCCACATTTGAAGAGATTTAAAGAGAGGCAAGAGCTGAAGAGGAGATAAGGGCTCAAATTGAAGAAATAGAAAGACTCCAAATTGAAGTAGAAGAAAGAGCAGCAGTAGAAGTAGCCTTAGCAAGATTAGAGGCTAGAAACAGGAATAGAATGGGTGATCATGAGCATGAAGTACGTAGGCCTAATGTGCCATGGGGAAGAAATATTGGTCCACTTTCTCTTCCACAACCACTTCATGAGCTCCCAAGAGGCTCAAGAAGGGGATGGTTCTCATCTCCCTGAAGAACATGTAGTAGCATTCATCACAGCTTGTGGTATGTTGGGAGTTGAAAATGAAGATGTTTCAGTCAAGCTCTTTGTGGAGTCACTCCAAGAAAAAGTTGTTGAGTGGTTATACATGCTGCCCCCAGATCTAACACATGTTGGGAAGATATAAGAAGTGAATTTGAACATAGGTTTAAGAGCACGAAAGATTTCCGGGATCTCTTTAGGTCTAATTGGTTCGGATGAAGAAGGATACCTCCGAATCAATGAGAGATTTTGTAACAAGGTATGATAGGTTAAAAAGAAGGATCCCGAAGATGTGGTACCCCTAAAAAAACTTGAAAAGGTTCTTCATCGGTGCGTTGCCATCAGAAGTTGGTTTCTTCCTCGGAAGAGCCCAACCAAGAACATTGAGGAAGTTCAAGAATTTGCATATGAGGCCGATGATGATCTAATTCTTTTCGGCAAAAGTGAAAGGACCAAATGGGAAGAAAAAGATCAAAGTTCAAATTTAGTCACCACTGATCCAATGTTCCAAAAAATGGCAAATGACCTAGTTGCTTTGAAGAAGCAACATCACAAATCACAATGAGGAATGCTCCAAGGAGACCAAATCCTCCTGATAGACCAAGAATTGCTCCACCTCCTCATAGGATTTCTCTTGAAGCACCACCAATCAATGCCATCTGTGACACTAGGGAATTAGAAGAAGGAACAAACATTGAGGAAACTGAAGAAGAAAGCATGGATGACTATGAAAACTATCTTGAAATCGAAGAGGTTGGTATGCACAATGGCTTGATTGAATATGTTGATGATGAGGAGGAAGGTGATGAAGAAGATCCAAGTTTTTCATGTTCTATTTTCACTCATGCACAATCCAAGAATGGTGTTCCACCTCGTGATTCTGCAGAATCGGAGTAGGAAGAAAAAAGAAGATAGCTCTTCAAAGCCTCCACTAAACAAGATCATCGCGAGGGATCACCATTACCACTTTCCATGGAATCGGTTAGAGAGAAATTAGATTCACCAAATTGTCAAGGATCACGTTATCGTGCCAAGTAAGTTATTTGATTCTTCTCCCAACTCAAAATATGTTAAGAGTAAATATCTTCTAAATGTTGGTTCTATAAGAACATCTAAATTTCAATCAAAGGCTACACCCCATCTCCTTCTAAGCCATTTGCACATTTGAAACGGAGAACCAAACACCGAAAGTAATGATGCATCTACCATTTAAGTCTTCATCCACTATTGGAACCTCTTCCTCATCTACCATAACTTCATTTGACTTTGTAGAGCATGCTAGCAAAACCAAAGTCCAACTCTCTAAAATTGAATACCTACAAACACATCCTTCCCAATTTGACAGATTCATCAAGGTAGTTCGGGGTGGTAACTCTACATCCCGAATCTCTAACTCTAAAGGCTTACTTCCCACACCATCTTCTCAAAACATTCTAGCCCTCAGTGCCTCCACCACCAACAGAGTTGATCCTTTTTACCTGTCACTTCTCATCAAAGGTTTCCAGCTAAACAATTGCATTATAGATTCTAGAGCCTTAGATAATGTGATGCTAGCAAAAGTGATAAATGCTCTTGGCCTCACTTTGACTTGGGTAAATGGCACATGCTACTCAATGGAATCCAAACAAGTTCCATTAATAGGAAGGATTAAGGATGCTCATGTTGCACTAGGCTGATGAGTAGAAGTTTTACTGAGATTTAGGTGGAGAAATAAAAATGGATTGGTCATCTATAGCTATCCCAGTGAAAGGAGAAATGAAGAAGCTATTGCCAGTTAGAAAAATGAAGTTCACAGTAAGGAAGTATGATGATCTAAGAGTTGATATCCTTTTTCAAGATTGTGGGCTTGGAAATTACCTCCTTACATCACAGAAGGAAGAGGACTTTCCACTTCTCATGGAGGAAGAAGAAGACCAAATCTGGATAATGGAGTTTGATGGCAGTCATTCTAGAGTAGGTTCAGGATTTGGTGTAGTATTATACTCTCCCTCCAATGAGGTATATCCTTTTTCCTACAAGCTGCAATTTGACAATACAAATAATACAACAGTATGAAGCATTACTATTAGGCATGAATACAACAAAGGACATGGGAATCAAGAAGTTGAGATGTAAAGGTGATGTAGAGGTTGTGGTAAAGCAGGTCCACCAACAATATTAGGTGAAAACACCCAGACTCGGGTATTATAGAAATAGAGTGTAGGACTACATTGAATCCTTTGATGCATTCTCCATTGAAGCTATCCCTAGGGAGAAGAATGAAAAGGCTGATTCTCTAGTAGTGTCATCTTCCTTAGTGACACCTCATCCTTCTTTTGGAAAGGATAAAGTGACCATTGAGATGGTGTTCATACCTAGCATACCAGACAATGTGAATCACTGGTAGGTCTTTAATGATGAAAATCAGATCCTAGCCTTATTAGAATAAAGGGATAACTTCAATAATCTTTTCTTTGAAGGAAGTGAAAACCCACACCGTGAATCAATCCCCAAAGAAGAGAAGGAAGGAATCAAGGGAATTGATGAAGAGTGAGTAATCAAATTGAAAGGAAATAAAATCCCCAAAGGCCCAGTTTCTTTGGAAGACCTCTTTGACAAGCATGATAGGTTCATCCAAGAGAAAGAAAAATAGTCTTCTTGGTGTCCATCTGATTTTGATCAAGAAAACATTGACACTTTAGAGAATCCAAGGATGGTTAACATTGGTAAATGCTAGCTCACCATAAGAGAAGAGAAATTTTGTTGCTTTATTAAAAAGTACTTAGATGTCCTTGCCTATTCCTCGATGAACTAAAATATTTTCAGCCAAAGGAAATGCATCACCGCATTCCTTTGAAGCAAAAGCTAAGCCCTTCAGGAAAAAACAAAGGCCCTACATCCAAATATTTTGATGTTATCAAAGAAGATGTTACAAATATGCTCAATGCTAGAATCATCTTCCCCATCCACCATTCAACATGGGCGGCTAACATTGTGCTAGTAAGGAAGAAGAATGGGGAAATAAGGATTTGTGTAGACTTCTAAAATCTAAATTAGACATCTCTCAAGGACAACTACCCTCTTCTAATCATGGATCATATTTTGCAAGTAGTCGGTGGATTTGAAATGCTCTCTTTTCTTGATGGATTCTCGAGAATCTGTCGACACTAAAATTTTCCTCCGTAATTTCTATTTCATTAATGTATGTATTAGGAATAGGATGTTGTTAAGTATAATTAGTAGTAGCGTCTGATAGAAGATAATGGCGCCATCAGTACGGTGCCACCAATAATGTGGAGTATGGTAATAGTCAAAGTACAATAGGAATGTTGTAAAAAGTAAATATTTGTCGTAAGTGGTCCGGTAATGTTAAAATGTCAAAGTTTGGGTAATTAGAGAAGTAGGGTCTACATGATTAGGAATTAGAAATATTATATTGGTAATAAGGACAAGGAGTGAGGTCATAAATATTTTGTGTATTTTATTTGTAAAAAGTCTAAAAATGTGGAACCCATGTAAAATGATAAGGTTTATCTTATTTTAAAAGATAAGCTTACATGTACAGATAAGAGTTAAGGTATGGAATATGATTCGCCAGAGTGGATTTCTTATCCTATCTTAGAGATAAGATGGATAAGCCTGGAAGTTCTATAAATAGAGAGGCCACCCCCCTCATTTAGCATAGAAGGAAGTAGTGAGAAATATTGTAGGAAGTGTGCAAAGGAAGCCATCAGTTTAAAGGTGTGTTGAAGAAGCCATTAAGAGGTGTAATTGTAAAGTTTCTCCCATAGTCTTGGTGAAAGGCAAGTGAAGTCAATAACACTTGAAGTACCTCATGGATTACATCCACCAAACTAAAGGCTGTGCATTAGTAAATAATCATAGCACGAGGAGTTCCCGGTGAAGAATTATCATAGTGCCGGATTGGTGATGACAGGACTGAACCAAATCAAGTTGGCGAAGAGGATTATTTCGATAAAACAACCTTCACAACACCTTGGGTCACTTTTTCCTACAACAGAATTACTTTTGGATTGATCAATGCTGGAGCCACTTTCCGAGAGCAATGGACTTGGCCTTCAAAGATTTGAAACATTGCATTATCATTTACCTTGATGACCTCATAATTTTTCAAAGAGGAGGGGAGATCATAGCTGTCATTTGGAGCAAGTCCTTGCAGGTGTAGGAAACATGGCATTTCTATAAATCCAAAGAAGTGCATTTTTAGAGTCATAAAGGTAAGTTGTTGGGACATATTGTGAACAAACATGGATCACACATTGATCTTGAGAGGATCAGATCTATCCAAGCACTAGCCCTTACCGACCAACAAGAAGGATTTCATTCATTCTTTGTTAAGGTAAACTTCCTTTGTCGTTTTGTGCACGAGTTTTTGAACTAACTAAGCATATAACTTCCATGATGAAGCCTAGAGCAGTTTCAAGTGGAATAAGAAAGGAAAAGTAGCATTTGAGGAGATCAAGAAATCCATTGCCAAAGCTCCAACTCTTGTATCTCCATATTTCAAAAAGGAGTTCATCATGTATTTCTATGCATCGAACATACATTCATTGTCCTTGTTCGAGAAAGATGATGAAGGTTTGGAAGTACCCATTGCTTTCATGAGCTGTCATTTGAAAAATCATGAGCTAAAGTAAAACCAATTGGAGAAACATGCCTACGTAGTGGTCAAAGCTGTAAAAAGTTTGATTCTACATTCTCAATTCCCATATAGTGGTGATGGTCCTGGAAGTGCAATCAAGTACATTTTAACTCAACAAGATCCTAGGGCTAAGAGAGGAAGTTGGATTACAAATACCCAATAGTATGACTTGGAGATTAGACCATCTAATCTAGTAAGAGGAAATGGTTTGTGCAAGCTGATTGCTGAAGATGAAGCTCTCAAGGCTCAGGAAGGAGATAAAGATGATGTTTGCTCAACCTATTTAGGAGACATTCCATAGGTGCTCTTTGTCACCACTACTGATGAGTGGTATGTTTGCATTGCTTACTATCTCACTTATGGAGAATGACCTCCTCATCTTGATTAAAAACAAAGAAGGACACTCAAGCTAAAGGTAACCAAGTTTGTGATCTGGAATCATTCACTTTACAAGAGAGGCCTAGATGGTTGTTTCCTCAGGTGTGTAGATAAGGAGTAGCAAGAAAAGTTGCTCAGGGCATATCATGATCAAACTTGTGGTGGACATTTCTCATCAATGGTCACCACACATAAGATCCTCAAAGGGAGATATTATTGGCCCTCCATCTTTGCAAACACTCAGGATTGGGTTTCTAAATGCAAAGCATGCCAACAATTTGTTGGAAAGCCACTACTAACTGCATTTCCCCTCGAAGCTGTGGTTATTGAAGAACCATTTCAGAAATGGGGGCTATATTTTATTTGTGTTTTGAATCCTCATTCTAGTGTAGGGCATACTTATGTACTCACTGCAACTGATTACTTCACTAAATGGGTGGAAGCCATCTCGACCAAGCAAGCTAGCTCTGAAACAATCTGTAACTTCATCAAGGAGAATATCATTGTTCGTTTTGGAATACCACAAAAAATTGTTGTAGAAAATGCCACCTATTTCTCTTCCAAGGAGCTCACAATTTTTTTATGGATTTGGAATCTCCCTATCTCACTCTTCTGATTACTATGCATAGGGAAATGGGAAATTTGAGTCAAGCAACAAGAACATTGTGACCATTGTTCGCAAGCTGATAGATGAGAATCAAAGGAACTGACACAAGAAGTTATATGATGCATTGTGGGCTGATAGGATCACTCCTAAGAAGGCAATAGGTATGTCATCTTTCCAAATGTTGCATAGAGTTGAGGCAGAGATTCCCCTCACAATTGAGATGCTAGCTCTCAATTTGTTGCAAGAAATAGAAGATGGTCAATACAAAGAATCCATTGACAATAGGATCCTCTTCCTGGAGAAGTTGGAAGAAATAAGATTCCAAGTGGTGGATAGAATTAAGGAGAATCGGTTGAAAGTGAAGAAATTTTTTGACAAGAAGACCAAAGCAAGGAATTTCAAAGTTGGAGATTTTGTTTTGCTATGGGACAAGAGAAGATAACCAAAGGGAAGCCATGGAAAGTTTGATTCATTGTTCTTTGGGCCATTCCAAATTCATGGAGCTTGTGTTGAGAATGTTTTTCCTCTCATACTTGGATGTAACGCCATTGGAACTGCCTCGAAGTGGGAAATACTTGAAACTTGTATCATTAGTGAAAGTGGGTTGTCCCCACCTTGTACCATAGGTGTTTCAGTAGGTGCTTTTTTCCCTTTTCTATTGTGTTGTTTTGGTTTAGTTTTGTTTGGTTTTTTTATGTGTGGTTTGGCTTGTGTGTTTCCTCCTTCTTCCATTCTTTCTCATAATTGTACATGGCTCTACATGGCCCAATGGATAGGGCATTGGTCAAATTTCTACGATTTAAAAATTTAGATTTTGGATCCTCATACCATGCCCCCAAGTTAGAGCCAAGCTCTTTGTCTCCCAAAAACCACTTTTTTTCCAAGTTAAGTTCAAAATTTCAAGCTCTCACTCTCCTAAAGTATTTAAGCCAAGTTGAAAGTTTGAAGAAATAGAAAATTCATTCCTAGTGCTATTTAATTCTCTATTTTTCTAGTTTTGATAAATTCTCCATCTCTTGGTTTGTGCACATAATATCCTCTTTACAATCTCCTTTTTGATCAAAATTGTTTGCTTGTTCTAGGGCATGGGTCTTCAAATCATTGTTTTGCCTCCATGCCTCGACTCATGAAGGAAATTCAAAAGTGGACTCAAAATGATGAAGTTATCTTCCTCATGTATTTTTCCCACGATCGAGAATGACGGATATTTTCTTCCCCATCAAATTTTGGCCCCATCATCCGTGTAGTACGTGGACATACCTAATTAGAAGTGGGTTGGCTGAGAAATTTGTTTTTGAGCCTCTTTGTAAAAAAGGCACAAATTTAAAAATTGACCCATAGCCCCGATCGGGCTATAAAGGGAAAAAGTCAAAGTTAAAGCATGCGGGAAAAAGTCAAAGGTTAAGCCCACCATTGAAAAGTTAAAGCGGATGAGCGGGCCATCGAGGCACTTTTGGAAATTTAACCAAATTCCCAATAGTGAAGTAAAATTTCTATAATTCTTCGCGGCTCCACTAAGGTCTCGGGCCCGCTTTGAAAATTCAAAGCAAGAGAGCGGAACGGTGGAGAAGTTTGAATTTTGAGCCTTTTTCAAAAAAAGGTTAAAATGTTGAGAAAAGGGACGCGACCCCATTTCCAATAAGAGGATGCCATGTGTTAAGAGTTCAATCGAAGTAGTGGGTCGGCGAAGGAATTTTAGATTTTTAAGCCTCTTTGTAAAAAAGATGAAAAGTTAAAAAGTGACCCGTAGCCCCGATCAGGCTATAAAGGGAAAATTTCAAAGTTGAAGCATGCAAGGAAAAATTCAAAGGTGAAGCCCACCATTGAAAATTCAAAGTGGGAGAGCGGAACGATGGAGGAATTTGAGTTTTTGAGCCTTTTTCCAAAAAAGGTTAAAATGTTGAGAAAAGGGTCGTGAACCCATTTCCAATGAAAATGTGTGACATTCCTAAGTTAAAAAGTTTAAGCGGGGGTGCGGACCAATTTGTTCCAAATTGCCAAATCTCTAAAAAATCACAAAACGCAAAGGGCTTTCCCCTGTACTGCTCCAATCTCTTCCTACCACGTGGACAACCCGATTTCAAAGTTATAAGAGAAAATCAAACGGTCTGTATTCAAACTGGAAAATCAAATGTAACATTCGCGTTGTAAGATCTGGTTTTAACTGCCATGAGCATTTTTTCACAAAGGAGGAATTTTAAGAGGTGTAAATGATTTGTAAAGTTGTAACCATTTTGGCATGAGATATAATGGCTCCTCAGAGCCATTCAGGGGTGATTGATTTCAAAAAGACCAGAGTGTTTTGTACCTGTAAAAGAGAGAAAACACCATACTTCTTCTATTTTCCCTTCCCTTAGATTTTCCTCTATTCTCAAAGCTCTGTACAAATTCTGCTTTAGCTTCAATAATAAAAGAAGGAATTTTCACCTCTTTGATTGAGGGATTGATTGGTACCTTGCGACCAATGAATTTCATTCAGTCTTGTAGCTTCTCCTGTGGATTTTTTTTTCTTCTAACTATAAATGCATGTAAACAAAATTTATAATTAATTTGTGTGGGCATTTGATATTCTACTCACAACATTAGTTTTCTTCTACCTCCATTTCCACTCCCCTTCCCCTTTCCAAGACAAAGTTTCTTCTCTAGCAAGACATTGCTAGCTTTGCCCTAGGGTTAGTGGAGTGCCCCTGTGAATCTCCGGTGAAAGGCCACCTTTGAAAACCATCTTTCATGCATGCACCTATGGAAGCTGCCTTTGTTTAAGTAGAGGGAATTAGATTCCCATAGCGTTGGCTTGAAACCCACAAATTTGTCCACAAGACAATTTTCTCGCCAACAGTACGAAGATTCAAACTAGGGTTTTAAATTTCTTGTTATAGAGGATAGAAAGGAGATATTTTCAAATGGTGTTGAAGAAATCACTTGCAGTAGGAGTAAAAGGGAAGAAGAAGGTCGAAGTGGAAGAAGAAATTGCTCCTAAGAGTAATTTCTCAGAAATGTAGTATCTAAAGGGTGTGATTGTGGGACAAGAATGGGATTCCCACATCCGTAAATGTAAGATCAATGATTACAACCATTGCACATCAAATAATAAGAAGGAACTAGATGCATTATTGATCACAAAATCAAACAAGCACAAAAAAAAGACATACCAGGTGTATGATGATGCTAGAGAGAAGTTCTTTAAAGCATATTAGAGCCTACCGGTTGTACAAGCTATCATACTTTGAAAAGTATGAGCCATTGTATTGATGGTTGATGAGAAAAGTCCATGAGGAATTCTTCTACTTCACCAAACAAAGGGTTAGAATCATAGCCACCTTAATTTCAATAGTGACAGGATTAAGGGCCTCAGGAGCAGATCTGGAGAAAGAATTAACAGATAAAGTAGTGATCTTGGAGACAAGGAAGGAGTTAGGCTATACCAAGGGTCTGCATAACATGGACATTGATAAATTGAAGAAGTACCTAGTGGTACAAGTAGTTGCACATCTGATAAAAAATTTGAATGACCAAGAAAGGTGGTCATAGGTGAATACAATGTGGCTGCATGTTGCAAGGAAAATGTCTCAAGGAGTGATCTAAAAAATTGTGGGTTACATAATAGAGACAATCGTTAAAGAAGCACATACAGGTGATAGAATTAGTTTTTGCATTATTTTATTGTCTTTGGTGTTTATGGAGATTGGAGTGCCCGATGGGCCAAAGGAAAATATTTGGGAGTACTCCAAGGAAAATAAATCTCTAGCAGAAATATGTAATAAATACTTATTAGACGGGACCATGGATTGGCCATTCAAATAGAGGGTGGAGATGTGGTATGACAGGATCCACACGGTGTTTGAAGATGAGTGACACATACCCAAGAGTTACCTTTGGTGGTGGGTAAGGCGATCTGTTCACGGTCTACCAACAATTATGCATTGAATGATTTACGATGAAGTACAAAGCTTGGATCCCTTGGTGCAAACTGCCATATGCCTTCACAACACACTACTTCTAGGCATCAGTTCACTAGTTCACAGATGCGCGCCACCTAAACTTCATCGTAGATAAGGTAGATTATGATTATCACACTCTGAGAAAAACATATGTATATCTAGGATGGACTACCTACATTGAGAGGCTTATCTCAGATGTAATAAGCATGAAGTTGGTAAGCTTGGAAGTCAGAGACATTGAGCAGTGCTTGTGTATCTTCAACTCAATCCCAAGTTGGAGAACAAAAAATATGTGGAAAATGAGTTTGTTCTTCTAGGGCCACCAAAGGGTAAGTGTACATTAGAGAATGTGCTAACTCCACAGCCTATAAAGACTATAGTGGTGGATGAAGAGAAGGATGAATGAGAAGATAGTGGTGGCCTAGAGCATAGAGGATGAAGGCAGCCTACAAACAAGGTAGGAACTAAGCGCATAACTACACCACCTCAAGTGTAAGAAGGAGGTGATGAGGACCTAGATGTAGTACAAGGAGAGCATCGTTTCAAAAGGGTATTTAGAAGAACCAGAACCCAAGGTGCTACACCAAAATCAGTTTGGAGATTCTTGTGACTCTCTCCTCAAAAAAGAGGCAGAGAAAAAGAAGGAGAAATTTGAAGCTAGACGATGAGGTGGAAGATTATGAGGAGAGTGTGCTGAATCTCCTACACCACTAGAGGACATAGAAGAGCCAAAGGATGAAGAAATGAAGGATGGAGAAGGAGTAAATGAGGTAGATGGGATAGCGCAAGAGACTGCTCAAGGAATAGAAAAATAAGCTCCAAATCTTGGCGCTCAAGTTCCTAAGGGGCCAAGATCGAAGAGGACAAGTGGGGAGTATATTGCACTAGTCGTGGGCTATGATGAGGACACAAGTAAAATTGTCTACGATCGTTTCCAAAGCAAAATGGGCCTTAAGGAATTATATGGATGGGAGCTGATGGATGAGGACATGTCCACCGTGTGCACAAGGAAACAACTATCTTAGTCAATCGTGACATGATATGAATGAACCGAGACTTTGATGTATGTGAAGATCCTGTGTATCAAGAAGATTAAAGAAGACACCTTAAACAAGACACACAATGGTAAAGTCTATTGTTATGTCGGATGAAAAATTAATGCCTTGGTGAAGGTATCTACAAAGATGACAAGGAGGAATGTGGATAAAGTTGTAATTATTAGGGTGTTGAAAGAAGAGATCAAGGCCAAAGATGCAGAGATAGTACACCTATGACAAGAGAAGGACTTAGAGCATAAGAAGAACAATGCTTTCATCAACATGGTAGAGGAAATTGGAGACCATGTCCTAAAAGCAAGACCACATTTAGAGTCTAAGGTACCCAAAAATTTCCTTCGAAATGCATTATGTATATACCTTGGTGGATTTGGTGCTTGAGGATGGACCTATGTGCATGCCAGCACCAAAAGATCCTGAGTAGGAAGTAGAGTGAGCAAAGGCTTTGGTGATGAGGAAGATTGCATCTTATGAGGCATTGCTCCAAACCTTACAGGAGGAGATGAGGAAAGCAGACCAGGCATTGAATATTTACACAGCTCTGGAGGCGGTCATCAAGATAAGGACCATGGTAGAGGACAATGAAGTCCTAAAATTGATGAAGGATGAGACACTGGGTCACGCAGAGAGGTTGACATTGGTAAAACAAAAGCGCGAGGCCCTTGTAGTAGCATAGGAACCCCATAAGGAAAGGTTAGATGAGATGGGGAAGATTATAGTGTAGAAGATGGATCTGCTAGAAGGAAGAATGTCTGTAATGTCCAACATTATTCTAGTTTTGTAGAATGAAAAGGGAGCTATTTACCAAGATGAGATGGAGTCTATTGCAGTAGATATTATAGAAAAAGTAGACGCCGTACTAAGTGAATGGCAAACATTAGAGGCCAAAATAAAGGAAAAATATCCAAAACTCATTCTTCCAATTGAAGAAGAGGGTGATGAAGAGTAAATAACTATTCTTTGTATAGAAATTATATAACATTCTTTCTATTACTTTATTCTTTATTGTTCAAAGAGTAGCCATTTTTGGGGTGGCAATGCAATTAGTGTGGGGTAACGTTGAGAAGACAATGTATAACACTTAGTAGAAGGCATACAAAATATTCACATGAAATATCATAGTGCGTTAAAAGCGTGGGAGGATTAGAAAGGAATCGTGTACCTGAAGGATAGAGACAGATTTGGGACTTGGCCATTTTCATGATTGTGATCTATTTTTTGAAGATGGCATGTAGAGCGCATAAACGGAAAAGACTTGTGTGACACACATCAACTATTTTGGAAGAGAGGCTATGGAGCGCTTTGCATGGATGCGGGCTAAAGATAGAATTGCTACTGACAATTAACTAGGAGAGATCTATTGTTAGCACACTTTCATCTGTGGTTGTAATTTTAAAGGCACATGGCTATTTTCAGCATGTGACCTATTTTTGGAGTTATGTAAGTGGTGAAGGGAAATTCCCCACCCTTATAAATATGTAATGATCTACGTAGTATAGAGAGAGTGAGAACTGAATTATTGTGAAGTTATGCTACCAAATATGATGCGTGCATAAACTATGGTATTATCTATTGTAATGAGATTTTATGTATTTATCATGTTTAATATAATGGAGTGTATTGGATGAATCAGAGTATTAATCCTGAGTATAATTGGTTCTTGCATGTTTTGATTTCATCATGGTTATCATTTAAGTTTGTTATTCTTTAGATATAGATCTGAACATGCATTGTAGAATGATGTATTAATTATGGATCTGAATGCATTAAGTCTTCATCATGCTAACATCCTACAACAACAACCCTAAAGAGGGGCTTGGTACCTTTGCACACTTTGGGTGAGCACTCATTCTAGGTTGAGTGATGTGCTAGCGTGCTTGGGTTTTTACTGGTAAATTATAGGATACATCATATGCGATCCTGGAAACACAATGGGTCTAGGTGTGTTTTGAAACACCAAAAGGTTTGTTCTAGTCAAGATAAACATCACAAAATAAGGTAAGGAAAGGTATGCAGGTAAAACAACATGAGTAACATTATCACACGGTGGAGTGAGTAAGCAAGTTTGATTGTCAAATATGTAGGCTTGGTTCGGTAAGGGTATATAGGTGAGGAAAACAAGCCCCTAAGTATCCTTAGGGAGTTGGTGAGGTGGTGAAGCTAGTAGGTGAGTATGTAGAGATGTTTTAGGATAGTGGCAACAATAAAAAAGGCACCCTATAAAAAAAATTAGGTAAAATGAGGTTAGTTGGGTTTTTGATAGGGTGACCAATACCGATTCAAGAAAAGCGATATCGGTGGCATGACCAATGCTTTGATCACCTAGGGCACAAAGCAGACCGACGTTGGTCACTAAAATGGTGAGTTAAAACTAAAAACCTCCCCAAAAGTGCTCATTTGAGCATTTGGTAATTTTGAAAATGATAGTTGGAGAGAATATTCACGAGAAAAATGATAGAAAGGGTCATTGGAGTGATTTGGCAAGAGATTAGTGGTTGGAGGAGTGAGTTCGAGGGCCCATTTACATCCACCTAAGTGATTGTGATTGGTTGAGAGCTTGGAGAGTCATTGGACATGTTCGAGGTACGAGGAGTAGGGGGTACACTAGTGTAGGCTCCAAATTTCCCAGAAAGGAGGTGTCAAAGAGTAGAGGTAGGATTCAAGCTTAAATCTAGGTTTTTGTTTGAAGAATAGGCTAGGAAAAATGAAAATTTTGTTTTTGAATTTTTATTGGAATGGGGGTTAAATTGGGCTATGGGAGGGTTTTATTAGTTTAATTAGGGGTTAAAATTAACTTGGGGGAAATGTGGGTGAGTTTGGGTGGGCGGAATAGGCATATTTTTAATGTTTTTCATTGGGGGCATGGGGATTTGGCTTTAGGGCCGAACTAGTAACCAAGGTCAGTCGATTGTCGGCTAGCATTGGTTGACTAACCGGCTATGGTCAAGGAAGGGAATAACATTGGTAGGGTTACCGATGTCAGTTTCTCAAGAAAGGGTTAAGTTTTAAGAAAATGGTGTTTTGGGATGTCGAAGGTATGTTTAAGTTAGATGGGGTGTCAAAGCTAGGTCTAAGGTAGGTGTAGGCTAGGTAAGGTGTCCAAAAGAACATTGAGGGAGGTTTTAGGTAAATGATGATGCAATAGGATGAGTTTGGGAGGGATGGGGAAGGGTAAGTTAAATAGGTCAAATAGGTGAAATAGTGGGGAGAATATGATTCAGGAGGTAGGGTAGGTAAAGGTGGATGGTCTAGGTAAGGCAAGATAGAAAATAGGCTAATTCGAAAGGGTAAATGATTTACTTGTGTGAATGTTGGTGATGTAGGTGAGGTAGTAGATGATGATGAGGGATCAAATGTCACCCTTGTTAGTACATATGAGACCTACTATTTTTAGAGGAAGAGTGGGAGCACATGCGGGAAGTTGGGATCATCTCGGTGAGGAGATATAGAAGGATTCCCTGAGGTCATAGCATGATGGTAGCCCTCATCAATAGATGGGATCTGCTACCAACACCTTCCATCTACCAATGGGAGAGATGAACATCACACTAGAGGACGTTCATAGGATTCTGTGGCTACCGATTGTTGGGGAGCCATTGTATCAGGTCTCATCTTTAGATGCGGTGGATCACATGGCTATGGAAAAATTTCGTACCATAGTGCGAGTATTAGTTATGGTGATCTCAGTGTGCGGAGCACCCTTAGGAGACCTTGACCGGTGTTGATGATGGTTGGTGTCGATTATTTTTCCCTTTCAAACTCATAGGGTGGGAGGTTTCCATGGGATTTGATGGGAGTCCTATAGGATATGGTGTTTGAATGGATTTGTTTTCATGGGCACCAACATACTTGGTATAGTTATATAGGGAGATGTGGGCTTACATGAGGATACGATGCTATGGTCTTTATTGTACCTATATGTTACATTGTTTGGCATATGAGCACATTGTGTGCCTTCATTCACTTGGTCTACCACAAGGGTGGGAGGTGGGTGTATACAAGGAAGGATATATGTGGTGGTTGTGGATTGGAGAGTAGGCGGGTGGATGGGGTGACTAGGGATACAACATATTATCAGAGGGTATTGGCTAGCCTATCACCGTAGAGATTCTATGGAGACCATACCTCATGTATCTAGAGTTCACAGGCATGGAGAAGGATTTGGAGGGTTTACAACTTCTTAGATGGATTCAAGGGCGCAAGGGAAGCTTGTGTGCATACCCATAGATTGGATCAAATGATAGTTTAGCCTACAATAGGGTGTGCCCCTATCACTCCTACAGTATCATCGAGAGGATGTGGAGATGCCATTACCTCTTTCATAGATGACACACCCACTGGGAGTGGAGGAGCAAGTAGAAGATGAGACAATAGATGATGTTGGATGCACGAATGGGTATAGTTAGTGGTGGGAACACAATTACAAGAAACACCAAAGCTAGGACCGGAAGATTTGGCCATAGTCATCGGTGAGACAGATAGGTTATAAAAGTAGGTGACAACATTGTAGGCCTAGGTTACCACATTACGAGGCACGGTAGCTACCCTACAAGCATAGCTACCATTGGCATAGGCACATGCCAGTGATGGGGGATAGGTTTTGGAAATATAGGCCCATGATAGAAAAGAATAATATTTTTGATGAGTAGGTTGGGTAGGGAAAATGGTCCCGGTAAGGAAAGGTAGAGAGTAGAAAAGGTCAATTGGTGAGCAGAGAAAGTAGAAGGGGCAAACTTGAGCTAACTTGTATGCTTAGTATGGGTATGGTGTTGCTATCTGGAGGTTTTACAACTTCTTATATGGATTCAGGGGCGCAGGCGGGAAGCATGTGTGCATACCCATAGATTGGATCAAATGATAGTTTGGCCTATTATAGGGTGTGCCCCTATCACTCCTACAAAGTATCATCGAGAGGATGTGGAGATGCCATTACCTCTTCCATAGATGACACACCCACCGAGAGTGGAGGAGCAGGTAGAAGATGAGACAATGGATGATGTTGGATGCATGGATGGGTATAGTTAGTGGTGGGAAAATCAATTACAAGAAACACTAGTCGTGCTAGGACTGGAAGATTTGGCCACAATCATCGGTGAGAGAGATAGGTTATAAAAGTAGGTGACAACATTGCAGGCCTAGGTTACCACATTACAGAATAGGTAGCTACCCTACGGGCATAACTACCATTGGCATAGGCACATGCCAAAGAACGGGGATAGGTTTCGGAAATATAGGCCCATGATAGAAAAGAATAATATTTTTGATGAGTAGGTTGGGTAGGGAAAATGGTCTTGGTAAGGAAAGGTAGAGAGTAGAAAAGGTCAATTGGTGAACAGAAAGTAGAAGGGGCAACCAGTTAACTTGTATGATTAGTATGGGTATGGTGTTGGTTTTGGTTTTTATTTTGATGAGTATGTATAATGTTTTGGAAATGATGATTAGTATGGGTGTGGGTGAAATGATAATTAGACCAAGATATTCAATTTTGATGGTCTCGTCCTATTAAAGAAGCAAAAAGTAGGCAAAGGTGAACCAAAAAGAAGAGAAATGTGCCATAGTTGGCAAGGGCCATACAAATGTGCTTATGAACATATGCCTCTAGATATGTTACATGATTGATAGGTCTATGGTTGAAATAAGTTGCATGATAAAAAATTATCGCAAGAGTGCCACATCCCTTAAGTAGATAGGAGAAAATAAAAGAGGGTAGGGTGAAGTGGTGTGTTTAGTGTAACCTTGTTTTGGGATGACATGTCCCTTCTGCAAGATACCCAAAACTAGAATAGGCAAGTCCATGACCAAAATTTTGTATTTTTCTTGATTTTTTCTTTTACATTTTTTCTTTTGAATTCATAGAATAATCAATGCATGAAGTCTATATTACAATGAATAGTAGAGTCTTCTTGAGGTCTTTGTGAAGTTAATCGATGTGGGAAGCTCCAAGACAATTTTGGTATTAACAAATATAGGTTAGTATTCATTTTGGATAGACTAAGTACAACATGTGGATATCGTTTTATAACTATCCTTTGAGGGACAAGTCTACTTATAACAGCAATAGAGAGACACATATTTTCACTTGAGGGAATAATCTATTTGTAAGAACTTAGACTCAAGGAGTAGAATTTTTGTTATCCCAAATTTTCACATTATTTTGGACCTATAGTCATAGACAAGACTATAAAGGAGTAGGCCTCGTGTAGGAAGGAAAACCATAGCACAAAAAGGTAAGCTACGAAAGAGGTGGTTCAAGTGACGAATGACCATAGGATTCCATCTTGAAAAGGATGAAAATTATCCATAAGAATCATGTCATGAGTAGATTTGTGGTACTCATATTCAAGATAATGCCGAATGGTGTTTGATAATCACACAATTTTTTTAGTCGTTGTTCCTTAAAAGAGGTATGTGGAAGAAGAGGTTTACTCAAGGGACGAGCATATATGAGACATAAATTTATGTAGTACTTTATTCAACAATAGAATGGTTGAAGATGCAAGGCATTAAGGGGATCAAGTTCAGGTTTACCCTCAAGAGAAGATAAACGATAAGTTCTGATCTATAGGTATGGGTGACAATATAAGGTCTAAGCCAATTAGGAGAAAAATTTCCTCATTTACTTTTCTCCATTTTGGTTACATGTTGATTTTCCTTTAGGAAAAGATCGCCAATCTTGAATTTTTGTTCTCAAATACATTTTTCATAGGCATGCTTATGGTATATTTGGAGGTGCTCTAGAGATTTTAAATGATGTTCGTCCAATAGCTCAAGTTGTGCCAAACGTTCTTAGTGAAACTTAACATCGAAAGGATATCTTTTAGAGATATATGAAGAGATGGAATTTGGATTTCAAGAGGTAGGATGACCTCTGTGCCGTAAACCAAAGAGAAAGGTGTGGAAGTGGTAGAGGTGTGAATGTTGGTATGATAAGCCCATAAGGTGAAAGGAATGTGTCTCGTGCCAATCCTTACTAGATTCGTCAACCAATTTCATAAGATTTTTTAAGAGTTTTATTATAAGATTCGGATTGCCCATTTTCTTGTGGGTAATATGGTGAAGAGAAATTGAGTTAAATACCAAATTTATCACACAAGTTTATGTAGGGTTTTATTTTTAAATTGTTTTCCATTGTCAAGTGATAAGGCAATGAGGAACACCAAAGTGACAAATGATATGGTGGTTGATAAATTTGACTATTTTCTTGGCTTTGGTAGAAATGAGAGGGATGGATTCCACCCATTTAGTGTAATATTTAGTTGTCGTGATGATCCAATGATGATGTTGCAAGGAATGAGGGTTAATATCCCCAACGAGATCCAAACCCCATTGAGAAAAGGGCCAAAATTCTCTAGCAACTTGTAAGGTATGACTAGGAGTATGATGAAGGTTAGCATGTTGCTGACACTTCACAAAACATTTAACATAATCACAATAGTCTTGGTTAAGGGTTGGCTAGTAGTAGCCGAGTCGAAGGATATACTTTGCAACAACAAGGCCACTAAAATGTCCCCCAAAAATCCCATCATGAATTTCTTTGATGGTGTATGGGATTTCAGAATGGTGAGGCATCACAGAGGATACCATCAAATCCAAGTTTGTAGAGAAGACCTCCCATGATGATGTAACGAGAGACATTTTTAATAAGGCTCATCTTCCATTGTGAGTAAGATTCAGAGGCATGATTTAAAGCAAGAGGTACTCATCGAACTATTTATACCAAATGTCACGTGGGTCAAGTATCAACTCTATCCATAAAATCAATGCCAAGGATAATATAAGAAGGCGATCGAAACCATTGGATTGTGAAAAAAAAAAATTGAGTCTGAAGGTGAAGCAGGTATTTGAGAAGCAAGATAAGCCATGGTATCTACAAATTTGTTATTAGATCACAGAGTGGCTTGAATGAGGTAATGATTAAACATAGTCAAATTTAGGTAGACATGATGCATATACTTTCAAATCTCATCGTTACGACACTGGTATGAACCATAGAATTGGTTCATAACCAGTTGAGAATCACCAAATATGTTAATGGATCTAACATCTAGGGCAATAGCTGTTTGAAGTCTAGTTTAAAGGATAGTGGCATGGGATCACCATCAAGAGGAATGAGGATGACCCCCACACCTCCCCCATGGTGACATTTGGATCCATCAAAGAATAATGTCATTTGAAAAACAATATCATCAGTGGAGAGGGTGGTGATATATTTATTAGGAAAATCAAAGTTTGAGGATTGGTTCCCAAGAAGAGGAGCATTTGTAAGTTGATTCACGATGGTTTGTCCTTTGACAAAATTTTGATGAATGAACTCCAACTCCAAGTTTGCAAGAAGCATGAGCCAATGAGTGGTGCATTGGTGTTGGTAAGGTTTGGCGTACATGTAATGAAGAGGGTCGGTGTTGGTAATGACAAATGTTTTGTGATTAAGAAGGTAGTGGCAAAGTTTGGTGGCCACAAATACTAGGGCTAAGAAAATATTTTTAGCGTGAGTGTACCAAGTTTTGTAGTCTAGAAGAGTACAACTTATATAATAAATTGTTTATTCCCTTTATTTATCATCATAATGAGTAAGCATGGAACCCAAGGAATGATCAGTAGCATAAATGTAAAGGTAAAAAGGTTGATCATCTTTAGGTGGAATGAGCACAGGAGGCTAAAGAAGGTAGTTCTTCAATGCTTCGAAGGATTTGTGAAACTCATCATTCCAATGGAAAGAAACATCCTTTTAAGAAGGTGATGAAATGGTTGGCATCTATTTGAAAGTTGGGAGATGAAGCGTCGATGGATTGCAATTTTCCTTGCAAGCTACGAAGCTACCGAAGGTTAGTAGGTGGAGGCATGTCAATAATTTCCTTGATCTTAGTGGGATCAACTTCGATACCCCATAAAGAGATGATGAAACCAAGGAGCTTACCTAAGAGAATTGTGAAAACACACTTCTTTGGTTGAAGGAAAATAGAATATTGGATAAGGTGGTAAAAGATAACTTTGAGAATGGTCAAGTGTTCGGTGCAACGCTTGGACTTACCAAGAAGGTTGTTGACATAGTCTTCTAATATGTCATGCATGATGTCATGGAAGATGTAAGTCATAGCACACTGATAGGTAGCACCAACATTTTTCAAGCCAAAGGGCATGATGCGATAGTATAAGGTCCCCCAAGGGGTTATGAAGGTGGTTTTGTGTTGATCTTCTGGAGTGACTAATATCTTATTATAACCCAAAAACTCATCCATAAGAGATAACATCTCATGGCCGGTTGTAAGATCAACTAGTTGGTCAATTCTTGGTAGAGGAAATTCATCTTTTGGACAGGAAAGGTTAAGGTCACAAAATTCAGTGTAGATGCAAAGTCCCCGATTGCTTTCATGATAGGAACAATGTTGGAAATCCATTATGGATAGTTAATAGGTAGGATGAAGGAAACAAAGAGAAGGCATTGAAGTTCTTATTTCACAAGAAGAGCAATGCGAGGATGCATTTTATGTAACTTTTGTTTCACTAGTTTGGCATCAGGGGTAGTTACGATATTGTGAAGCATGATATTAGGGTCAATACCTAGCACATCACTATAGGATAAAACAAATACAAAGTGTTGTGGTTGCAAAAGAAAAGAGGTGAAATATTATTGTTCTGCGAAGTCTAAATATTGGCCTATCTTTAGAATTTGTGGGTCATCCTGAGTATGAATGTTTATTTCTATGGTAGATTCATTCAACATGGTTTGTATGTCGAAGGTAATGACCTTTGAATATAAGAATCCTCTGCACCTAAATAGGTCATAATAGAATCATCATCCTGACATTGAACAACGTTTATAGAAGGTGTATCATCATCCAACATGTTAGGATAAAGAAGAGGAAGGGAAGAGGGAACCTTGCCATCACGTTGATAGGTTAAAGGTCCTAAGGAGATGGTGTTCATGAAAAAAATTAGGTGGAATGGATTCAGGATCCATAGACTCTATGGGTGAAGGCGGTGTGATAGGTGAGGAAGGTGGGGAAGGCTTTTCATATTCTACTAGGGTGATGCGGGCCTTCTTAGGAGGAGGCTCTTAGGAAATCCAAGACCATAATAGTCTTTATGTTTCTTAGTGGTACATGGTATGATGGTGTGATGACCTTGTTTGTAATGACCAAATTTGAAGCCTTTCTAGGTGCAATGGTGAAGAAAAGTGAGCACGAAGTCTGTATTTGGTGAGGTAGGAGAAGTCGGATGAAAAAGGTTTTGTTTGGAAGGGAGGTTCAATAGAATAATAGGAAGTGTTAAACCCCCATAAGTTAGGTTGGTGCAAAGGTGGAGAGGGCTGTATGGTATGACCTCTCCTATACAATGATCGTAACATGGGTGTTGGTGTATATTTCCATAATCCTAAGGAGTAAGGAATGTTTCGATGCCGAGGAGGAGGTATTCTCTGAGTGAAAGGAATTGTAAAACACTTACCAAGTGCATGTGGTTGGTACTTGGGTAGCAAGTATAGATGACTTATCCAAATATTGAGAAGGTGGGGCATCGGTAGAGGATGGAATATGAGGGTCGAGTAGGTGGGTTAGATGATAAAGGTGAAGTGACGAAATGGTAGATGTGGTAGATGCCTTAATTGGGATTAGGACATCATTTGGATGGTAAAGCATATTACAAGTTTTGAAGGGGTGGATCTTCCTGAATGGTATAAGGATCCCCTCATATTCAAATTTAAGGAAACAAAGTGAAGGGTGGAAGGGACACAGCCATGACATGAATCCAGAGGACGTCCCATCAACATTTTATACTAGAAATATCCTCCGAGAATGTAGAAGAGTTCAAGAATAGTTCGGGGACCCACACGGATATGGAGGATAATGGTGCTAAGGGTAGTGGTTATGGAATTATTTAAAATTAGAAGCATGATGGGGTTAATAGACATACAATTAGGTGGTATGTCTATTTGGTCATTGGAATGAGAGGAGATGATGTTGATGCTATCACCCCCATCAATCATGATGTGTTTAATGTGAATATCATTAATGTAAGTAGAGATGAAAAGAGCGGGGTCAAGATCATCAAGTTGTGAAGGGGAAATCTCTGATTTGGATAAATTAATGGAAGTAATATGATGAGGGGAGATGAGGGTGGTAATAGGTGAAGTTTTGTTGGGTGGAACCTTGATGGATTGTAAGACCTCGATGAGGGCCTGACGATGAGAATCAAAGGTTTGAATCAATTCAAATAAAGACATCTTCAATGGGGATTGGTGAATTTGTTTGATCATTGAATGATGTGTAACCCCTAAATAATCAGGTGGTACTAACCCAAGGATGGTTATCTTGGGGGATCGATTGAGTGTAATGGTAAGTGAAGGTGAAATAGAATGGTTACCAAATCTTTCCTTTCCATTTTCTTTCATAGGTTGTGGTAGTGGCTACACACACCATGTTAATTTCAAATATAGGAGGAAAAGAAGGTTGTTTAGGCTTACCTATATCCTTAGGTGGATGTGAAGGAAAATATTGTAGAATGGGTTTGGGGCTAGGTTGTGTGGCGATGGGTGAAGAAAGAATGGAATCCTCCTCCAACATATCATCTTGTTCAAAGAGACCATCGAGAATTGAAAGATAAAGGATATTTTTTAAGGGCCTTACAACTCTTGACATCATGCCCTGGTGAGTGATGATAAGTGCAAATTTTTATGTCATCAAACCCTACTGGTTTAGGTTTGAGAGGATCATAAGGCTTGATAGGAGGAAGTGATATAGTAGATGTCTCTAACAACCGAGTAAGGATATTAGAGTAGGATCTTGCCAAAGGATCACAATGAGAGGTTAAGGTTGTCTTGGGCGAAGGGTTAGGTGAACTTTGTGAGGAGGGAGAGGTGAGAGATATCGTCTTGGTGTAACTACCTTTTTGATAGATAATGAAGGTTGGGTTTTATGTGGTTGGGTAAAGGAGGAGGAATAACACGGTAGGATGAAGAAGACTTAGAAGGTGTAGGTATTTGAGTAAGCCAAGGAGAAAGTGGGGGTGTTGGCAAGAGTGAGGGTAAAGGTAGTGAAGAAGGTGTGGGTAGAACAGAGGTGAAGGCGAGGGTATAGGTTGTCACACTTTGGGTTTGCCTTAGTAAATGGGTAGGTTAACCAAGGTTGAAGGATGTGGGCCCAATATAAACACCAGAGGTGAAGGTGAGTGTGAAAGTGTGGGGGATGTTGGGTACGAAACCTAAGAGGTTGGGTCTTCCTTTTAGGTTCTAGAGTAGATTTTTTGATTGGTGGTGAAGAAGTTGACAAGTCTAGCTTCATAGCGGGATGTGCTAGACTTGGTACCGGTAATAATGCTAAGGTGGTGGTGGGTATTAGTGAAAACAAAGGCACGAGTGAAAGGGGTGTTGATGAAGAAGAGGCTAGAACCATGGGCTCAGTGCAATAGTCTTAGTCATTTTGAATACCTTGGGGTAAATGGTCAAGGTATCTGGGGATAACATCTAGCATTTGGGTGGAAACTGATAGTTCAAGGTGTCTTGATAGGGTAGAGTAATAGAAATACTCCATGTGATCAACCAAACAAGAGAATGGTTTTAGTTTAGATGAAGATGATGAAACACTAGTGCTAATCCCCCAATGAGCTCTAAGGTCCAGTGAGATAGGGAAAGTATTGGCTTGATTTGGTAGGTAAGAATGAAGTAAGAAGAGTAATGGGATTTGTGAGGTCCTTCGACGAAGTATCACAAATAGAACGGGTAGATAAGATTTACTCCTCTATGGGTAGAGGAGGAGGAAAAGTGGGTGAAGTAGACAAGGTTATCTCCTCTATGGGTTGAGGAGAAGGCAAAGTGGGTGAAGTAGACAAGGTTAGATCCTCTACGGGTTGAGGAGAAGGAAAGGTGGGTGATGTAGGTTTTTCGTGGGTAGAGAAGGTGATAATGAGGGTTCCTTTATGGCTAAAGGAACATGTGAGGTGGGTTCCTTTGTGGGTAAAGGAACTGGTAATGTGGGCTCCTTTGTGGGTAGGGGAGTCTCATGCGTGAGAATTTCCTCAATAGATGCTAGAGGAGGACACTTGATAGAAGGATCAGACATTATAGTGAAGATTGCATGAACCACATGGACATTGGTTTCTTCTTTAGATGTCTCACCAACATGTACTTGATGAAGGGGCATGGTTAGGAAATGTATTTCTAAAAACCTCCAATTTTGCATTACTAGGCTTGTTAGGGTTTTCGGGAAGAGATCACCACTTTCTAACATTCCTTGCAAAATATTTTTAAAGTAATAATTGGGTGCAATGAAGATCCAAATCAAAGAAGGATTCAAACCCTTGAAGAAAATACCTTACAGACTCAATCCAAATCTGAAGGTTAAGGTGAAATCTGAGATTGACAAAATGTTAAATGTTGGAATCATCAAACCAATAGAGGATTCGAATGGATAATTCCAATGGTTATCCAAAACAAGAAGACTAGAGAAATACACATATGTGTAGATTATAGGGAGTTAAACAAAGCTTGCGTTCATGACCCATTCCCCACACCTTTCACAGAAGAAGTCTTGGAGAATGTGGTAGGAAGAGAAGTGTATTCTTTTACTCGATGGTTTATCTCATTACCATATGGTTAGAATTACACCGAAGATCAACTAAAGACTATAGTTTCCATAGGATGGGGGTCATTTATGTATATAGTGATGTCATTTGGTTTAAAGAATGCACCACCAGTCTTGATCGGATAATGATTAATGCTTTTAAAGAATTTATCCATGATTTCTTGGAAGTTTACTTAGATGACTGAATAATGTATGGATTTTTGAAAAACCATATTCAAGTGCTAAGATTAATGTTTCAAAGATGCAGAGCTTTACAAATATCCCTAAACTTGAAGAAGTGCATATTTCTAACCCCATTTGGCACATTATTGGGGCACATAATTTGTAAAGAAGGAATACTCATTGATCCATGAAAACTTTTGTGATTGTTAATCTGCCACCGCTTAAGACACGAAGCATGTAAGAATAATTTTGGGGTACACACGCTACCACAGAAAATTTATAAGGAACTATGCGGAAATAAGTCCACCACTAGAAGAATTATTGAAGAAAAGTCTGAATAAACAAGTACCATGGTCAAAAGAATGTGAAGATGCATTTGAAGTATTAAAAACAATATTTTTCATGCACCTATCCTCATCTTTCCTGATTGGAAGTTTCCCTTCCATGCTCATGTAGATGCATCTATCATTGCAATTGGTGCAGTATTAACTCAACCGAGAGATAAGATGGACCATCTAGTTCATTTTGCAAACAGAAAACTAGCCAAGGTAGAAATAAATTAGTCACTAGTAGAGAAGGAATCTTTAAGGATGGTATATGCTCGAAAAAATACGACCAATATCTATTGGCCACTTATTTTTGTTTTATACCGACCATGAGCCATTGAAGTATTTTCTAAACAAACCAGTATTACAAGGAAGGATTTGTAGATGGCTAATGTTATTCCAAGAGTTTGACTTCACTATGGCGGTGAAGCTAGGCAAGTTAAATAATGGCCTAGATTACCTATCAAGAATAGAAAATGGAGAGGATGAAGGTCCAATAGATGATGATTTTCTTGGGGCTCACTTATTTAGAGTTGAAGTAATTCCAAAATAATTGGATGAGATAGCTCAATTACTGACAACAGGAGAATTTCCAAAAGATTATACCAAACAACAAAATAAAATTTTACTATGCAGAGCCTTCCCATTCACCTTGATTCAAGGTCAATTGTAAAAAAAGGACATGATGACATCTTGAGAAGAGTAGCCTTGGAACATGAAAGGAAAAATATTTTGATAGAAGCACATGAAGGAGTTTCCGGAGGACACAATGGCGAGAGATCAGACAATAAGGAAGGTATTGATGGTTGGGTTATGGTGGCCCACATTATTTAAAGATGCACACAAACATAAGAGAATCTGTGATATTTTCCAATGAGTAGGAAAACCTAATGCTAGGGATGAGATGTCATTAAGACCTATGTTAGCACTTGCACCATTTGAAAAATGGGCAATAGATTTCATTGGACCAATCAAGCCAACTGCGAAACACTCTCAGGCCAGGTTCATCATCACAGGAACTAAATACTTGACAAGATGGGTAGAGGTGGTTCCCATTAAATATTATTACAAGGTTTGGATGCCCATTAAGCATTACCAGTGACCAGGGGAAGCATTTTGTAAATGCCACCATAGAATAATTGTTGAGCCAATTTATGATCAATCACAACAGGAGCACACCATACCATCTATAGGTAAATGGAATAGTAGAATCCTTTAATAAATTTTTGGAGAAAGTTTTGACCAATATTTGTTCACTCCTATAGGGTGATTGGGATTTGAAGATACTAGCCACTCGTTGGGAATACCGTACAATGTACAAAAGGCTCACTAAATACTCTCCCTTCCAATTGGTTTATGGATTAGAAGTCACGGTACCCTTAGAGTTCGTGATCCCAAGCTTAATGTTTGCATTCTTCTTCATAATGAATGTGTATTCATCATTGCATGAAAGACTAATTGAATTGGAAAGGATAGATGAAAAAATATTCATAGTTGCATACAATCAAACACAAGAGAAAATAAGGAAAAAGGCATGGCATGACCGCCACATAAAGAAGAAGGAGTTTAATGTTGGAGACAAGGTCCTTTTGTATGATAGTAAATGGAAACACCAGGAAGCTTAAGGTAAGATGGTTAGGACCTTACATTGTCAAAGATATACTATCTTCAGGAGCTACAAAATTGGAAACCTTGCAACATAAAGAGTTGCTAGGATTTGTAAACCGATCCATATTAAAGAAATACAATACTTGATAAAAAAGAGAGAAACAAGAAAATAAAAATAAAACCAACCTATTTGAAAACAAGAAATTTGATGGATAGGACAAGGGGTAGGATGAAAACTTGCAAGGGTATCCTTACTCTAAGAAACATGAGAAACAAGTAAAAAAGAAAAAGGAGATTTGCAAAGGAAGAATACCCACACAATAAAGAGAAGGTAAAGCCACAGAGGGAACATACCGACACAATAAAGAAAAATAAAATGAAAATGAAAAAGAAACCAAAAACCACATAAATAATGGGAGAAAAATATGTGAAAAGAAGGAATACATAAAACCATGGAATGAAGAATTGAGGGGAAAACCGAGGCAAGAACAAAATAGAAAATCCACACAATAAAGAGAAGAAGGATAAAGCCACAATACAAAGGAAGAATAAAAAGTGCCAAACAAAGGAATGAGAAAAAACCACATAATAAAGGAATGAATAGTCATGCAAAAAATGAATATAAGAAAGAAGTCGTAGAATGAAGGAAAATATTGCATAGTAAAGGTAAAGTCATGGGATGAAGAGAAATCCACTTTGAATAAAGAAAAACACAACACGCAAAATATGTGGGATAAAAGGTGCGGCCAAAACAAATTTTTCTTCCACAAAAATGCAATAAATGGGGTAGGTAAAAGTAGGAGGATATAAAAGGTGTTGAATTGCAATAAGCTAAGGCACAAAAATCTAAAACACGAGATCAAGTAAAAAGAGCTAGGGTAATATTAGGGAAAATCGAGAAGAGGACATAGATACTCTAGTTGAATTCAAGCAAACAACACTTCCAAGGAAAAAAATCATGAAGCACTCAATGAAGGAAAATCAACATGATCCCAAAGGATCTTTTTCACATATTCTATTCAAAGTGGCCCATGCGCAATATCTACAAAAATAGATTCACTCTTCGATATTTGAATATGATCACACATTATTGGAAGTGGAAAAATCCCTACTATTAGAAGAAGATCCCAATACTTAGGAGCTCGTATATAAGAAGAAAAAAAAGTGATCAGTGAATTGAAAATTGATGCATGGAGTCTCATTCCATACTTTAAAAGGGTAGATCATGCAAGTAAAGTTCTCCTGAGCCGGTTACATAATAAAATGCTTTGTTTGGATCAACCGTATCTCATTGATGCAAAAGTGACGACTAAGATTACCAAATTGTAGGACAAAGGGCTCTCGGCGATTACCAAGAAAAATATGAAATTAAAAAACACGACGTTAGTAATGGGAGTAACCAAATCAAAGTGCGTGGTATGCATTACGTACATTGTCAATCATGAACTTAGGTATGCCGGTAAGGCCATCTGTTTTAAAAATTATCACATTAATATAAAATATGGTGCCCATGGTTTAAGTGCATAGTTAGCCCTAGATATGGTTAATTCCCACTCAGAATACAATCTCGCTTAATTATTAGCCTCGGAATTTCATAATAATATAAGAAAGATAAAAGAAGGAAAGCATACATTTTCCTACGGCTCAATATTGATATGTTTAGCAATGTATTTTACAAAAACCCTACCCCACAAAGTGAAGTTCATAGACTGGAAGGAAGATAAACTGGTTGTGGAAAAAAATTGTTAACATATGAATAGTCTATATGTTGTAACCCAAATTACCTCATTATTAGGGTGGATAAATAGAATTAGGAAAATAATTGGGAATAAAGCAAGGGTTTCAAAGAAATTGTGGCAAGATATGAGAAGGAGGTGTATTTTATTACTTGACATAGATTATACTTTCATTTGGCCTACAAATCCATGAACATAATACATTCCTCCATTACCCTATGAAGCTTCAGATGACTTAGTAGCCACATCATTTGAAGCAATTAGAAATCTCCCTGTGGATTCTAGAAAATCCAAACTACCTAATTTTGATGAATTTATTGAAGAAACATTTGAAGAATATAGGAAAAAATATTCAGTACAATACAAAGAAACCAAAATCAAGTGGCGGGGTACCCAATACATACATACATATATATATATATATATATATATATATATATATATATATATATATATATATATATATATAACCTTATTGTCTCAAAACCTATTACTAAACGCTAGAAAGCCTTAGGGACAAAAGGGAAACTTAAACAAGTTGTGTCCAACAATATAAAATAAGAAAAGAATAATATGAGGAAGTAAAGAGGTTCCTAGGTCAAAAGATACTCCATCACCCATACACCCACAAGAACAAGAAGCACCACAGATTTTAGAAGAGGTAGAGCCTTGGGTAGAAACACATTTAACAAAAATATCATATAGGTATTATAAAAAGTGTTTGTCTCTAGAGGTATTTCTCAAGCTAGCACAAGAATACGAGGCTAACACATGAAGAGAACAAATGGCAATAGTTGAAGAAATAGTATACTATTTAGAAAAATTTTGATTCGTACTTGAGGACATTATGATCTTACTCCCTTATGTATTAATAAAAGAGATACAAGAACAAATAGAAGTATAAGAGACAAGCCACCTAAAGGATCTTCAATTAGAAATATCAGAATTGAAGAAATGAGAAAGAAAAACTACCTCAAAACAAAACAATTTCAGAGAGGTCAAAAACTCATTTATATGTTATTGATTAAAATAAGAAAGGAAAGGGAGGAAAAAATATCATAACCCACACTAAAGAGGCACTAGTAGAGGAAGAAGAAATGAAAAGCTTAGAAGAAGAAAAACAAAAATCTACAAATGAAGCCAAACAAAAGAAAAGAAAACAGGAAAAATAGAAAGAGCAAGAAGAAAAACAAAAGTAGTTAGAAGCTATTGATTAAAAAGATAGTTGAGGAAGCACAAAATAAAAATTCCATAGAAGATGCGGAGCGAGAAGAAAAGAGAAAAGAAGAAGAAAAAAAAAAAATTAGAAAATTAGAAAAAACAAAAAGAACACAAAAACATGTCGAAGAGGTAGAAAAGAAATAGAAAGAATTAGATAAGAAGAGACAAGAAGAAAGGAAACAAAAAGACAAACTCGAAAAAAATGAGATAGAGAAAAAGAAGAGAGAGGAAATAATAAGAGAGGAAAAAGAAGAGAAATAAAATAAGGGAAAGGAAGAGAGGGAAAAAAAAGAGAAGGCAAAGAAGGATAGAGAAGAACAAGAAAAGAAGGAAAAGGAAGAGAGGGTAAAAGAAGAGAAGGAAAAGAAGGACAAAGAAGAAAAAGAAACGAAGAATCAACCAAGAAGAGAGAGAGAAGAAAAAGAAAAGAAACAAAAAGACAAAGAAGAACAAAAGGAGGAAAAATAAAGACAAGAAAAAAATAGATGCTACAATTAACCTCCTCTATAGAAAATCTACAAATATATGTACGATACAAGCATCTTGAGACTCATTAGCAAAAATCAAACAAGCACTGCAACAGAGGAAAAAGGAACACTCGATATAGTTGCAACAAGGGGTTGTGGAACAAACCACAAAAGGCTACAAGGTGCACTTAGATAAACTCTCCCCATTGCAAAAGACAACATGTGGACAAATACTAGAGCAAAGTGCTAAGCAATATTGGATGCAAAGATGTGTGAGTTAGAAGAAACCATGTAGAAGATGTTATCCTCCATTCAAGTAGAAAAGCCACATATCAACATAGCCTCAAACCTCCAAGTAGAAGTTGCCACAAAAAAATAAGTGGCATAACTTGTGAAAGAAGAAACAAGCAGAGTGGAGGCGGAAAGAAGAAAATACATGAGGAAGCAATCGAAGGATACAAACAAAAAATCCTCATGCCATAAACATTGTAAAACTATAAACATAGGAAGGCAATGTAAGCTGCATAACCAAGTTAGAATCAGAATTACAAAATGTGGTGGAATACTACACTTATACCATTGGGTGGCCCAATGAAACTCAAAAAGAAAAAGTAGAGATGGAAAGGTTGGAAAAACAAATTCATATGGAATCCACAACATACAATATCACTACGGAAAAAGATGGGACCCCAAGAAGAAAAATAGCTTATTTAATTGAAAAATATCAAACACAACAAAGGGCATGGTGGGCCTTGAAATATTGGCTAAGTACCAAAGGGCACACATTTACATGATCAAGAAGAAGGGTGCTTAGGGGAAAGCATGTAGGGCAAAGGGGTTTAAGAAGGGTTTAAGTGAAACTAGGGTGCATGCAGGAAGGAAGAACATGGGTTTAAAGGACTTATCCATATTTGGAATTCTAAAGACACTTGAGGAAAAATGTGAGGACCCAACTAGGTGTGATGAGTGGATAAGGTGCCATCCTGGAACCTTGGAGGTCAAGAAAAGGATATTCCATGCAGGGAATATTCCCGGGAGACATCATTATAAAGAGTGGAGGGTTTGTAAAGGGATAAGCATTCACCATTGGAGGACCACATCAACACTTAGCACACAACTGATTTAGAAGAGAAGGCATGGTGGTGGGTGTTGATCCTATAAAAAGAGATGCCCGTACTAGAGAAAGGGACAATTAGAAGAGGAGATGAAGAGAAGAGAATGCATAGAGAGTAAGATACCGAGTAACAGAGTTGTTGCAGTAATGCTAGGGTTTAGAGAACTTAGTGCTAAGGGTTGTGAGGGATGTCATGAGCCTCTGTATGGCACTAGGATCTATAATAAGGGTTAAAATGGAAGGGTATAGCTAGGGTCTCATACAAGGGAATATTTGTAGGAGTTGTGTCTCTGTCATTTAACATGTATGGTTTTTGATAACCTCGTTTGATTGTAATGTGGCGATCGTGAACTGTTCTAAATGAATATATATATAAGGGTTCATTATGCATATCATGCTTAAGGGTATAAACCCTCATGTTATATGAATACCATGGATCAGATATGGTTTATTATGCTTATTACATTGTTATTAAGTTTTTGTAATGCATTAATGTGTGGATCTGTAAGTTGTCCCTTCCACTTTTCTTTTAACTAAGTAAATGTACTTCTCATTCTGCAATTCATCCTCCATTAATGGAAAAACCTTCTCACAATTCTCACATAAAGGAGGGGCTCGACACTCACGCATGCCTCGGGTGAGCTTCTAGTTCCCATTGGGTGATAGGCCAATGTGCTTGGGGTTAGAAAGTAGTATTAAGGGTAGATAAAATGACTACATCTTGGTTCCATTGCTTGGACCTCTTTTCGAAGTTGTGAGAATGATGCATGATGATAGAACGCTTAACGTTGGACAATGTCAAAGCATGGTTTAAGAGCACAGAGGATGAGTTTTCTCAGATATTTAGTATTGGACCTGAGTTTGATGCACGTAAATGGGTAGAAGAGCACATGTATCATGAGATGTATGAGACCTTATTTTGAAGCTTTCTAATGGAATTGTATGAATGGATTTCAGCGTATGCATCTAGATCATGTTGGTACTATAGATCTCACATGTCGACCCAAGATGAGTATCGAGGCTAAATGACGCTAATATAACTTGGACACGTGTTATTGATCATTGGTGGAGAAGGATGTTGACTAGTTATACCCTGGAATAAGCTATTTATATGTATTCTTCTCTAGAGGTTGTTGAGTTTGAGTTTTGAAATGGTCCTAGATGATCATTTTTTTGTGCTATCCTCTTAGCTATAAAGATCTTGATAATTACACTTAGTCCGAAAGCATTTCCTATCGCTGTATATGATTCTTCTAATCATTGGGAGAGGAGGCTAGGGTGGAGGAAGATGGCAGATCTTGTGGATGAGCAAGAAAGGGAAGAGATACGACTCAAGCATAATGAAGCTCATGAAAGGGAGTTAGCTAGACAACCAAAGTTTGCAGGAATGATGGATTTATGGAGGTAGACATTGCGGGATGAAATTGAGGTTCACGAGAGCACATGGATCTTGAGTAATCTATGCTACCCCATCTTGCAATTGTGGGAGAGAAACCCCTTCAACTTTTGATAAGATCTCATCACTTGGATAAAGGAGATTCAACGACAGATATCTGAATCCACATGATGACCAACCCCTAGCACTTAGATTCCTAAATCTAGAGATAACTATTGTTAACCCAATCAGTATTGGTGAAAGTAACCAATCAACACCTAGGAGGTATAAATTTTCATTTGGCAAATCTATGGCTACATAATTATTTCCTATGTTTAGAGGTATATTGTCCTGGAGCACCATTTGGGAAAAGTATAGGTACACAAAGCTTGGTTATCATGTCTAGAAGCAGTGTGGGACACACATTTAGTAAGCGTGTAATATCACATACTTTTGATGCGTAGTTTAGTGTGACAGTGGGGACACTAGACGTAACCACTTTAGGGACTTTACCAACTACATAAGGTGGATCTAGTGTACTTAGTGGACTTGGTTGATCTATAGGATCTAGTGGATCAGGAGGGACATGCACCGGTGGATCTAGTGGATTTGGTGGTGGAGGAAACACCGAAGGGAATCAAGGTTCTGGATTAGGTATATAATGTCCTCAACCACCTCAACAAGTATTTTTCTAAATTTATTTACATCTACCAGAATAGAAAGGTGTTGAGGATGTTGTAGAACATGTACACAAGTGTGAGATGCTATGTCTTTCGAAGGGGATCACTACCCCATAACAAAAGGTAAGCCGGTTTGTAACCACATTGCAAGGATGCGTGCATAGTTGGTACCAAAAGTGTAACCCCTATAAGAGAGTGGTAGATTACACCACGTTACAGAATTCCTTCTTTGCTGAATATCATATCCCTGAGTTTGAATAGCAGAGCATTAGTGTGTTGAAGGAGATCCAAAAATTTATGGCAGAGAATGTGCAGGAGTATGATGTGCATTTTAAAAATCTCTTGTCAAAACTGTCTTATGACATTCATCCTTCTCAACATGCTCAGTGTTTTTTGGAGGGTTGATAACACCTTTTAGGAGAGTGCTTTCACATAAGACTTTTAGAAAACCCGCATGAGGCCTTGGAGGCTGCCCTGTGTGTTGAGGTTGTTGGAACCATGGATATGAGTGTTAGCCCTTTTCTTGAGGGTCAGATTGCAACAATTGTGAAGTAGCTGGAGAACCTATCTACAAACTCAGCACATGAGACTCGAAGTGGCCTATGGTGCATGGATTGTGAGGTAGAGGGGCATACAAAGGACAGTTGTCCTCAAAGATCGGTATGTATTATGACAATGGACTATGATATTTTCCATGGAGATCATGATGCAAGTAGATTTCCACTACTATAGTGTGCAATCTGTAAAAATGTGTCTTGATATTGCAAGATATGCACCTCTACTACTCATGACACCAAGAATTGTAGGTTGATTGACCAGATACATGATGCCATTTATATTGGTGTGCACCATACCAAAGCATCACAAACAATTCCAAGGATGATGGCTATCGGTATAAAGGATGCATGGATATAGGGGTGCATGGAAGAGGTTTATGAGGAGGATTTCATGCTCATGGAAACCACAGAGGAGGAAGAAGTGAGTTCTTGCGTGGAACTTGTTACAACTATCGATCTACAGAGCACTATAAGCACGAATGCCATGATCTGTTATAATGCTCTTAGTGTGGAAAGAAGCACAAGTATGAGGATTTCCCATAGTTATTTGAACATATGAACCAATAACATTGGAAGGACAAAGGCACCAAAAATGGTAAGCATAAATATGGCTGACTTTCAATGGATGCCAAGGGTGGTGCGTGAGTTAGAACTAAAACTCCGTACTTGTGATAACACGAGATGAAGCCGTGTATGTCGGGAGACATTAAAGTAGATATCATTGCTTACAAGAGAAAAGGTGGTGTATGGTAAGTATCCAAACCCTACTCATCGAGACAGAGGTGTATCAAGAGAGAATGGATGTAATTCAAAGCCTACAAGGAGAAGTATAGTGCCAAGCAAAGTATTCAAGGTAGTTAGAAAAAGAAAGAGCATTGAGGCTCCACAAAAGGATTTGGATGAGGTCGGGAAGTATGTAAAATGTTGAGGTAGGAGAATAGCATTCCTTTTCTAGGGAATGGTTACGGGAAAAATTACTATGTGTTAGAAAAAGTGTGAGAGGTAGGTTCGCATGCTAACCTTCCTCCACACATCCTTGAATATGATAAGTAATATTATGATTGACATGGGCATAGAAGTTAATGTTCTCACCTGGATTCCTGGAAAAAATTGGGAAGGCCCCCATTACAGACCATCTTTAAATGTGTTTTACATGGAAAAAAAAAGGGCAATGCCCATTGGTGTCTTGAAGAACGCTAGTATCACTATCCAAGGGGTGAAATTCAATGGAGATTTCAAATTCTTAGTGCTAGCCAAAGCGAGACAACTTTCCAACCTTACTTGGGCACCCTTGGTGTTATAAGAACAATGTTGACCTACGGTTCAATAAAGGGTGTATAAGATTTGAGAATAAGGAAGAACCGATAATCATCCCCTTGATTGATGGGAGGTTAACACGCTATCTTGAGCCCTTGGGAAAATAAGTTCTTGACAGGATCTATGTTTGCTCTATTAGGGACGCCGAGGTGATTAATCCTACGTAGGGAGTTATTCACTCGAAGAAACTCGATCCTATGAGTGATACCACTAGTGTAGCATGTGACAATTGGGCACATGAGACTTATGAGTTGATTGGGTGGAAATTGAGAGGCTTTGTTTTTTTTATTAAGGGAAAATAGTTTTGAAGGGATTATACCCTGTATACAAAAGGGCTCAAAAGCCGAGATAGCATAGGAGAGAAAATAGCCTAGAGAAGGGCAAAACGGCCAACCTAAGAGGGCTCAACAATGCCAGATATGAAAATACATGAGAAGAAAGGATCCGAGAAGAACAATGATCCAAAAAGTAGCGAAAAAGAACAAAAAGCAAACAAAAGATATTCAACATATAAAAACTCCACCAAAAAGTAGCTTCAAAACTGCCAGATAACAACAACTTCGCAGCCAAAAAACAACGTCACAACAACCCGTTACTTGATAGCCCTATAAATCTTGGTTTTGATAGCCTGTAGCGACATGAAGAAGGCAATGGTAGTGGACTGAGAGGATTATTTCATATCTACCTAAGCTGTAATATCCCTTTTCTCTTTGGGGCCCCAAATGTCTTCATTAATCCCACTTAAACTGCAAACACTATGAACATGTTGTTCAATGAAATTATAAATGCTTTTAAGGGCAGATAGTATGCAGTCATTGCAAATTTTTGCATTCCCCATTCTACCATCCAAAGACTGTAACTTCTTGAAAACTTCAGCAATAACCCCCTCTTCATCATCACTTTGAAGTATTCCTTTTCCCTTAGATTTTTCCATATTTTTTATAGTCCCTTTGAGCTCTTGTATTTCCTTATCCATCCTGTCCACTCTTTCCATCAAGTCCTCCTCTTTGGGTTCCTCCATTGTTTTTCGATATGTAGGAGGTTCTCAGCCAGCTCTAGGTCTTTGTGACTTCTTAGGACCCGCTTGAGAAGAAGGGATTTTAGTTTTTATGCTCTTGCTTTTCTTGCTAGAAGCAAAGCAGACTTCAATCTTCCTTTTTAGCAGGGGAGTAGAACCGATGCGGCAGGAGGAGGTATGGTGGAAATTGAGAGGCTCTGCTACAAGAAGTAAAAGGAATGTTCATTCAATTTCCGGGAGGAAAGAAGTTGCCAAGCTATTCTGGGAGAGCCAACCCTTATGTCTTCTTACGAGAAATGGTGACCCAATGGAAAAGTGATATCGAAATAATAAGGATTCTTAGCTATAAATTTCTCGGACCACAACGCATTGGTGGGTGACACATCACGATAGCATTTTAGAGTGGCATAAGGTAAGAATCATGTTCTCTGTTAGGTTTTCCTGAAGCAATGCACCCAATATCATACAATACTATCATGGAAAGGAACCCACCTTGTTTCACATCCAAGCATGTGAGAAGGCCTAGATGGAAGGCATGAAATCCTTGTCACCTTCTTTATGGGTGCATAATTTGTACTCAACCTTACAAGGTTGTGTGCGCATATGGTACATTCATTGAGAGATGTGTCGTCGACACGAAATTGGTAGGAGATAAAGGCTGACCTTCTTTAAGCTTTCAAATATTAGAGTACTAAACCGTCGGTGGGTAGGGCATTGCAGGTTGTTAAGAACCTTACTATGGGAGATAATGCCATGGTGGAGGATAGAATCTTTGGAATTATTTGGTGAACCTAGTTTGGAAGCATGCTTTGATGAGGAATAACCAAAGGAGATACATCTTGAGTGCATATGCATGGAGAAATAAAAAGGAAATATGGTCTACGTGATAGATGGCAAAGAGGTGGAAAATTTGGATGTTAACCATATTGAGGGTATGCGTGAAGTTATGGATAATGCTTGACAAAAAAGCACACACCTACCATGAACCCTTGAAAACCAAGAAGGTTAATATTGGTTTGGAGGCCAAACCTAAGGAGGCTACTATTGGGGACTATTGGTTAGAAAAGGAGGTTTTGAATATCATTGATCTATTGTGTGAGTTTCAGGACTTATTTCTGGAGGGTACCATGAGTTTAAAAGCATCCACCACTCCTTGGGGAGATGAAAATAAAGTTAAAGGAGGGTGCACGTGCAATTCACAAGAGACTTTATCAAATGAATATGAATCTTCATGTCAAATTCAAGGAGGAAATTGACTAGATGATCACATCAGACATTATTGAAGCAATGGAGGAATCAGAATGGATAAGCCCCATGGTCATTAGCATTAAGAAGGATGGGAGGATAAGGATCTATGTTGATTATAGGGATTTAAATGTGGTATGTGTTATTGACCCTTTTCCAACCCCCTTCACTGAGGAAATCCTAGAAGGAGTAGTCGGGCGCGAGATCTATTCTTTGACGGATGGATTATTCGGGTATCATCAAGTTAGAATTTCAAAGGAAGACCAAGAAAAGACAACTTTCACCACTGAATGGGGAAGCTTCACCTACATGGTCATGGATTTTGAACTAAAGAATGCACCTATTGTGTTTTTGTGCATAGTGGTCTAAGCATTTCAGGATTTTATCCATAAGTTCCTTTCGGTCTACCTTAATGAATAGACAATGTTATGACTAGTGAGAGACCATTGTGATAATTTGTGGTTGATGTTTGAGAGATGCCAAAATTTGCACATATCCCTCAACATCAAGAAATATCTCTTCACTACTCCATTATGAACCCTATTGGGGCATGTCACATGTAAGGAAGGTTTGTTAGTGGATCCTACTAAAGTTTTTGTTATAGTGGGATTGGGGGAACCTACCAGCCAGAGTGTAGTGCATGGATTCCTTGGGCATATAGGGTACTACCAGAAATTTATTAAGGGGTATGCTAAGATCACCACGCCATTGGAAGAATTACTAAAACACAAAAGTGCATTTCACTGGGAGGCACAACAGATGACATTTGATGCATTGAAGAATAGGCTTATCATTGCACCCATATTATGCTTTCCCTCTTAGGATAAGCCATTCCATGTACATGTTGATGCTTTGGGGATGGTAATTGGGGCAATCTTAGCACAACTTGGAGAAGGAATTGTTGACCACCCCTTATGTTTTGCTAGCAGGAAGTTGACACCAGCAGAGAAGAACTATACTACTACTAAGTGTAAAGCACTATCAATGATCTACATGCTGCACAAATTTAGGAAATATTTGTTGGAAAAACCCTTAATGTTCTACATGGACCACATGCTATTGAAATACTTGGTGAAAAAAACCCATTTTACAAGGGCACATATGTTGCTGGGTCTTGTTGTTTCAAGATTTTTAGTTTATATTTGTCGTGAAACTAGGAAAGAGTAACTTAGGACCTAACCATTTATCAAGGATTGACTCAAGAGATGATGCCCGAAAAATTAAGGATCAATGCATGACATGCAATAGTTTAGGTTGTGGCGTGAGCCCTCTAACTTGGAATATATTGTAGTGTTTCTCAAAATGGGTGTGACGCCTAAGGAATGAAGACTCTGGAAATAAAGGAGTTATCCATATGTGTCACACCCTACATGTTAATTAGTGGGGAATTATACAAGCTAGGTCATGATGAGGTTTTGTGTCGGTGTATGTTAGAACATGAACATGTTGCAATCATGAAGGAATCACATGGTGGGATTGCGAGAGGACACTACAGAGTGAATGCAACCACTAGCGAAGATCCTTTTAGCAGGATTTTGGTGGGAATTAGTTTACAAATATTGGATTGAGTTTTGTAAGGCTTGTGACCACTACCAAGTGCCTTTTGAAAACCAGGAAGAAGGGATGAGATGCCCTTGAGGCCAATAGCTAGCACAGAACCATTTGAGAAATGGGCGATTGATTTTGTAGGACAAATTTCACCTACAACACGGAGGACTAGTTCGCACTATATCATTACTTGTCTTGACTAGGTAACACCTATAGAGGATTGCATAACGAAAAAACAACTAGGTTCTTATGGGAAAATATAATCAGTAGATATGGATGTTTGCTAAGTTTAACAAGTGATAGGGGTACCCATTTCTTGAATGAGACAGTTAGAATCTTGTTGGAAAAATTCATGGTAGCACACCAAAAAACTACCCCATATCACCCATAATATAATGGAACTGCTGAGGTGTTTAACAAAATTCTTAGTCACACGTTAACCAAGATTTGTGATATGGGAAGAAATGATTGGGATGATAAAGTTTTTGTTGTGTTATGGTCATACCATACTACTTATAAAAAAGAATGAACAAGGCCACACCTTTTCAATTGGTTTTGGTACGAAGTGGTGTTACAAATTTAATACATATTACCATCACTATGTATAGCACGCTTAGGAGGGATGGCTGATGAACAAGTGCTTGAGGAGAGGATTGGTAAGTTCATGCGGTTGTATGAAAGGAATGTTATTGCTCACTGGAGTCAAAAAAAAAAAGCTAGGCGAAGGCATGGCTTGAGAGACATCAAGAACAAACATTCAAGGTTGGGTAGATGGTTCTATTGTATGACTCCATGTTTCTACGTAATCTGAAAAATCCAAAGTCCATTGGATGGGCCCATAAATTGTATCCTATATACTTGACTCATGCACTTTCTAATTCTGAAGCCTTGGATGGAACATGGTTACCAGGAAATTTCAATGGGAGTAGGCTGAAGCCCTATTATAAATAAGTCTTCCTTGTATGCATAAATAAGGTAGTATTTCCATTTAGCCTAGGATTTCCCTTAATGCTTTTCCTTTCTTTGTGTTTCCCCTTCTTGTTGCTTGTTCCCTTTTCTTTTGTTGTGTGTGCATTGTGCGTTAGTAGCCACTTATTATTTTCAAAAATATATATGCACAGAGGACCGCGCATCTATTTTTGTGTGGGGTGGATTAATGCAACAAATAATGGAAGTTGGTAGCAAAATCTATCTTTCGATGGCCCAAATTGAAGGATCAAAAGCATGTAGTTTGGAAGAGCATGCAAATGTGGACATAAGGAATTTGGTGTAAGGATTTTGGAAGACCACGTACAAATATGAGAAGCGTAGGAACAACATGCGGTAGGCGATGTCAAAAATAAGGGTAAGGACATAAGAAGTGCCTTTGGTGTTGTAAGTGCACGCGAGAGGATCTTCAATCAGTAAGGATTTTTATGCACCAGAAGGTTGTAGGAGTTTTCGCGTAGGATTGGGTGTGGGGGTAAAAGTATTGAAGGTTGGCTTAAGAAGAAAAATCCACCTTTATTGCAAAGGTACGATGGTAGGTTGCATTGCATTTATTGCGAAAAAAGAAGCAAAAACTATAAGTAGAAGGTCGGGGTATATTATTGTTACCTTGTATTTGTGATATCTAAGACCTCTTTCAAACTAGTGCGTCCTTGAGAAAAGTTATGCCAAAGAGGAATGTGAAGATCTAAGTGCATATCTAGTTTGATCAGTGAACCATTGTGGAAAAACAATACATGAGTGTAAAGGAGAGGGTTGTAGGAGTTTTCAAATCCCACAAGTGAATACGTCGTCTTGTGAAAGGAAGGGTTTTCCCATGTTAGGGTTCCGTAGCTAGGGCATAGGATTGAAGGGATTTTTGTGTAAGATTAGATCTATAGAACTAAGTAGAGCCAAGATTAGGAGAAAGGAATTTGAGTAACCCAACAAGAAAAATGACACCAAGGAAAGTAACCACCATTTCACCAAAGAAGGGCAAGGGAAAAGGGAAACAAGTTATTTCCACCAACTTCAACGAAGAATGGTACATGAAGATGCAATACCTAGATGGTGTATTTCTTGAAAAAGAATGGGTGTCTCATGTTAGAAAGATGTTCGTAAGTGACTACAACCATCAAATGAGCACCACGAAGAATGAGATGGCATTGGAACTGGTTCACCATTCGAGACAAAAGGACACTAAATGGAACGCCTATCTATGATGATGAATTGAAGGTGAAGATGAAGAAGGTCAGGTTATTGCAACTCTATGAGTTTCCCTATTTTGGAAAACTTGAGTGGCTTGTGCAGAGTGGTTAATGTTGCGTGTACATGAAGATAATTTCTACTTCATAGGACATAGGATATGGATAAATCCCCAAATAATATCCAAGTTTATTGGTCTTACCTGTGAGGGAGATTTGTTTGATGATGACTTAGATGATAAGGAGGCCATTAAGAAAACTATTGAAGCCTATGAATACAAGAAGGGGTCATGGTACTTCGAAATCTCTGTGATTTCTGACCCAATAATGAGGATGGTCACACGTTTGGTCACAAAACTAAATGGGCAGGAGAGATGGACGCAAATCAACAAGGCTTGGTTGAACATTTTTCATAAGATATCAAAGGGGACCATCTATAACCTCTCGGCATTCATAGTAGAATAAATCATCGGTGCCGCGTGTGATGGAGAGAAGATCATGTTTGGTAATGTCCTCCTTACCATCGTATTTTTAGAGATTGGAGTGCCCGATGGCTAAATAAATTTGTATGGGAGTACCTAGATGAGAACCCCTCCCTGCCAAAATATTTGAGAAGTATACTTACGACACCATGATGGCCACCCAAAAACATTGTACAAGCGGATGTGTGATGCATTCATCACGAATGGAGGATACCCGAGAATTTACCTATTTTTCTACAAGGTGAGGTTGAATTCATCGTATATCAACATTTTTCATTGGCCAGTTTACTCTAATAGATGACGCCAATGGTCCCTGGTGTAAGTTGTCATTTTCCTTCACAACATAATACTTCGAGGTCGAGGTTAATAGATTCAAGGAGGAAAAGAAGTTAAGTTTTGACCTCATCATAGTAAACCGGGATTATCGCAAGTGGGTACAAATTTGACATATCCAAATAAGTGCACCTATGTGGAGAAGTATGTCTCTCATGACGTGTCTATGGTGAAGCCCGTAACATTTCTGTTCTTGGGAGAACTGCAGCTAGCAAGGTATACCGGTGCATAAGTCTGAAATATGAGAAGGGTGCTTATGTGGAGAATGATGTATTTATCCCGAGAAGACCTCAACTTAATGAAGAAGGACATGTCGAGGAAAAGGGAGATAGAGGAGGTACACGAGAAGAAGACACCAAGTATACAAACAGATAAATCAGTAGGCACATAGGATTCGAGTGAAAAACCTAGCACCTATGCATAGAGGAAGAAGTCACCCACATAAGAGAAAGAAACGACACTTGAGGAAGAGGTTCCAGAGTAAGAGGAGCCCCCTCCAAAATAATAATCACCATAAGGAAGGAGTATCCTATCAAGAAGAAAAAGAAGAATCTCCTATACTGAAATCACTAGTTAGGAAGAAGTAGAAAGTAATAAAAAAGGATTACTAAGTAGAAACAGAGAACATGGAGGTTGACAAGGGTGACAAGGACAACGAAAAGTGTGATGAGGCTCAGGACCATCCTGTATATGATGTACATGACTCAGAGGAGGAGGGAAATGAAGAGAAGGATGAGGATGAAGGAGGCACTCACGGAAAGGGAGAAAGTGAGGAAGTCAACATGAAGGATCAAAGGACTCTAATCTTGACCAAGGAGTAGATAGAATATGTCGTAGAAAGGGAGGTAGCAAGCATAATAAAATACTTGGTAGAACAAGAGGTGAAGTGCAGCACCGAAGAATTTCTCAAGGAGGTGGAGGGAAGTGAAAGTGTAGAAAAGGAATATGGAAGCATGGGTAGAGATCCCAACCTAGTGGTAAGCTTCCCAAAGGTAGCGCACATGGGAGGAAAGGGTATGGTAGTGGCGCAGGAGTAAGGAATGACTTATATCAATAATCTGAATAAGGTTTTGTGCACATGTTTCCAAATTACTTGTGCCTTCAAACCAAATCCTTACATGGTCTTCATTTGAAGAAGAGGGTGTATATCCACGCACATGGAATATGTTGTCTTGGACCTTTTAGTCCAATGTTGATGAGCCCGACTTTGAGGTCAACTGTGTGGCGTTGATGAAGATACCAGATACCAAGGAAGTAAACCCTTTGGTGAATGCTCAACAACTAATAGATGTGCAAGTGTTTAATGCACTCAACAAGGTATTAGTGGAGGTTAAGGCAAGACTCTTCAGGAGGAATGAGAGAGTAAGGGTCCCGAAAGAATAAATAAAAAATAAAAAATGAACAAATCATTGAGAAGAACAAGGAGTTAAAGCAGGAGGAGTTGATAAAATCCCAATTAAGGCACAAATTAAGGTAAGAGAAGGAAAAGGGGCATGAGGTTTATAAGAAAATAGAGATGATTACAAACTCCTTAATCTTGAAGCACCTAGACCTGGCCCCGCCTAAGTAAAAATACCATCAACCATGCAATTGGCCGCTCTCATTTGAATCAACAAGAGGCATTGACACGCTAGAAGGAGGAAGAAAGATTTAAGACCGTAGAAATAGTTACTCGATATTCTAAGATCCTTTCCGCTATAAGTACTACCACACAAATGGATGAGGGTGTGTATGATAATTGCAGACCGACAGAGACAGGGTAGCAAGAATACTAGTTTCTACGCATGAGTTGGATCTAAAGGAGTTTCAATAAAAACAAGGGAAATAGGGCAGTAGGATAAAATCCTAGCTAAGGTTAAGAAGAAGATGGAAGTAATTGAATCCTTACGGGGTTTGATTAAGAATCATCTTAAGGAGTTGTATCCCTAGGTCATTCATAGGATGGACTCGTTGGACAACCTTAGCAAACAGGTAAAAGTAATTGTTGATACATTGAATGCTAAGGGAAAAAAATTAAGTTTTAAGGAGGTGAGCACTCTAGTATGTGACCTACTTCAGTAGGCACAGGGTGAGGTGGATTCTGGGAAAATATTGAGGCTACAGTGAGAAAGGAGTTCCCACTCCTCTTACAACAATAACAGATTCTTCCATTCTTTCATTCTTTATTCAGTTGTCTTTGTCCCTCTATTCTTTATTCTTTGAAGGGACATGATGTTTCCAAGGAAAAAGAACACATTTAGTGTGGGGTGATGTTGGGCCTTGAAATATTGTCGAAGTACCAAAGGGTGTGCATGCACAGGATCAAGAAGAAGGACACTCAAGGGAAAGCATGCATCGAAAAGGGGTTTAAGAAGGGTTTAGGTGAAACTAGGGCACAAAGGCGAAAGGGAAAACATGGGTTCAAAGGACTTAGCCATATTTGGCATTCTAAAGACACTTGAGGAAAAACATGAGGACCCGACTAGGTGTGATGAGTGGATAAGGTGCCAACCTAGAACCTTGGAGGTCAAGAAAAGGATATTCCATGTAGGGAATATTCCCAAGAGACATCATTATAAAGAGTGGAGGGTTTGGAAAGGGATAAGAATTCACCATTGGAGGACCACATCGACACTTGGCATGCGATATATTCAAAAGATAAGGCATGGTGGTGGGTGCTGATCCTATAAAAAGAGATGCTTGGACTAGAGAAAGGGATGATTAGAAGAGGAGAGGAAGAGAAGAGAAAACATAGAGATTAAGATACTAAATAATAGAGTGTTGTAGTAATGCTAGGGTTTAGAGAACTTAATGCTAATGGTTGTGATGGATGCCATGATCCTCTTTATGGAATTAGGATCTGTAACAAAGGCTAAAATAGAAGGGTATAGCTAGGGCCTTATACAAAGGAAGATCTGTAGATTGGGTCTCTGTCATTTAACATGTATGGTCTGATGACCTCTTTTGATTATAATGCAGCTATCAAAACTGCTCTAAATGAATATATATAAGGGTTCATTATGCATATCATGCTTAATGGTGTAAACCATCATGTTATATGACTACCATGGCTCAGATCCAGTTTATTATGCTTATTACATTGTTATTAAGTTTATGTAATGCATTGATGTGTGGATCTGTAAGTTGTTTCTTCCAATTTTCTTTTAATTCATCCTACAATTCATCCTCCAATTCATCCTCATTCTACAATTCATCCTCCAATAATGGAAAAACCTTCTAACAATGCTCACATAAAGGAGATTCTTTGTGCTCGTGTGTGTGCCTCAGTGAGCACCCATCACCCACTGGATGATAGGCCAACATGCTTGGGGTTGCAAAGTATTATTAGGGGTAGATAAAATGACTACATGGTGTGGAATGAAAATATACTAGACATGCTAGAATGTCACACACCACACGAATGAGCCATCATCACAATGCAACAAGAGATCACAACCACCCACACTAGATGGGGCCAAGTACAAGCAACATCCACACCTCTGATATCATTTAGTTGATCGAGGAGAACACACAACTACAAGAGTGGAAAATGCAGATAGACACCCATCTCAAATTGTGGTACACTTTTGAGAATCATATTATGCCACAAATAACTAAATACATCCCCTCTACTCCACCTTGAAGAATATTAAAAGAAGAGGCATCCCAAAAACCCAGTTGGGTGAGTCGAGTGAAGGAACTCTTCCTTAGGCCAAAATTCTAAGTTTCTAGGGAGGTTGATGACTCTACAAGTTGGCATCCCATAAATCCAGTTGGGTGAGTTGAGGGAGGGAATCCTTCTATACAAAAATGTCTAAGTTCAAGTGGTTGATGCCTATATAATAAATTTTTGAAGAAAATTTTTTAGATGAAAGAACAAGGTTCTTCATCAGTTTTAGTTGTCTCAAGGATGAGAAATTTTTTTAGCGGAGGTGATGTTTATAGGGTTCTTCATCAAATTTTGGATAAGCCGCAAGCATAAGAATGAAGCCACCAAGTCGATAAAAATAACCATGAAGAGTTAGGTCAAGACGCGAGGGAAAAAGGAAAACCATGAGACAAGGAATAAAGAAACGGGTAAAGGAATGAAGGCTGCAGATAAAAGAAGAAGCCACAAAAAGAAGGAAGAATCCATGCCTAACTATAGAAATTTGTGCATAACTAAATAAATATGCATTATTCTCTAGGAATATGTGGAAGCTGATATGATGTCGTGGATTGAAGACAAATCAAAACAGATGAGACAAAATCTTAAATAGGTGCAAATCAAAAGAAATGACTTTTGTATGATATGTGTTTTTATATTTATTGTAATTAACTTATTTTATATGGGCACGTCACAAGAAATGTATGTGTGAGTGCCATTTTTGAGAGAATTGATAGCATATGAGATGTATGAGAGAGAGAATGAAAAGGATATGAATGTAAAAGAGACTAATGTACTGATTATTGAAATATGAATAAAGATTGATGTTTGGAGTAAATTATGTTATGTGTATTTACATTCTTTCTGTTCACTAGTTAGAGTAGAGTACTTTTCCCGTGTACATCCCTAACATAGGTTGAACTTCCTAAGTCTCACATTTCTATCGGGATTTAGGGTCAACATTTGGCATTATCAATAATGAAAAGATTAGTTAATTCACGTGTGTTTCTAATATCTTGGATAATAATGGAACAAATCTCAAGAATTTTTAGGTGTGGGAAGAGGATGACACTCACCCAACTATCTATTTCAGAATTATTAACAATAAAAAGGTTGATTATATCTCATGTGTTGTGGCTTTAACTTGTGTGGCAAGGTAACTACTCCCTTTTATATATTTACACCTCTACGGTAGCATTCATTATCATTTTTATCTACCTCGATTACTCTCTATCCATAATGGGAGGAGAGAACGTTTTAGGGTTGAACTGGTGAAGATTGATGAGTGGAAGAACAATTCAAATCTCTAGAGCATTTCAAGAAAGTGTGGACTAACAATTTTTGTGGTTAGAGTTAGGGATACAACTTGAAATAGTACCTAGAATTTTCCAAAAATTATAAGGATACGAAGGTGTCATATAAAGGGAAAGAGTTTGAGATAAATGCATACATCATTGTGTAGGTTACAGGTCTCCATAGAAAAGTTTTAAAGTTTTACAAAAACAACATGCATTATGGAGCGGAAGAGCTCAAATTCTTCAATCGTGGTGATTCCATCGTGAAGAAGACATGGGGTTTTACAAGGAATTCTCTAACCCCCTTTCAACATAGTCGAGACTAGTCATAATGAAGTTCATAACATTGGAGGGTCAATTCTCAATCATGCCCATTTATCACCTAGTATTTCTCAACCACTTTCGCAGAAAATGTTCTATGAGTTTACCTTTTTCTTCTTGCACTCTCTTTGAGAATTATATGAATTTTGTTAAATCAGAAAGTGTGTCTTCACATTGCATCATGCTCTTATTCTCATTCTTTATAAGGATTTCAATTACTCATTTCTCCATCCTCTACCTTCTTCCCTCTTCCCCCACCAACCTCCCCCGCACCCCTCCGTTTCTACTCCCTCCACCTCCACCCCCACCTCATGCCTTCTTCTTGTCTCTTCCCAACCCACCCCTGTTCCACTTTCCTCCTTTGCCTCCCTCCATATCCTCTTATTTCTGACCCCTACTCTAATAATCCTTCCGGATATCTCTTCACCGGCAGATCCTTAGGAGTAATCCCCATTCCTCTCATAATGCCAAAGACTCTTCCCATTCAATTATTGGGGAAGGTGATGTCATCCTTTGAATCCTTTCAATTGGAAAGGATGGCCCTAAATCCTCTCTTGCATATGCCATGAAGATCTAAAATGATTTAGATATCCACTTGAAAAAATTAAAGGCTCAAGGAAAAATTAATGCATACAATCGAAAATGCAAATGGAATAGTTGACAGAAATCGGTGATTGATCTCAACAACCATGTTAAAAAAATTGAAAAATAAATGGAAAATATCAAGGAAAAGCAGTGTGACATCCTCAGTATGGAGAAGAGCACCATGGATTTCCTCTCACTTTTCATTTCGTAATTTGATGTCCAAAAAGGTAGAGAAAATCCAAAAAATATACAAGCTTCAGTGATTTCAAAAAGGGGCTTGATGATGTTAAAAATATCTTCCATAAGCTCATTAAATAATCTTATCCCACCTCCTCCTCTTATCTTTTAGGTAGATATTTTTGATCCTCTATCATGAATTTGTTGACATTGTGTTGATACAATGTTGACATCTTCTTGACTTCCTATTCTAATTTTGTTTTTTTGTTGACTAGTTGTCTTTCCAGTCCTATTCTCGGTTTTTGTATTGTATTGAATATCTAGGCATTGGCCCTTTTATCTAGGTAGGGCCCAAGCCAAAAACATTTATCCTTAATAAAATACTCATACATGTGGATACATTTCCCACTTATGTCATAGGATATCTAGTCACATATATGATATTCACACTCCTTTACCACCATTGATTAAAAACAATATGGTTTTAAATCTTATTGTTTAATATGTTGTTGATGCAATATATGATACTTCTATCATATTCAACAATGTCATGCTACATGATAATGTTGTTGATAATTCCTCAAATAGTGATGTTGAGACTTTTAAACTTACTCGATGAAAACTTTCACACACTAAATTTTTATGCCATCGATGTATATGAATCTATGTTCCATTATTATTATTATTTTCTACTAGCCTTAGACATTAATGGCTTAATTGTTTTTGTTTCTTATACCCCAACTAGTCATGACACATCCACTATAACCGGCTCTAATCCATTGTGACATTCTATTAATATGCTACATATTATACCTTTTGTTAGTTATATCACCATTATTATCACCAAGTTTTGGAAGACTCCTATAATTAAAATGATCACACTCATTTGACCTAGTTGAATCTAATAAGAGGTCATGTCATGAGACTTCTACTTACACGCATTCCATCTATGAAAACTACTTGGAACATCACCCGATCACTATGGTAATCTTGTAACGTATTGCATACTTTATATCTTAGTCCATCTAACATTATCAAATTCAACCCTAAAAATATGATCTCCATGATGGCAGATATGCACTTATGTTATCCCCTTTCTTATACATCCTCATTCTACTACACATTTGAAACATTCAAGGTCCAAATCTACTTTGTTTTTCATGTCCACCCTTCTTTATGAGGTCAATCCTAATCCTATTACACACATGGATTATTTATGGTCTAAGTTTCTTTTGTTAGATGTGTCTACCCATAATCTTATTGATACTATGATATGATAGACCTTATGTTTCCTTATACTTATATAAATATTCTAAAAATACAAAAAATAAAACAAATCAAATAAATACAAAAACATTTAAATGTTTACATAAATTCAAAATTAATACCTACATGTGACTTGAATTGGTAGATTTTTATTTTACACATGTTGTTTTCAATGTGGTTTTATATATAACATATATTGATGTAGGAGCATCCAAGTTTCGAGTAGTTCTACTAAATTTTAAGTAAGTGTGAGTGTCGATAAAATTTAGAGAGTGTGTGCACTAAAGGGAGGAGGCATAAAAGAATGAGAAGGAAATTACATGAAATTTTGTGATTACTTTATGCAAGGGAACTCAAAAAATAACATAGTGTACATGGGAGTCATTAATAGAAGTGGGTACATGTAGACACTAAATCATTCACTTTGGGTATCTATTTATTCTTGATCACATACTACTATTCATATGATTTCTAAGTAAGAAAAGTACTAGATAACCCATGTCTTTCACTATCTTTTCTTGCTTTATGTTGTTTCTTTTGATCTTACACTCCTTCTATCCAAATCTATATTTTCACACATTGGCATTTCTCACTATGGATGTTGGTGCCCAACCCTAGTGCCCCGGTCCCCTCAGGTGCCACTAACCTATTTTACTTTTCTCACATCTTTTGGGTTATTTCTATCCACTTCATAATCTTATCTTTTTGGTAATATGCATTTTCGAGGTTAATTATGAAATTTAAGAAAGGGAATCATATAAATATAAAGTAATATGGAAATAATAAAGGACCAAACACTAAGCATTAGCTATCACCACGTAAGGTTACATCCAAAGGAATTATCAAGAGCATGAAAGCATCCATCTAGCATCCACACAAGGGAAAGGGACTGTATTATTTTGCATACACTTCATAGGAGGAAGTTCATTCTTTTATACACACATATATCTACATTTTCTACATCTAGCTACTTCTTGCTATTAAGTGTGACACACACAAGAGCCACCTGTGGCACAATCTCTTCACACACACACACACACACACACACACACACACACACACACACACACACACACACAGAGAGAGAGAGAGAGAGAGAGAGAGAGAGAGAGAGAGAGAGAGAGAGAGAGAGAGAGAGAGAGAACTATAATTGGTCTGAAATGTAGTGTAGAGCTTAGTCGTAATATCACTTATTTGACAAAATGAGGAAATTTTGACCCCTCATTTTCATTATTCTCTTTTTGGGATTTAATGCACTTTTGAGGGTTTTGGAGGTCACTTCTTTATTGCAAGTTATTAATGTCATCGATGATCATTGTGTGACATACTAGTGACATGAAGCGAAGGAAAGTGAGCATCTTGCAACCCTCCAAAGTTGGTTTTGTGATGTTCTAATCAATCACACGCGCCCAAAGCATGTATGTAGCACCCACAAGAGGCCTTGACCCATTTTAGGCACCCCGGTCTAGGTATATCTTGCAAACGCACAAATTTTTGGGTTTTAGTACAAAAATTTCATCTCTTTGTTCATCTATTTGTCACTTTAGTACAAGATATAGATTTAATTGTAAATCAGTGAAGTTCTCCTATCTCCTCTTTGCAACTAGGGTTTCATACTTTCTAGCTTATTTTTCTTGGGTCAAATTTTGTACTTCGTTGTTTATTCTTTTACTCTGCTACATATGCTATCATCAGATTTAGGCATCTATTTATTTCAATATATATTTAATCATTTGGTGAACCCCACTCGTGATCATTCTTTCGAGATCCTTCTTTGACATATCATCTTATCTATCCTTCTTTCGATCCTTCTTTGACATATCATCTTCTCTTTGTCTCAATTACTTCAAATACATGCACCTTGCAAAGAGGTTCTTCAAAAATCCCTAAACACCATGTATCTCCCTACAAATACACCATGTTCTCAAGTGAGTGCTATTTTTTATCATCTATCTGATGATTCTATTAGTCTTATTCCTCCATCTAATCAACCCATATTTGATTCAATTCAAGCTTTGCATGCTTTATTTCAAGACAAATTTTAGGATATGGAATCCATGATTAAACCTCTTAAATCTAAAATTCAACATCTTAAGGAAACTTCTCAAGCTCATGTTAGTTCTTCTTCTCATCCTCATTCTATGACTTCTACATGTGCTCATATCACTGAGCCTTAAATATTTACATTACCGAGAGCCTCTAATGTTTGATCGCAATGCTAAGCAACATGATATTCTTACTTAACTCCTTAGTCATCAACTTATCAAATTTCCATCTAATTATTGTTATCATCCTTATTGACTTGCAAAAATATGATGTTTTTCCAAATTGCAGCTTATCATCGAATCAATGAACATAATGACAATGACTAATATTATTTACAACAAAGAATAAAACATTTTGAGCGTCAAGGATTTATCTCATTCACTGCACAAAATTATGTTGCATGCCCATCTACAAATGCTACATCTAAATGGGATCCTAAATCTTCTCCTTCTATGTCTCATGAACATCATGCCATCACTTCTAATACCTCTTTTCGGTTAGTCAAGCGCCACCTATTCAACCCAATATGACTAAGAAACCACCTCTCCAAGTCTGATTTTCATTACCTCCTCCTACTAAGTCATCTACAACATTACCAAGTCAAATAAAGCAACTAACATCTCCTCCTCTCAAGTATTTTTTGGTGTTACCAAACAAGAAACAAATTTTTATACAAAACAAACAAACTCTATCTGATCTCTTTCGACTTCCACTTCTCAACGATCCTAAGCCATCACCACTTCAACATATAATTAATTTTGTTAAGGAAACTACTCCTTACATTGATCCACTTAGCATCATCGACTTGGGAGACATTATATCTTCTTCCCGCTTGCATTTATATCAAATTTCTCTATCATCCCATGCACTTGACACTCTATGCTTGATGTTTAATATCTCTTAAGAATCAATACAAACCACTTGATACATTTGTATCGTCATTACCCAATGACGCACTCTCATGCTTTGGTTCACACTTGACTATTGAGGGCATACTATACACATGAACCTCACACACTACACACTTCACATATCACACATTCATCACATATCTTACTCACAACTTCTATTACACATCATACACACTACACATTTCACACTTAGTGCATTCATGATATATATTTCTTCAATATACTCTTACATGTTGCGCTCATTACCCTATGACACACTCCAGTTTCATGGTTCATACTGACCTTGTTGAGGGTTTCAATATAAAATGAACATCACCACACTCACTCACTCATGCACACTCTACACTTTATGCTTTCAAGACCACATCGCACAATTTGAACCATTTCCCGATGACATACTCTTGTTATACGGTTCATTCTTGAATGCTAAGGGAATTTATAAATTAACCTTATCACATGCATAATCATTTAGATTCAATCAAAGGGGCACGATGTTCCTATCATTCACTTTGTATTCTATTATGTCTCATCTATAGCATATTATATATCTTGTTTGCATTTACTCTTGCTTACTCATTCTTACATATACACTCTATTACACATGTTATTCATATATTTTATATGTCATTATATTTCTATACACACATGCATGCTCACTTTCCTTCTAGTTTTGATCGTAAGATTTACATCAATCTTTACACACAACACGAATGCCTTGTGCGACTACCTCATACCAATCCCACAATAACTCCCTGGGGGCATCCACTTTCATATACACTACGGTGTGTTATTATTTCATTTTTTCATAGCACATTATTATATCAGATTATACATGCTTTGAAATTCTTTATATCTTTCTAACATGCTAATGGGTGCTTCATCTGCAAATTTTTCTTATAAGTTTATTTGCTTCCATGGTTCTTTTACATTACTTGTTATTCTTTGTCTCTCGTTTGTTGTTGTATGTCATTGTTTGTGAGATTTTCCCTATGTCTTTCTTATTCTCTGATTATATGTATTATTGTGGCCACTGTGGCCTTGGTTGTCTTGTGACATCGTGAGTGATTTCCCATGTTTGAAACTTTTTTCCAAGGTCTACTTTTTTTCTTGCGTGTTTACACTATCATTTTGTGTTCTTAGATTACCCTTTTTATTTTACATGTGTTTATCTTGTTTTTACTAACGCGTATCTCCTAGCCATTTTTTTGTGTGTGCCTTGGTTTTTACCAAGCACGGTCCCCCATGTAGGGAAAAGTTTCAGCACAATGGTTGGTCCTCCTTTGGGCAACATATTCCTCAAATGACATCGCATGCACCCCAAATGAGGAGGGAATCATTCACCCCACACATCAATTCACATTCATCACACAACACAAATCATCGATCACACCACATCCCAAATCCTCACTTGGGTCCTCTATATCAACCACTTTTTATTCATCAAACTAGGGGAAAAATTACTAACTCATTCATTACGCTTATGCCTTCACCGAACATAATACACAAAAATTAAATTCCATAATTCAAAAGATATAGTTCACTTTAGGTTTCTTATGCTGAAATGAAAACATCATTTGCAACAACATATGATTTATACTAGCAATAATTAATGTTTAGAATCCAATTAGATGTCCTATAATAATCATGTGCAATCGAGAGTATATAGATCCTACTCGATCCCCTCAATAACTATTTATAAGTAAATACACCAGGTGTATCATTTGGTTAAGCCTTATTACAAAGCTAAGACAACTTTTGATGTCATTTTAGCGTCCTTCGTAAAGCTACGACTAAAGCCATCTTCCGAATCTCGACACCGTAACAAAAAGACCTAGTGAATGTACAATGCATCTAGTTACATGCATTATTATGGCCATAGTTATTGGGCATTGTGTTATCAAGCCAAATTCCAATACTGCACATAAGCCTTTGGAACTTGTCTTCCCTTCACCTCATAATTTGTTCATGTCATAGTCATCAGTGTTCATTTTTTCATTTACATTACTGAGTTTAGGTTACTATTCTTAATTATTCATTAATCAATAAATTCAATCACTGAAGCCGTATTCATTACATCTTAGCATCCGGATCATACGGGTCATGCTTGATAATACTTTGGGAAGCCTATAAGAAAATATGCATTCATGTAATGATATAGATCATTACTTATCTACCTCTCTGCTTATAGTCAACCCAAACTAGTGCAAGTATGGAACACATGATCCAAATTCCATGACATGTTACCTACCTTGAAGTACTTATTCATTATAAGAAAGGATCATTTAGTTAATTATCCACCATTTTCTAAAGTTCGGATAACAGTAATTTGTTAGATATCACTTTTCATGGCTATCTCCTTCAAAATAATGCAACAAAGATCACCGAGAACTTCCATGTGATTAATCAATTAATCGCTGGTCTTTATATTCTTAAGAAATGGTTTATTGTATTAACTTACATGGCGTAAAAATGTAATTCTTTAGAATGTAAGTATTGCTTGCATACGAAGCATCTCATTGACTTGAAATGGATTAATCAAAAGATTGAGCTATATCAACCTAATCGCCTAAATGAGCGGGTAAAAGATAGTTATATGAAATTATTTCATTAGCATACCTCCTTACATTCTTGATTTATTTCTATTATTTTGTATTATTATATACCCGAATTAAACTTGGTCATCCTTTGGAAGGTTTTGGTCATAAGCCACATATATGATCCACTTTTGAGTACTCAAGAAGAGTTCACTTGTATCTTTCTAAAAAAACGGGCACATTAATCCTACATAATTCTCTTAAGTATGTTTTCATTTTAGTTTTGGATCAAAAGATCCCAATACCCTTCCTACTTTCTTTAAGGTGATGCACTTAATCATCCATAGGGATTTGTGGGTGTAACATTTCGTTAATCATATTCTATCAATCGTAACTAGGTGATCGACATAAAGGATTGCAGCAAGGATCCCTATGTTTACCCAACTTAATCCAATATAGTACAAGTTTTTTTATCAACGCAAAGAAGTAGTTAAACTCACAATTATTGAATCAAATAAGATTGACTTATATCATCTTAATCACCAAGGGATTAGATATAAATTATTTATATCCATTACCCCCACCGCATACATCAAAGGTTCATGCTTTGTTTACATTTATATGAAATTTATTTACCTCATTTGTACCTAATTCTCCTTAATAGTGTTGTGGTCGTAAACCCCTAGTATGTTTCACACTAATTATTTCTCGAGAGATGAGATAACTATAATAGTTATGTTAATATTCATTTAACTTAATGTTATTCTATAACTTTACCCCCATGAATTCCTTTTATAGTTCATGACACATCATATGATTATGAAGCATTTCACTTTAATGAAAATCCATAATAATTACTTCACTATGTTGATTTGTAATACCAATATGACTGAATTACATTTATAATGATCTTATTCATCTCACAACAATAAATAATTTCCAATACAATCCATAAGTGACCCTTTTAGATGGTTGTTAATACAACATGCTTAGTTTCCTTAGATTTAATCAAATAACTCTTCCACACAATACCAACATTATCATCGTTCATGGAACTAAGAAAGGCTATCAAGAAGGAGTCTATATATGTCATAGGTCATATGGATTTTTCTTTCAAAATATATTTCATTTCCAATCGATATTGTACAATATTTTCATTCAAGGAATTGGTACTAGATAAACATTACAAACATGATCACAAAATACACAGCTCAATCCTTATCTTTCATCATACTTTTTCAAAACCTAAAATTCTAGAAAGGGTAATTCAACATGGCCAGCTTGGATAAACTGGCATGAACTATACCACACACTTGCCTTATTGTTTCACTATGAAAATATAAAGTAAATTCTATTTGTTTTACTCTATTATTTCCTTTAATGAATCCTTCAAACCAATAATACACTTAAGGAAAAGAGCCAAGGTTCCTAATCCCAAATTCAAATTACTTTGTCATGCCAACAAATCATTAAACAAAGAATTAGCACAAACAATATAAATCCCTACTAACATATTTACTTTCATTGATATAATTTAAGTAAGGTAACTTATTAAATAGTAAATATGAAATGAATAATTGGAATTATCCATACCAATAATAATAGAAAGAGAAGTTTATTTATAGAGGAAGGTATTACCATATTACAAGTAACCATAAGCAGCAATAACATTTCCAATATTTAAGCCTTTGAATAAATAGTGGCAATTCTTACAATAGCAATATTTACTACTTTCCCAATTCAACACTCAAATAACTACACAGCAGATATGGTTTACAATGGGATGGTTCTTTTATCCCATTTCTATTTCTTTCCTAAGTCATCTCATCTCATTCATGGCCCTCAATTTACTGAATTATGCCACTAAGAAAAACAAACTCTTAGGAATGGCCTCTTCCAAAAGAAAATCTAACTTCAAACACAATTATAGTTTCCATTACTTTTGAGTCTCTACTTTCAAATTTGAGTTTGTAATGTAAAAGAAAGAGAAATACATCGTCTTAAAGATGGATTTCAAGGTGGTTTTACTATCACAGCTTCAAAACTCAAGGTGAGATCCTCTTAAAGAACCCATAAATTTCCTATATTAGGTAGTTTTACTATCACAGTTCAAACCCACAACGCTATTTCCTCTTTCCATTTACAACCACTACAAATGGATCTCAATAGTAAATCATCCAATGGGAGGGAGAGATTATCACCTCCATGGGTCTCGAACTATTAACCCTTCGCGTCAAGTCAAGAACTATAACCGAATCGTCATGCAACTTAATATGTGGTTAGTGAAACATTCCGTGAACAATGATTTTTCCTAAGGAGTTGGATCGGAAAAAGAATTATATCCTAGAAATAAAAATGGACATTAATGGACCCGAGGGGTATTACAATTCGAACCCATGAATAATGCACAAAAGGGAAAAATATTCAACCTCATCTCTAGGAGAAAACCTCAATTTTATCTTTTCTTAATACTATTTAATAGCACTTTTTTGTAAACTCAAGAATCTCGAGAAAATAAATTTCTGGGTTATGAACCCAAGAATCTATAAATATATATTTATACATAAATCATGATAACCCAACAAAGAGAAAGAGAATATCACAATTTGTCAATATCTAACTCACTAACATGATTTCAAAGATAAACTTCCGTGTAGTTATATAAAACAAACAGGATTAGCATTATCTTTTCATAATGAGAAAATAAGATAGAGTTAAGTGTTTTTCATGCCCGAGTATAGCCTCGCATTCTTCTTCTTTTGTAAAAATATTGAAAGAACTCAACCAACAACTCTCCTAATCGAATCCCACATCAATTCAAAACCTACTCTTCCCGAATAGAAGCACCACTTTTTAAGCGAGATGAGTCTAAATACTAAGACTTTTAAAAATATCTAAAATCCTTGAATAATCCATAAAAATGCATGCATCGATTTAGTAGAGAAATAAACTCAAACAGAGGAGAGCTCTAAGTTCACAAAGAAGAGAAGTAAAAGTTACATGGATCGAGTTAACCTAGTAGTTTCTCAAGAAATCTTTGAGTTTCCCCGTGTATTTAATGTCATTAAAATCCCCAAGTGCCATGTAGTGTATTCATGATCCTCACCACTGCCACATTTTCCCACTAATACTTTCATCAGCTTTACTTCATTAAACTTGCTTATTAACTTCAATAATTATTACCTTCTTTCTATGCTTGCATGCGGGATCAACTAAATCAACCACCAAAGACTAAGATGCCTAGGTTTGTATGAGGTTGTAAATCAACCAACGTAATTATTTAACCATCATGATGTTAGATTAAGTCAAATGTTATGTGGTCGGTAGACAACCAATGTTTAAGATCACAATTACCTCAATCTCTTTCCCAACTTGGGTCGATAAATTACCAACAACCATCAAAGCATAAAACTAACGTAATTTTGGAGGCTATGATGTAACACAATATCATAGAGGTGATCCACAATGATAACTTACAACTCATAAAATCAGGTCTATGACCTATTTTTCATATCAAGTAATCAATATCCACTTATGTGCAAGATAGCCAAATGGACATTTTAGAAATGACTAACAATCTTCAATTTTTCGTTGGGTTTGAAACTGACTTAGTCACCTGAATTTATTTGTCAAATATATATAGATTTAATGCACCTTGATCAATATTATCCATACAAGATAATGATATTAACATTTATAACTATTAACCTTCATAAGGAGCTAAATATGAAATTAGTAAATAAATGAAATGCATTATGATTCAAAAATTTATCAAACAAGTATTTCATTCACATGATTCGTCACTCGGTATATTATTTTCATCAATAAGAAGTCGTTATCATCAGCAAACAAGGTTGCTACAATTCCCTTGGAAGATGACCATGTTAACTTTTTTATGGTCATATTCATAAATATTCATATTTCAAATAACTAAACATCATAATCTAAATAAGTATTCCATATTCACAACATAGCAACATAGCCCTCCAAGATGGTTACAGAAACCATCATCTACAAAAAACAAGGTAATGCTCACCCACACTACAAGCACACAAATTTAATTATAACATTAAACAATTTGGGATTTCATGACAACAGAGGTGTTACGATGTAACACGTATAATTTTTTTCACGAATATGCATACCCTTTCGCTATGCATATGTGTGCACAACAAGATGTGGAATAGCGTAGCAATTTAATTGTCGTGTAATTGCAAATTACTTAATGTTGCAATTCAATTTAAGACAACACAATATGAAAAATTGTAGGATTGTACATACTTCCCTCCTTAATGAATCATTGTCCCACTGATTTTTACCTCATTAATCGAAATTAGAATAATCAAACACAGAATTATATCCAATAACTAAGGTGGGAAGTCACCTTTTTCCATAAAAATTTTGTAATTCTCATATCTCAAATTCAAATTTACTTCGTCATAACGACCTTTTATTCATTCAAATAATGACAAATAGTCTAAAATATGACAATTTCATTGTCATATCATCATCAAATAATTAAAATAATATTAAGTATGTCAAATAATTGATAGATAACAGAATAAATTATTCAAAAATAATTTTTTAGCATTCACAATATAGAGAAAAACCATTGTTTTAAGTTATTTTAGACTGTACTAAAAATCTAATCGGTCTTAAAATGACAGCTTTTTTGATCCTGAACCTTTAGCTTTATCCAATGTTACTTCCTTTCCAGCATCACAACTTTGTAATTGCATCCTAAATTCTTTGTTGTGGATTGTTCTCCTTGTTTCTCAAGGGACAATATCTAGCGTAGTGACTACTATCACCACATTTGAAGAACCAGTGAAAGGCATCTTCTTTTCAAACCTGTCATTCCTACCAGCAGCTTTTTTCTTTTCCATTCTTTTTGAAGTTTGTAGCGATATTATTTCCACCATTATGAGTTTTATTATCTTCCTTCTTCCCCCATGTCTTTCCAGGTGACAATGGTAAAGGAGTGTTATTTAGTTTACACTTCTCATCTCTATGAGTAGTAATGGCTTAGAGATTCTACTCCTGCCTAATGGCCTTCTCAAATACTACTTCCATTGTTAATGGCCCATGCACATCAACTTCACTGCCTATTATGGGGTTCAAACCCATAATGAATTTCCTTATTCAGAATTTCTTGTTTGTTTGATACGAGGAATGTATTTAAAAAGTTTTGTAAATGTTTCCCAAGATTAAGTTACAATTATCTTTCCTTATATTAAAGTCTAAAATTTAGACATCTTTTGATCATGAGATAATTGTGGTAACCAATGTTTCCTTAAATAGGATTTGAACTGATCCCAAGTTAAGTTAACATCATTTACTCCTATTTCTACCTTTCAGCTATCCTACCATGAGGAAGCCTCATTTGAGAGATGATAATCTCCCCAAACCGCTTTAGTTTCTTCAAAATAATTCTGATGGCGAAGTATTTCTCCATCTCACTGAGTTAGTTCTCATCTCCATCCCCTAAGGTCATACCATCAAAATTATGTGGATTGATACATTTTATATCTTTAGAAAACTCAGTGCAATGCAAGCTCTTGCATTCGGTGGCTAATTTACAGCATTATTGATAGTTGCATTATTATTTTCAACATTCAAGTTATTATTTTCAACATTAACATTATTGTTAGTGGCATTAGGTTTCCCCTATGGTTGTTCTATATCGTCACTATCACTACTTGCTATCATTACCAACCACCTATTATTCAAGTACAACCAAACGATTGCACATATCCTGAAGGATAACAAGTATTTCGCCTAACATTTGCATTGTGGTCGCTTCACCACCACCGCAGTTGGTGATTAACAACTGAACTCGGTTCTTACCATTTTATCTATTTAGATAAGAATTTAAGTTTAGTTAGCAAATAGACATAATAGGCCCACGAGCTGCAACCTTCATCTCTCGATACCAAAATGTATCAACCATTTTTTCTTCATCAAACTAGAGATTTTTTTATAATAACTCATTCATTACAATTATGCCTTCAATGAACTTAATACACAATATTTAAATTCTAGCATACAAATAATATAATTCCATTTAAGTTTTTTACGCTGAAATGAAAAAATATTTGTAGTAACATCTGATTTATACCGTAATAATTAATATTTAGAATCCAATTAGATATCCTATGATAACCATGTGTAACTATGAGAAATCCTAATTGATCCCCCTCAAACACTCTTTACGATCCAATACACCTAGTGTATCATTTGGTTAAGCCTTATTACAGTGAGAGAACTTGTGATGTCTTTTAGCGTCCTTCAAAAAGCTACCACTATAACCATCATCCGAATCTTGACACTGTAGCAAAAGACTTGGTGAATAGACAATGCATCTAGTTACATGCATTACTATGGCCATATTTATTTAGCATTGCACTAGCAAGCCAGATTCCAAGACTACACATAATCCTTTCAAACTTGTCTTCCCTTCACCTCACTATTTCTTCTGTCATAGTCATCGGGGCTCATTTTTTTGTCATTTACGTTATTGAGTTCAAGTTACTATTCTTAAGTGTTCATTAATCAATAAATTCAATCACCAAATCTGAATTCAACACATCTCAAAGATCTAGATCATATGACTCATGCCAACACTACTCAGGAACCCTACAGGAAAATATGTGTCCATGTAATGATCTAGATCATTACTTGTCTGCCTCTCTGCTCTCAGTAGCCAACATGAACTAGTTCGGGTATGACATGCTTAATTTGAAGTCTATGGCGTGTTACCTACCTTGAGTACTTATTCAATATAAGAAAGGGTCATTTAGTTAATCATCCATCATTTTTTAATGTTTGGATAACAGCTGTGAGATATCACTATTTATGGTTATCTTCTTAACAATAATGCAGGAGTAGGTCATTGAGAACTTCCATGTGATTAATCAATTAATAGTTGATTAATCAAAGTGGTCTTTATATTCTTAAGACATGGTTTATTGTATTAATTTATATGGTGTCAAAATGTAATTCTTTGAATGTAATTATTTCTTCTATAAGAAGCAACTAATTGACTTGAAATGGTTTAATAAAAATATGGAGCTATATTAGCCTAATCATCTAAATGAACAAGTAAGATATCATTATATGAAATTATTTCATCAAATACCTCCTTACATTATTGCTTTATTTATATTATGGTGTATTATTATATAACCGACTTAAACTTGTCATCCTTTGGAAGGTTGTGGTCATAAACCACCTATATGATCCACTTTTGAGTACTCAGAAGAAGAGTTCACATGTATCTTTTTGAACAACAGGCACATTAATCATACTTAATTCTCTTAAGTATGTTTACATGTTATTTTTGGATCCGAGAGATCCCAATAACTCTGCCTAATTTCTCTAAGGTGATGCACTTAATCATCCATAGGGGTTGTGGGTTTAAAATTTCGTTAATCATATTCTATCAACCATAACTAGGTGACTCGACATAAAGGACATCAAGCAATGGATCCCTATGTCAATCCAACTTAATCCCATGTAGTATAAGGTTGTTGCCAAACAAAATCAGTAGTTAAATTATCAATGCTTGAATCAAATAAGATTGACTTATATCATCTTAATCACCAAGTGATTGGATATAAGTTCTTTATATCCATTACCCCCGCATACATCAAAGGTTTGTTCTTCATTGCCATTTATATCAAAATTTATTTACCTCATTGATACCCAATCCTCCTTAATAGTGTTTTTTGTAAAACCCCTAGTATGTTTCACACTAATTATTTCTTAGAGGATGAGCTCACCGTAATAGATATGATAGTATTCATTTACCGTAATGTCATCTAAAACTTTACCACCGTGAATTCCTCTTACGAGCTCATGAGACATCTTATGATTAGTAAACACTTCACTTTAATTGAAATCCATAATAATTACTTCACTATGTTGATTTGTAATACCAATATGATTAAAATACATTTAGAATGATCTAATTCATCTCATAATAATCAATAATTTACAATACAAGACATAAGTGACCCTTTTAGATGGTAATACAACATGATTAGTTGCTTTAAATTTAATCAAATAACTCTTCACACAATACCAACATTATCATCATTCATGGAACTAAGAAATACCGTCAAGAAGGATTCTATATATTTCATAGGCCCTATGGATTTTTCATTTAAACTTTCTCAAAACGTAATTCACTTCTAATCGATATTGTACAATATTTTCAATCGTGGAATCGGAACTAGATAAATAGTACATACATGATCACAAGAATACACACCCAATCCTTATCTTTCTTCATAGTTTTTCAAAACCCGCACTCGAAAGAGTAATTCAACATGGTCAATTTGGATAAACTGGCATAAATTATACCACATGTTGCCTTATTTTTTCACTATGAAAAGATAAATCAAATTTTGTTCATTTTACTCTATTATTTCCTTTAGTGAATCATTCAACCCAATAATACCCCAACAAAGAGAAAGAGAATATCATAGTTTGTTAAGATCTAACTAACCAACATGATTTCTACATAAACTTTCATGTAGTTATATACAACAAACATGATTAGCATTATCTTTTCGAATGAGAAAATAAGACAAAGTTAAGTTCACGCCCGAGTATAGTTTTCATTCTTCTTATTTTGCAAATTTTTCAAGGAACCGAAACCATCAACTCTCTTAATCGAACCCCAAAGTAATCAAAACATCCTCCTCTTCCTAGAATAGAAGCACCACTTTTAAAGCAGGTGAGTCTCAATATCAAGACATGTAAAAATATCTTGACTCCTTGAATAATCCATCAAAACGCATGCATCGATTTAGCTCAAACGAAGGAGAGCTTCGAGTTCACATAGAGGAGAAGTAAAAATAACATGCATCGAGTTAACTCAAAGCAGATTCTCAAGGAAGATTCAATATTACCCATGTAATTAATGTCATTAAAATTCCCAAGTGACACGTAGTGTATTCATGATCCTCATCACCACCACATTTTCCTGCTAATAATTTCATCGGTTTGACTTCATTAAACTTGTTTGTTAACTTCAATAATTATTACCTTCTTTCTATGCTTGCATGATGGGTAAACTAAATCAACCAAATCGAAATTAAGATTCCTAGGTTTGCATGGGGTTGTAAATCAACCAACATAATAATTTAAGTGTCATGATATTAGATTAAGTCAAAGGTTATTTGGTCGGTCGATTTACGACTAATGTTTAAGATCAAAATGACCCTCAATATCTTTCCCAACTTGGGTCGATAAATTACCAACAACCATCAAATCATAAACCTAACATAATTTCGAAGCTATGATGTAACACAATATCATAAAGGTGATCCACAATGATAACTTGCAACTCCTAAACTAAGGTTTATGACTTGTTTTTCATATCAAGTAAGCAATATCCACTTATGTGCAAGATATCCAAATGGACGCTTTAGAAATGACCAACAATATTTAGTTTTTCGTTGTCCAAAATGACTTAGTCAACCCAATTTCTTTATCGAATATATATATATATATATATATATATATATAAAATGTACCTTGATCAATACTATCAAGATGAGATAATGAGATTGACATTTATAACTATCAACCTTCACAAGGATCTCGGGTTTCAATGCGACAGCTTTCATCTCTCTATTTATCATTTCATCACTTCAAAGATATTCTATATTTAATTATGAATCAATGGGCTTCATAATTTCTAGATTATTTTACTTGGTCAAAGTATATACTTCATTTTTATTTTTTTTTACTGCTACATTGCAATCAGATTTATGCATCTATTTATTTCAATATTTGCTTAATTAATACATCTACAATGAGAATATTCATGTTAGGCCTTCTTCCAAGTTGATAAACAATTTGGAACTACATGGCATATTTTATTCACATGTGTCTACTCTATTAAGATAGAAAATTAGGGATGGTAATTCATTATTAACTTCGAATGAATCATGGTGGATAACACCATTTATTTGGATGGAGAATTTCAATGATATGGTAGAATATGTGATCTCTACTTGGGGCCCAAATGTTAGTAACAAAACATAAATTGAGGGTTTCAAGCATTGAAAATAAATTTTTATTAACTTCCATTGATTCCCTGTAGGGCCTATTATCTATCATCGATCACAAAATCACACATACAATTTAGGTCATAATGCTTGCAGATCACATGTGTTCAACTTCATAGTTATTTAAAATCAATACTCTCAAGTTTAAGAACACCCTTATTTGTAACTAACTAGTTGTTTTAGAGGTATCACACAATATTGTGGGGAAGGTTTGGAAAATTAGTGTATGTGCAATATAATAATGCGCAAGAATGTGAATAGGATTTTGTTCACCCAACATGTGTTGACCCACCTAAGGAGCTTATAGGCACATGGAGACCGCAAAGTGCTCATATTGTTAGGGTAAACATATTAATTATGCATTGTAATTAAGTAGTTTAAATTATTATTTTGTATGGTTATGATTATATAACCATTATATTGTTTTATTGCATTCGTGAAGGTTTATTGTTGCAACAACATATTTGGTTGTACCTGCTTCCTAAATGTATTTTGGAAGCTTATGTAATTATGTTGTACCTGTGTAACATATTGTTTGTCTGTACATTGGCTGTCCAATATCTATAAGTATTGCAACCTGCACCATTGTATTTGATTTTATTGATTATTAATAAAAGTGTGAGGCTTCTGTCCCTCTTCTACACTTTCATTTGGTACCAGAGTTGGTTGATCTGGACCTGTGAGAAGAGAAGGTTGGAGAGAGGTTGCAGAAGGAAGAAAAAGTTTTTGGAGAAGATTCTGCACTCGGGAGGGCCAATGTTGCCTCTAACACCTTCCCAAAATGCCTACATCCCCACAACCTTCTGCCATACACTAGGTAAAAGAAAAGCAATTTTTTTTTCCTTGGTTCCTGCTTGCACTGTAAATTTTCTTCTTGCAAATTAATCAGATTCACAAAATTAAAAAAATATATATTTCTCCCCAATCACGGGTTTTACCTCTAAATCTAGAGGACTACAAATAATATTATTTGTATTATCAAATTTAGAGGAAGGAATCCACATATCCAAGCATCAAGTTTTCAAATCCCCACCAAGTTGAGTCTTACAAACTCGACCGAGATGCTCTACATGTTGGCAAGTTGAAGGGCAGGTTCCTTTCACTATTCATTGAGGTCAGAGTTGCATTCAGGTTACATTGTTTATAGACTGGGCTTTACACCAAATAGCTAGTTGTTTATAGGTTGTGACATTATTTCTTTACCGAGCCCCTTCCCCAAACTACACCAAGTTGATAGGAGCATTGGGAGGCATTGGAGACAAAGCGTTCAATTTTTAGTGGATCAAACTATCTTCTAGGTAACCGAGCCTTTTCTCCACCTGCTCCGAGCTCGAACTCCGTAACGATCCTGAATAAAACAATACACGGAAACCAACACAAAGATCAAACATTGAAATTCTTTATAGCAGTTAAAATCAAAACAAACAACGACATCATTGAAAGAAAAATGACCGAGATAAAGAAAAGGGAGGAGGAAAACAAGAAAAGGATATCCGATCCTTTTTTCACCAAAAAACTTAAATCTACCCAGCCATGTGGAGGTCAATCCAATACCACATAGACCCTCCTCAAGCCATGTCTCCATTCTACGAGGTTAGCATCTTGAGCATATTTTTAAATAATTTTTTTCAATTCATTACACAAGCGCTTGGAGCATCTGGTTAGTTAAGTAGAAAGATTTGGAAGTGAGAGGTGTAGGGTTCAAACCCCACTCGAACCCCAATATTTTCTAATATTTTCTTTTAGTGGGAGATTTGGAAAATCTTTCAACATTAGAGGCCCTCTAAACCCCAAGTCATAACTAAACAAGCTACTAAAAATAGCGGAGAAAACCCTAAAATAGGGAAGAAAACAAATCCCCACTTAGCTTATTTTTTTATTTTGAACATTTTTTTATCAAAGGAGGGGTACCTGAAAACTACATTTTAAGCCATTTTTTGTGGTTTTATGCTCAAAGAGTCGTATTGAGCTCCGGAGGCCACCAGGGCCCCGCAAAACAAAAACAAATTTCATGTCTTTCATTTTTTTCATAATTTTGGATGTAATTATATATTTTAGTTTATTGTACTAATTTTCAGGTTGTCATATTCAACCACAAACCATTTTAATTGCTTTAAAACTAGTAGAGATTTGTACTAAAAATAATTAAAAATTTATTTTGTATACACACGAGATCTTCAAATCTCATTCACAAAGTAGTTCGGTATAAATAGTGCCTCTGGGAATCGCTTATGGGTAAATTTGTCGCGACTTACTATCTGCACTTAATGCCTAATATAACTGCAACAATGTCATTTGGGAATCAACCTAAATATATGGGGAGTAATAAGGACCTAGTGTAAACACTTTGATCCCTCTCATCCATCTCTCGAATGATTGAACGACTTAAATCTAGACTCGAGAAATTATTTGAGTATATAGCAAAGTTACATGTGCGTATGAGGATATTTCTTTGAGTCGGTGTTGATAATCACACCAAACCCTTTCAGTATTGTCTTGGTACCACGTATCGAACTCTTTCACATACATTAACACATATTTCATGTAATTGTCGAGTATATATAAAGGGTGAGCTTCTTCCATGTACTAAGAGGTATATCGGAAGGAGCGTATATAGAAAGGTTTGGTATATCGGATGATGCTATAGATTGGAGACCATATACCTAGAGTGATAAGAGCCTTACCCTTTGTCAATTGATTTTGTAAAATGGGCACCAATACCCCAAGTTCTTTCTTCCAAATTCTCAACTTCTAAGAGGAAATAACTATGCAGCATGGAAGACAAAAATCAAGACACTTGAGTTTGAAGAGATTTGGAATGTTGTGGATGGTTCATGTAACTAGATCAACAACTGATATAACATAATAGAGACAGTTTGATAGATATGATTAGAAGGCCAAGCTGATAATCTTGTTTATAGTGTCCAATGATATACAACCCCACATTCATGATGCCAAATCAGCCAAATAAGCATGGGATAAGTTGAGCACAGTGTACGAGGCCAAGAACAAGAATGTCATACTGAATTTGTAGAGTTAGTTACACACATTGAAGTTCAAACAAAATGAGAAAATAGAAGCTTTCTTAAGAAGAGTTGCAGAATTAAGGGCTTCACTTCTAGCCCTAGGAGAGGAGGTCACTGATACAGCTCTTGTTCCCATTATTCTAAGAGCACTCCCTCCTTCATACCGCATTTTTGTGACAACACTCAACTTGTCAGATCAGACAGTCGAGTTTTGAAAAGTTAGTGAACCTACTGCAACAAGAGGAAGCTATGTACAATAAAGATGATGAAGAGGAGCATACACTTTCTTCTCATCATAAATGGAAAGGAAAAGGAAAAGGAAAACCTAATTCCTCTCAAAATTCCCAAAATCAATATTAGCAAGGGGACAAGCAACAAAAGAAGAAATTTCCTATCTGTAAAAGAGGACATGAGTTAAAATATTGTTGGTTCAATACCTATAAGAAAAGTTCGTCAAGTAACTCGGACCTCAAAATAAACAATATTATAAGGGACATTCTAACTACAATCAAGGGTAAAGAAGAAGGGAACTAGCAAATAAAACCCCATCAGCAAGGAAATATAGTTGAGTAAGAATAAAAATTATATAATGAATACTTCTTGTACACTACTCGATCAAGGGTACCTTCCATGTCATCTAGTGATGTCTCGGTATGTTATTTTAGGAGGAAATCAACACATAACCTACCACAAATATTGGTTTACCACAATGAGGGACACACCTTCGAAAAATCATGTTTTGTTGGGTGATGATTCTTCATACATAGTACAAGGTATTAGGAACATTTATCTACCCCTTAGTTGATGTAATTGTAGATTATCGGATGTATTATATCTCCTTAGATTAACAAATACTATGTTGTCAATCACCAACTCCTAGATCATAATTTGAAAATTGAATTTGATAGTCATTCTAAAAATCAAATGTGTTTAATTCCGAGATAAATCGTGAAGCTAAAAAATTATTGCAAAAGCCTCTAATGTGGGATGTATGTTCCACCTTGATTTTATCCACAAAGATGATCAGAATTTGTGGATAAGAATTATATCTCTGCACAATTGTGGCATCGGAGACTTGGTCACATTAGTTTCAAGTATCTCAAAACACTTCACCGGTACAATATGGTAAAAGGATTACCATCTCTCCAGAAGGATACAGATAAGTGTCCTCACTACCTGTAGGAAAAAAACATAGAGATTCATTCTAGAAGAGTACTTATTGAGCTCATGGTAAGCTTGATCTGGTTCATACCGATCTTTGTGGTCTGATGCAACCGAGTCATTCTAGATTTCAGTACTTCATGCTTTGTGTTGATGACTACTCGAGAAAAACGTGGATATGTTGTGTTTCTAAGAAAATTGAAACTTTTCAAACTTTCAAGAAGTTAAAAGTGGTTCTAGAGAATGAAACTAGTCATCATATACGAACTATCTAATCAAATTGATTGGGGGAATTCACTAGTAACAAGGTCAAATCCTACCTACAACCTCATAGTATTCATCGACAAATGCCTCCTCCACACACATCGCAATAGAATGATGTTGTTGATAGAAGAAATTGTACTATCATGGAAATGGTGCATTGCATGATTAATGATTATGGATTAATGAGGAAATTCTCGGGTAAAAGTAGAAAATACAATCTGTATATTTTTTTAACGAGTTCCCACAATTGCTCTTGATGGAGTAACACCATATGAATCATGGTCAAAGTGGAAACCATTTTTACACACCTCGAGTATTTGGGTACAAATCAAGTATGTACATACCCAAGCGAGAATAGAAAGAATTTGGATATAAAATCACAAAAATCATCTTCATTGCTACAATGAAGAGACTCTCAGTACATATCAATGGATCGAAGACCAGAAAATTCTACACCAGTAGAGATGTTGAGTTTTTAGAAGAAGGAAGCAGAGAATCCTCCTCCGACTCATCCGATATAGATTTTTCACCTATTATAAAAAAATCTTATGTTCCCATAGATGATGATAGTGATGATGAGGATGATGGTGATGATCAGATAGAACCATGACCCATGGGAGCAGTTCAGCGTATGCCCAAGTGGTATACAAACATGATACAAGATGCAAAATTAGATGCTCCACTGGATACATCCACCACTAGACCATGGACTCGCAGTAAAGCACGAGAAGAATTCAAATTTTCTTTAATGAGTAGATTTATTGAATCTAATGATCCCTCTATAGTCCAAGAATCCCTACAGTCAAAATCTTGGAAAGATGTCATGGACGTTGAGTATCAATCAGTGATGAAAAATAATACTTGGAAACTTGTCAATATTCCACCAAGGAAGAAACCCATTGGTTACATATGGATATTCAAAACAAAATACAAAGTAGATGGGACTATAGACAAGTATAAAGCAAGATTTGTAGCAAATGGGTACACACAAAAAGAAGGAATTGACTATGAGGAGACATTTTCTCCCATAGCTAAGATTAAAATGATCAGGATGATCTTTTCTCTAGCTGCACAATTTGGTTGGAAATTCCATCAGATGGATGTGAAAAGTGCCTTTCTGAATGAAGATTTACAAGAAGAAGTCTACATGACTCAACTTGAGGGATATGTTGTACCTGGTCAAGAAAAAAAGGTATGCAGACTTAGGAAATATTTGTATGGCCTTAGACAAGCACCCTGGCATGTACATCAAAATTTATGAGCATATCGTACAACATGGATTTTTCATAAATGCATACGATCCCAATCTCTACCTCAAAAAGTAAGGGATGGAGATTGTGATTGTTGTTGTTTATGTTGACAATCTATTCATCACCGATGATTCGGTGAGGATGATTGATGCGGTGAATAAAGATCTTAAATGATCGTTCGACATGACAGATCTCGAGCCGATGCACTACTATCTTGTATTGAAAGTATGGTAGAAAGAGAATAACATCTTTGTTTCTCAATTTAAATATACCAAGACAACGCTTTGATAAATTCAGGGATGATGGACTCGCACACCTATTGCTACACCTTGTGAGAAATGATTGTAGTTATCTCATTCAAATGTATCTCCTTTGGTAAATGTAACTCTCTATCAATAGTTAATTGAGAGTCTTATTTACCTCACATACACTAGACCATATATCATCTTTGTAGAGAGCTATCTTTCTAGGTTCATGTAGGAACCCAAAGTTTTTCATTGGAAGGAAGCAAGGAAAATCTTGAGATATCTCAATGGAACAATGGATCTTGGTCTAGAATATAAGAATAACGACAATGTAGTCATTTATTTACCCTTAATACCTTTACTAACACCAAGTGCACCAACCTATCACCCAAAGAGGCATTTGGGCACTCACGTGAGGCATGGGAAGGTGCTGAGCTCATCCTTTATATGATATTTGTGAGAAGGTCCCGCCATTAACGAGAGGATGATTTACGTAAGCAGAGTACATTCACATATTTAAAGAGGTAGAAAATGTAACTAGCAGATCCAAAATTAGTGCATCACAAAAATCTAAAGAACATTGCAAGAAGCATAATAAATTGGATATGAGCCATGATAAGTCAAATGACATGAGGGTTTACACCCTTAATCAAAATATATAGAATGAACCCAAAGATATATTCAATTAACATAGTTCAGGTAACCACATTACATGCAAAAGGGTCATCTCAGATTATACACGGTAAATGACAGGGACCTAACTCCTGCAAATCCTTCTCCATATGAGACCCTATATATACCTTTCCCATTTTAACCCTTGTTACAAATCCTAGTGCCATACAGAGGCTTAGAGCATTCCTTACAACCCTTAGCACTAAGTGCTCTAAACCCTAACATTACTACAACACATTGTTACTCTGCTTCTTATTCTTTTTGTATGTTCTTCGTCTATCTCTTTCCCTCCCCTTCATCCCTCTTCTATATTCTCTCTATATTATCCTCTCTATGGCTCTCCTCTATCTTTAGCGTGAGTGTCTCTCTTTATAGGATCGCACCCACTACCATGCCTTCTCTCCTAAATAGATCGCATGCCAAGTGTTGATGTGGTCCTCCAATGGTGAATGTTTATCCTTTTACAAACCCTTCACTCTCTATAATGATGTCTTCTGGGAATATTCCCTACATGGAATATCCTTTTCTTGACCTCCAAGGTTCCAAGATGGTACCTTATCCACTCATCACACCTAGTCAGGTCTTCATATTTTTCTTCAAGTGTATCTAGAATGCCAAATATAGCTAAGTCCTTTAAACTTGTTTTCTTACGCTTCCCGTGCACACCTTAGTTTTACTTAAACCCCTTCATCCTACGTGATTTCCCTTCATCACCATTCTTGTTACTGGTCCTGCGCATGCGCGACATTTGGTACTTAGCCAATATTTTAGGTCCGAACATCACCCCACACTAAACATGTTCTCCATCCTTAGAAACATCATGCTTCTCTAAAGAATAAAGAATAGTGGGACAGGGAAAATCTAAATAAAGAATGAAAGAATGGAAGAATCTGCTACTTTGTAGGAGGAGTGGGAATTATTTCTTTACTGTTGCTTTAATATTTTCCCATGCATCCACCTCACTCTGCACTTGTTGAAGTAGGTCACCCACTAGAGTGATCACCTCATCAAAACTCAATGCGTTGCTCTTAACATTCAATATGTCTACAATTCTTTCTAGCTACTTGCTAAGATCGTCTAGCGTGTCCATTCTATGGGTGACCTAGGGATATAGTTCCTTAAGCCAATTCTTAATTGAACCCCATAAGGTCTTGATTGCTTCCAACTTTTTCTCAACCTCAGCTAGGATATTATCCCGCTCTTCCCTATTTCCTTTGTTCTTTTCTTGAGACTCCTTCAAATTCACCTCATGCATAACAACTAGTGTGTTTGTTACCTTGTCTCTGTTAGCACAATTGTCATAAAATGCCTCATCCATTTGTGTGGTGGTCTTCACAAAGACAAAGAGCTTAAAATACTGAGTAATTGTCTCCCTGATCTTAAGTTTTTCTTCCTCCTTATGGCACGTGAATGCCTCTTTTGTTGATTCCAATGTGATTGGCCACCTCTCCACGGTGAGGATGTAGATCAAGTCTTCTAATCATTGCATGGTCGACATATATTTTTGTTTAGGCGGGGCTAGGTCTAAGAGCTTCAAGATTATGGTGTCTAAAATAGTCTCTATCTTCTTATGGTTCTCTCACACCTTTACCTTTTCCTCCCTTAATTCACACCTTAATTTTGCAATGATCATCTCCTCCTGCTTTAGCTCCTTGTCATTTTCAATGATCTCTTCATTTTTCTTTTCAAGCTCTTCTTCCAGGACCCTTACTATGTCATTCCTCTCGAAGAGCCTCACCTCAACTTCCACCAACACTTTGTTGAATACATTACAAACTATCTCATCTGATAGTTGATGAGAATTCACCTTAGGTTTACTCCTCGGTATCTGATATATTCATTAGCACCTCATGGATGACCTTGAATTCATGCTAATCAATGTGGGACTCAAAATCCCAAGACAACATCTTCCTTGTGTGTAGGTACACACCATATTCATCGAAATAAGACCATGCAAGGAGTTGGTTTGAAGGCATGATAATTTGGAAATGTGTGCAAAATACCTTACTTGGATCATTGATGTAGGTGCTCCCTTTTCCCGCATCACTACCGTATGCTCCTTCCCTCTTATGTGTGCCACCTTTAGGAAGCTTACCGCTAAGCTAGGTATCCGCCCATGCTTCCATACTCCTTTTCTATACTTTCACTTCCCTCCATCTCCTTGAGTACTTCTTCGATGATGTGCTCCACCTCTTGATCCACAAAGTCTTTTATGATGCCTACTACCTCCCTTTCTGTGGCATCCTCTATCTGCTCCTTGGTCAAGCTTGGAGTCCTTTGATCTTTCATGTTGACTTCCTCACTTCCCCTTTGTCATGAGCACCTCCTACGTCCTCATCCTTCTCTTCATTATCCTCCTCCTCTGACTCATGTACATCATACATAGGATGGTCCTGAGCCTCACTATGCTCTTCATCATCCCCATCACCCTTGTTAGCCTCCATGCTCTCTATTTCTTCCAAGTCTTCCTTTTCTATTACCCTTTTTTCTTCCTAATTGGTGATTCCAATATAGGAGACTCTTCTTTTTCTTCCTCTCTAGGTGACTCCTTTCTTTCTAGTGACTCTTCTTTTCAAGGGGCTTCTCTTGCTCTAGCACCCCTTCCTCAGTCTCTCTCTCTCTCTCTCTCTCTCTCTCTCTCTCTCTCTCTCTCTCTCTTCTTACGAGGACCTTTTCCTCCATGTATAGGTGATTGGTTTTGCACTCGACTCTTGCACGCCTACTAACTATGTTGTTTGTGTATGAAACCTTCTTCTCATGGGCTTCCTCTCTCTCCCTTTTCCTTGGTGTGGTCTTCTTCCTTCCGGTGGGGTCTTCTAGGATAGAGACATAATTTTCAATGTAATCACCCTTCTCATAATTTGGCCTTATGCACAGGTATACCCTTGTTGTGGTCCTCCCAACAATAGGTAATGTTACTGGCTTTAGCATGTGTATGTCATGGGAGACATAATTCTCCACATATGCGCACTTCTTTGGATATATCAATGTCCTATGTAGCTCATGGTAATCTTGGTCTACTATGTTGAGGTCAAACCTTAGCTTATTTGCCTTTTAGAACCTATTGAATCCATCCTGGAAGTATTGTGTTGTGAAGGAGAATGAAAATTTTCTCTAGGGAACCTTGGCATCATCTCGCTAGAGTAAACCTGCCAATGCAAAATTGTTGGTATACAGTGAATTCAACTTTGCCTTGTAGTAAAATAGGTAACTTCTCAGGTATCCTCCACTCTACACCGAATATTTCATGCATCCACTTATTCCATTTTTCTAGGTGCACCTTGTGGGCTACCGTCATGGTGTCATAAGTGTACTTCTCAAATATTTCGATAGGGGAAGGGTTCTCACCTGGATATTCCCACACAAATTTATCTAGCCCATTGGGCACTCAAATATCTGAAAATACAATGGTAAGGAGGACGTTACCAAACATGATCTTTTCTCCATCATGTGTGGCACTGATGATTTCTTCTACTATGAATGCCGAGAGGTTATAGATGGCCCCCTTTGAGATCTTTCGGAAAATGTTCAACCAAGCCTTGTTGATCTGCATCCATCTCTCATGCCCATTTAGTTTTGTGACTAAGCACATGGCCATCCTCATTACAAGGTCAGAAATCACAAAGATGTTGAAGTATCGCGACCCCTTCTTATAGTCATAGGATTCAATAGTCTTCTTGATGGCCTCCTTATCATCCAAGTCATCATCAAATGATTCTCCCTCGCAGGTAAGACCAATAAATTTAGAGATCAATTGGGGATTTATCTGCATCCTACGTCCTGCGAAGTAGAAATGGTCTTCATGTATGCACAACATTAACCACTGGTATGGTCACTCAGGTTTTTCAAAATATGGCAACTTATAGAGTTGCAATAACCTAACCTTTTCCATTTTCACCTTCACCTTATCATCATAGATAGGTATTCCATCTGGTGTCCTTTTTTCTATAGGGAGAACCAATTCCAATGTCATCTCATTCTTTGTGGTGCTCATCCAATGGTTGTAGTCACTTACATCCATCTTTCTAACATAAGACACCCATTCTTTTCTAAGCAACATGTCATCTGGATATTGCATCTCTATGTACCATTCTTCATTGAAACTAGTGGAAATAATTTTTTTCCCTTTGCCTTTACCCGTATTTGGTGAAATGGTTGATACTTGTCCTTGGTGCCATTTCTCTTTTGGGTCACTAAAATTTCTTTCTTCCTTCTGATCTTGGCTCTTCTTAATTCTATGGTTCTACCCTTTTGTGAAAATCCCTCCAATCATGTGACCTAGCTATGGAACACTAACCTGGAAAACTCTTCTTTTCACAAGATGACATATTCACTTGCGGGATTCAAATACTTCTACAACATCCTCCCTCATGCTTGTGTACTCTTTTTACACTATGGTTCATTACTCAAACTATCTATGTACTCAGATCTTCACAACACTTTTTCACGCAACTTTTATTCAAGGATTCCCTAGTTCACAATAACTCTTCAATATCACAAATGCAAGGTAAACAATAATGTACACCAACCTTCTACTTATATATTTTTTCCATAGTAAATGCCACGCCACATACCAACATACTTTTGCAATAAAGGTGGATCTTTCTTCTAAATCCAACCTTCAATGCTTTTACCCCCATGCCCAATCCTACATGAGAACTTCTACAACCTTATGGTGTGAAAAACCTATACTGATTGAATATCCTTACGCGTGCTTGCAACGTTGAAGGAACTTGTTATTTCCTAACCCCGATTTTTGACATCACCATCCTCATGTTGTTCATACGCTTCTCACCCTTGTACATGGTTTTTGTAAAGCCTTCCTGACACCAAAATCTTCATGTTCATATTTTCCCCACGCGCTCTTCCAAACTATGTGCTTTTGGTCCTTCAAATCGGGTCATCAAAACACATCTTCCACCACCAACTGGGTACTTGTTGCATCACCGCACCCCGTAAAAATAGATGTGCGAGTCCTCTATACATATAAAAATTCTAAAAATAATAAGTGGCTACCAACGCACAATGCACACATAACAACAAAAAGAAAGGGAACAAGCAATGAGAAAGGGAAACAAAAAGAAAGGAAATACATTAAGGGAAATCCTAGGCTAAATGGAAATATTGCCTTATTTACAAACACAAGGAAGACTTATTTATAGTAGGGCTTCAGCCTACTCCCATTGAAATGGCCTAGTAACCATGTTCCATCCAATGCTTGAATTAAAAAGTGTCTCGAATCAAGTATATAGGATACAATGTATGATCCCATTTAATGGATTTTGAATTTCCCAAGATGGTGCGAAAAGTTAGAATCATACAATAGAACCATCTCGCCCAACCTCATACTTTTTGTTCTTGATGTATCTATCATGACATGCCTTCCTCCTAGATTTTTCTATTTTCCGACTCCAACACACATTAGCTTGCCTCTCATCTAACCACATTAACTTATCAATCCTCTCTGCAAGGGTGCTTTTTCATTAGCTAATCCTCCTACGTGCGCTATACGCATGATGGTAACATGAATTAAATAGGTAACACCACCTCCACGCCAAACACCAATTGAAAAGGTGTGGCCTTGTTCGATCTTTTATAAGTATTCGATATGACCATAACACAACAAATAAACTTTATCATCAAAATCATTTCTTCGAACATCGCAATTTTTTTAGCGTGTGGCCCAGTATCTTGTTAAATGCCTCAGTGGTTCCATTAGCTTGTGGGTGATAGGGGGTAGTCTTTTGGTGGGCTACCCGAATTCTTCCAACAAGATTCTCACTGTCTTATTAAAAAAATGAGTACCCCTATCACTTGTGAAACTCAGCGGTAATCCATATTTGTTGATTGTATTTTCCATAAGAACCTAGTTGTTCTTTCTATTATGTAATACCTTGTAAGAATTGCCTCTTGCCCATATTGTCAAGTAGTTAGCATAAGTAATGATATAGTGTGAACCATTCCTTTGCATGGTAGGTGAAATGGAGTCTGCATCGACACTAAAATTTTCCTCCGTAATTTCTATTTCATTAATGTATGTATTAGGAATAGGATGTTGTTAAGTATAATTAGTAGTAGCGTCTGATAGAAGATAACGGCGCCGTCAGTATGGTGCCACCAATAATGTGGAGTACGGTAACAGTCAAAGTACAATAGGAATGTTGTAAAAAGTAAATATTTGTCGTAAGTGGTCCGGTAATGTTAAAATGTCAAAGTTTGGGTAATTAGAGAAGTAGGGTCTACATGATTAGGAATTAGAAATATTATATTGGTAATAAGGAAAAGGAGTGAGGTCATAAATATTTTGTGTATTTTATTTGTAAAAAGTCTAAAAATGTGGAACCCATGTAAAATGATAAGGTTTATCTTATCTTAAAAGATAAGCTTACATGTACATATAAGAGTTAAGGTATGGAATATGATTTGTCAGAGTGGATTTCTTATCCTATCTTAGAGATAAGATGGATAAGCCTGGAAGTTCTATAAATAGAGAGGCTACCCCCCTCATTTAGCATAGAAGGAAGTAGTGAGAAATATTGTAGGAAGTGTGCAAAGGAAGCCATCAGTTTAAAGGTGTGTTGAAGAAGCCATTAAGAGGTGTAATTGTAAAGTTTCTCCCATAGTCTTGGTGAAAGGCAAGTGAAGTCAATAACACTTGAAGTACCTCATGGGTGAGATTGTAACAATTTCATGTTAATATTATAATTTACTTTGATATTTCAGATTTGTCATCATTCCGTCTTATCATAGTCGATGGTATTCTTGTGTTATGTTGTTGTTTTGTTTCAGTTACATCCACCAAACTAAAGGCTGTGCATTAGTAAATAATCATAGCACGAGGAGTTCTTGGTGAAGAATTATCATAGTGCCGGATTGGTGATGACATTTTGGTTCCGTTGCCAGGACCATTCCTCGTTGGTGGATTTTCTGGAGAGATATTCCCACTCACCAAAAATCAATTGAGGGTAACCTTATTTTTACTCATGCATAGTAGTTACCATGGTAAAGTTATTTTTATCTTGAATAGTAGTTACCATGATAAAGTGATTGTTGCTGTGAATAGTATTTATCACAAGAAAGTCACTTTTTACCGTGAATAGTATTTACCGCAAAGAAACTTCACTTTTTATCTTGTGAATAGTGTTTACAACAAAGAAAGTCGCTTTTACCGCAAAGAAGTCAATTTTGACCATAGTTTACCATGGTCATTTCTATTTTACTTGTAGAAAGTGTAAAGTCACTTTCTAGTATAGTGATTCCAATTATTTGTGCACATAAGTCTTGTTGATTGTACTTGTGGGTTGGTATTTCACGGTGGTTACTTTTGAAAATGGGAAAGATTCCTATTTTTTCAGCTCAATCTAATGAAGATGCTTCTTCTTTCATTCAAGAGTTTAAATGATCTTGTATTTATAATGGCCTTATAAGAAGGGAACAATGGACTAAATTTTTTCCTACCTTTTTGGATGGTTTAGCACTTAGGTGGTTTGAAACACTAGGTGATAATGTGAAAAACTCATGGGATTTATTAACTGAAAGTTTTCTTGAAGAATTTAGTGAACAATAGAGATATGCAGATCTCATGATCGATATCACAAAGCTAACCCAAGGAGAGAAGGAGAAGATAAGGGATCATCATGCTCATGTTCTAGAGCTAAGGAGGAAGCTCAATGCCCGGATCCGGAAGGAAGGAGTAGCGGATGGGTTGATGAATGGCGTGGATAATCTCCTCTCTCGTAAGCACTTCATTCTTGGCATGAAGCCGAGAGATCGGACAACGAGTGAAGTATGACCACCCAGGCTACCATTGAACAAGCAAAGGAGATTGCAAGAAGGAAAGAAGAAAGCATGGAAGAGGAGCCCAAAGAAATTGTTGCTAAAGTAGAGCCTACACTAGCACCTTTGGTCCGAATCCACAACCACTCCCGGTGAGCACACATATTTCTCCTAGTACATCTACTTTGAGTATGAAGATTTGCTCAAAAGATGGACCAGATTAACTATTAATCTTCTTCAAGGAAAAGAATTTAGTTCTCGGGGAGGAGATAGAGGTCCAAAAGAAATATTTCTGAAGTCAGTATGTTATGGTTGTTATAAAAAGGGTCATTATAAGTATAATTGTCAGATAGAGCTTCTACATCTGGTAAAAGGAGATAATGATAAAGGAAAAACACCATGTGAATTCTTTTGATGTAGTAGATAAGAGTAGAAATAATGAAGTAGATGTGTTTGTAACAAAAAAAGAAAGAAAGAAAAAGATAATCAAGATGGAAATGATCCTAAAAAGATGAAAGGAGAAACTAGTAAGAAACATAGGAGAAGAAAGTTGGGTGTGCAGGATTTTCTGATTTCACAGGGGCAAGGACCATACTCCATCTTGGAAGATCTGTCTAAAAGGCCTGCAAATATTACATATGGTCAACTCTTGGCTATGTCTTCTGAGAAGAGGCGGGAGTTGCAAAGTGGACTCAATGCTCAACGAAGGAAGGAGGTTGAGGTCCCTATTTTGGAGGCAGAGGCAGATCCCTATGCTCCACAAGCTGAGGTATTATGTAATGGTATTTCAATTCATGATGTCTTAGTTGATGGAGGTGTTGCAATTAATGTAATGACCGAAGTGCAAATGAATATGTTGGGTTTAAAATTGATCACCCTTCAACACTTATGTTAAGGTCATTAAATAAAGGAAAAACTAAACCAGGGATGTGTAGTTTCAAATGTGGCAATATCTGTTATGGGTGTTGTATGTGTGGTAGACTTTCAGGTGATGAAAAATGGTACTGTTGCATACCCAATGCTGCTAGGAAGACCATGGCTAAGGAGAGTTCATGCAAGAAACTACTGGAATGAAGGTTTCATGACACTTGGATGTGGTAGAGACAGGGTGAAGATAAACGTGATCCCTCGACATCATAAGGCGTAACTCGTGGATTCAAGTGATGAAATTGATGATTGGACATCCTCTCGATTACTCTAGTATTAGTGAAGTGGACACGAAGATGAAGAAAGTGAGGTTGATGTTTCAGTCATGGATATCCTTCCAATCACACCAACTCATGACCCCATAAAATTATCTAAAGAAGAAGTTGATGATCGTCTCCAACAAATAAAGATTGGTGATGTTGTGATGGAGAGTGAGAAGGAATCCTACCTCCAGCTCTTTCGAAGGTACATACACCTATTCACTTTTAATTACAAGGAACTCCGTCAAGTAAGTTGGGCAGAACATTCTATTGAGCTGGTAGATGGTGTTAAGCCCATAAAGCAAATGCCATATAGAATGAATCCTAAATTTTCCAAGACTCTAAAAGAAGAAATAGATAAGTTGCTTGATGTAGGATTCATATTTCTTTGTGGAGAATTCAGAATGGGTTTCTCCCATTGTGATCTCAATAAAAAGAATGGGAAGCTACGTATTTGTGTTGATTACAGAAGCTCAATAAGGCAACAAAGAAGGATCATTACCCTCTTCCATTTTCGCACCATATCTTGGGCCAAGTAGGCGGCCAGAGTGCTATAGTTTTGCTGATGGATATAGCGGCTACAACCAAGTTCGTATAACAAAGAAAGATCAGTTTGAAGACCACGTTCACCACTCCTTGGGGAATGTTTTCTTATAGAGTTATGCCTTTTGGGTTGTGTAATGCTCAGCAACATTCCAGCGGTTGATGAAAGGGTGTTCGAACCCTACATTGGGACCTTCATCAAAGTATTTCTGGATAATTTTTGCATCTATGGGAGCAAGTTGGACCACCTGCACTAGATGGAGACAACATTTCAAAGGTTAGATGAAGCACAAGCCTCACTAAACCCTACAAAGTGTGTCTTTGGATGTTCTAAATGCGTTTTGTTAGGGCATGTTGTATCCAGAGATGTTATTGGTAATGATCCTAATAAAGTTTCAAAAATCAAAGATTTACCATTTCCTATTAATAGAAGTAAGTTGAGATCATTTTTAGGCCATGTGGGTTACTATAGAAGGTTCATCAAGAATTTCTCAAAGATTGCATAGCCACTAACCCAGTTCTTAAAGAAGGATGTTACTTATGAACCAGGAAATAAGGCGCATGAAGCTTTTGGACAAGCTCAAGGAAGCCCAGTGTCTTCACTGCTTTGAAGAATCCAGATTGAGCAAGCCATTCATTGTGTACACTGATGCCTCAGATGCAACACTAGGAAGTACTTTGAGCCAAAAGGATGAAAATGGGAATGAACATCCAATTTACTTTGGGAGCAAACAAATGAGTAGTGCTGAGGTAAATTATACTGTAACTGAAAAAGAGGCTCTGGCTATCATTTTTGCTGTAAAGAAGTTTAGAAATTACTTGCTAGGGAAAAAATTTCTAGTTGTAACAGATCATCAGGCTCTAAAATATATTGTAAATAAGCCTAACCCATCATGGAGGATAGCAAGATGGATAATTTTGCTACAAGAATTTGAATTTGGTATTATAGATAGGCCAGGAAAGAAGCATGTCAATGCAGATGCACTCTCTCGAGCCTATGATGGTTTATGATCATCTTGTGATGATGATGATTTCCCGATGCAAAGATTGTTATCCCTTGACACAATCCCTAGTGAATACATAGATATTTGAAATTATCTGAATGAATTCAAGTTTCTGATGGTGCCAATGCAAAGACTAAGAGAAAGATTACTCAAGCCAGTCGTCCATATTCTATTCTGCATGGAGTATTATTTCGAATAGGACCTAATGGACAGATCTGAGAGACTAGTTGGACGTGATCAAGGAAGGAACTACTAGAAGAATTCCACAATGGTACATGTGGAGGGCACTTCTCTAGACAACTTATAGCAAGAAGGATCTTGGATGCAAGTTATCACTGGCCCACTCTTTTTAAAGATTGTTATAATTATTGTAAGACATGTGATATTTGTCAAACACATAGTAATCGTAAGACTTCATCACTCCATTATGCCCTATTATTCCACTTGGTCCCTTTGAAAAGTGGGGAATAGACATTGTAGGTCTAATTCCAACTACCTCATGCCAAAATAAGTATATTGTAGTTGCCACAGATTATTTAACCAAGTGGGTTAAAGCTAGGCCATTGAAAACAGCTTCCATGGATGAAGTGGCAAGGTTCATATATGAACGCATTGTAACAGATCAAGGAAGCCACTTCATTAATGAGGTGGTAGAAGCCCTAGTCAATAAGTTTTCTATTAAGCACAGGAAGGCAACAACATACAAGCCAAGCACAAATGGACAGGTGGAACGAACAAATTTTGTGTTGTGTCAAATTCTAGCAAAAGATGCAACCTTGCAGGTACATAAATGGGATAAAAGGATTCATGCAGCATTGTGGGCATATAGGGCAACATCAAAGTCAGCAACATGATACTCCCCATTTCAGTTGGCCTATGGCATTGATCTAGTTCTTCCTATTGAGTTTGATATTCCCACTGTGAGAGTTATGAAAAATGAAAGGATGGATGAAAGTGATTCAGTAAAAGAAAGGTTGGTACATCTTCATTTGCTAGAGGAAATGAGGGAAATAGCAAAGGATACAAGCCATAAGAAGAAAATGAAGCAGAAGGAATACTTTGATCAAAAGATCTGGTGGTCTCCATTTCATGTGAATGACTTGGTTCTAGTATATGATTCCAGATACAAAAAAAGAAGACAGAGAAAATTTCTTCCAAAATGGATGGGCCCTACAAAATAGTAGCTGTGCATGAAAATGGTACGTCTTGACCGAGGAATTGGATGGCACTCCCATTACGAAATGGGTCAACCACGACAAGTTGAATATTTTCCAAGCACTGCATAGTCTACTCTGAGGATGGAGTAGAAGCTAGGAAGGGGAAGATGTCGACACTAAAATTTTCCTCCGTAATTTCTATTTCATTAATATATGTATTAGGAATAGGCTGTTGTTAAGTATAATTAGTAGTAGCGTCTAATAGAAGATAACGACGCCGTCAGTATGGTGCCACCAATAATGTGGAGTACTGATATGATCAAAATACAATAAGAATGTTGTAAAAAGTAAATATTTGTCGTAAGTGGTCCGGTAATGTTAAAATGTCAAAGTTTGGGTAATTAGAGAAGTAGGGTCTACATGATTAGGAATTAGAAATATTATATTGGTAATAAGGACAAGGAGTGAGGTCATAAATATTTTGTGTATTTTATTTGTAAAAAGTCTAAAAATGTGGAACCCATGTAAAATGATAAGGTTTATCTTATCTTAAAAGATAAGCTTACATGTACAGATAAGAGTTAAGGTATGGAATATGATTCGTCAGAGTGGATTTCTTATCCTATCTTAGAGATAAGATGGATAAGCCTGGAAGTTCTATAAATAGAGAGGCCACCCCCCTCATTTAGCATAGAAGGAAGTAGTGAGAAATATTGTAGGAAGTGTGCAAAGGAAGCCATCAGTTTAAAGGTGTGTTGAAGAAGCCATTAAGAGGTGTAATTGTAAAGTTTCTCCCATAGTCTTGGTGAAAGGCAAGTGAAGTCAATAACACTTGAAGTACCTCATGGGTGAGATTGTAACAATTTCATGTTAATATTATAATTTACTTTGATATTTTAGATTTGTCATCATTCCGTCTTATCATAGTCGATGGTATTCTTGTGTTATGTTGTTGTTTTGTTTCCATATTACATCCACCAAACTAAAGGTTGTGCATTAGTAAATAATCATAGCACGAGGAGTTCCCGGTGAAGAATTATCATAGTGCCAGATTGGTGATGATAGGTCCTACAAAATTAATGGCCCACTTCTCAAATAATTATGCACTAGCCTTCGAGTCTCAAGGGCATCTCATCTATTCTTCCTAGTTTTCCAAGGTGTTGGAAATGGTCACAGGCCTTACAAAACTCAATATAGTCCCGGTAGATACTTTCCCAACAAAACCCTACCGAAGGATCTTACACACAGTTGCATTCCCCTGCATAGTGTCCTCCTACAGTTCCACTATGTGTTTCCTCCATGATTACAATGTGTTCATGTTCTAACATACACCGGCACAAAACCTCATCGTGGATTAGCTTGTATAAGTCTCCACCAATTAACATGTAGGTTTTGGTGTGTACGGTTAATTGCTTTCTTTCCAAAGTATTCATTGCTTCTTGTTCCACACCCATTTTGAGAAATATAGAAATATCTTCCAAGTTAGAGGGCACGCACCGCAATGTAAACAATTTTACATCTAGCATTATATCCTCAATGCTTTTTGCATCCTCTCGTTAAGTCAATCCTTGATAAATTGTCAGGTCCCAAATTACTCTTACCTGGTTTCACCACAATTGTAAACTCAAACTCTTGAAATAATAGGACCCATCGGCATATGTTCCCTTGTAAAAATATCTTGTTTACTAAGTACTTCAATACCATGTGGTCCAAGTGAAACATGAAAGGTGTTTCCAACATATATTACTTAAATTTTTGCAAATGCATAGATCATGGACAATGCTTTGTGCTTAGTATAGTTCTTCTCTCTTCGGTGTCAACTTCCTACTAGCAAAGCATAAGGGGTGGTTAATAATTCCTTCTCTAGGTTGTGCTAATATTTTCCCAATTGCCATCCTGAAGGATCAACATGTACATGGAATGGCTTATCCCAAGAAGGAAAGCATAATATGGGTGCATTGATAAGCTTATTTTTCAATGTATCAAACAATGTTTGTTGCGCCTCTCCGTGGTGAATCGGACTTTTTGTTTTAGTAACTCTTCCAATGACACGACAATATTGGCATACCCCTAATAAATTTCTAGTAATACCCCACATGCTTTGAAGGAATCTGCGCACTGCACTCTAGTTGGTAGGTTCCCCTATCCCACAATAACTGTAACTTTGGCAAGATCCACCAAGCCCTCCTTACATATGATATGCCCTTAAAGGGTTCTAAATGGAGTAGTAAAAATACCTTTATTAATGCTTGAGGATATCCTCGATTCTTTGACATATTTCAAACATCTTCCTCAAAATTTCACAATGATCCCTTACTAACCCATATACCATCCAATCATCAAGGTGGACTTGAAGAAACTTATGGATGAAGTCTTAAAATGCCTACACCACAATGTGCGAGAACACAATAGGTACATTATTCAATACAAAATGCTTAACTATGTAGGAAAAGCTTCCCCACTTAGTGGAAAAATTTGTCTTTTCTTGGTCTTCCTTTGCAATTCTAACTTGATGATACCCCGAGAATCCATCTGTGAAAGAATAGATCTCACGCCTTTAGCCACTCCTTCCAGGATCTCCTATGTAAAGGGGGTTAGAAAGGAATCAATGACACATAATGTATTCAAATCCCTATAATCAACATAGATGCTTATCTTCCCATCATATTTAATGCTAATGATCATTGGGATTATCCATTCTGATTCCTCAACTACCTCAATAATTCCTGATGTGATCATCTTGTCAATACCCTCCTTGAATTTAATGCAAATATTTAGATTCATTTGATGAGGTCACTTCCGAATTGGGTGTGATCCTTCCTTTAGCTTGATTTTCATTTCCCCCAAGGAGTGGCGAACTCCTTTCAGCTCATGGTACCCATGTGGAAATAAGTCCTCAAACTGGCACAATAGATCAATGATCTTCGAAACCTCCTTTTATGACAAATAGTCCCCAATAGTGGCCTCCTTAGGTTCCATTTTTGAGCCAATGTTAACCTTCTTTGTCTTGAGTGGTTCATGGTAGGCACATGCTTTCATCAGCACTATCCATAACTTCATGCGTACCTTCAATATGGTTAACATCCAAATTTTCTATTTCTTCACCATTGATCACATAGACCAATTTTCCTTTCTCTTTCTCCATGCATGTGCGCTTAAGTTGTATCTCCTCTGATTCTTCCTCATCAAAATGTACTTCTAAACTAGGTTCACCCAATAATTCTAGTATTTTATCCTCTATCATGGCACTATCTCCCATAATTAGGCACTTAACAACCTACAACGCCTCATCCACTCGATGGCTTGGTGCTTCGATATTCAAAATATTGAAGGAGGTCAGCCAATAACTCCTACCAATTTCTGTCTGACTCGCGCATCTCTCGAGTGAATGTACTATACATGTGCACAACCTTGTAAGGTGGAGTACAAATTATGCACCCATAAATAATGTGGCAAGGCTTTCACTCCTTCAATCCAGGCCTTCTCACATGCTTGGACATGGAACAAGGTGGGTTCCTTCCCATGATAATCTTGTATGATAGTAGGTGCATTACTTTAGAAAAACCTAATAGAGAATGTGATTCTCACCTCACACCACTCTAGAAGGTTATCATGATGGGTCACCCACCAATGTGTTGTGCTTCTAAGCAAGCTATAGTTGAGCATCCCTCTCCTCTCTATATCACTTCTCCACTAGGTTTCCATTTCTTGTATGAAAACATTAGGGTTGGCTCCTCCAAAATAACTTAGTAACTTCTTACCTCCTAGGCACTTAATTGATTGTACCTTTATTACCCTCGTCACAAAGCCCCATAACTTCCTTCTCACCAACTCATATGTCCCATGCCCCCAATTGTCACATGCCACACTAGTTGTATCACTTATAGATTGAGTGTCTTCCTAGTGAATAACGCCCTCCTTTGTTGGTTGCATAACTTCGTGGTCCCGATATAGTGTGCACATAAATTGTGTAGGTCCTCTTCTCCTAAAGGCTCAATATAGGGATTTGGCTTCCCATCCACAAAGGAATGATAAACTGTTCCTCTTTATTCTCAAATATTATATACCCCTTATTAAAATGTAAGTCAGCATTGTTCTTATAACACCAAGGGTGCCCAAGTAATGCTAGAAATTTTCCATCTCAAAGAAAGCGCTAAGACTTCAAAGTCCCTAGTGAAAATTTCCCTTGGATAGTGATTTTAGCATCTTTTAAAACACCAATGGGCATTACCTTTGTCTTATTGGCCATATATAACACATTTGAAAATGGTTTTAATGGGGGCCTTCCCATTTGATTCTAGGCATCCAAGGTGAGAACATTGACTTACACGCCCATGTCAATCAGAATGTTTCTTAGGAGTCATCCATCAATAACTACATTCAAGGTAATCTCCTTATCGTAGTCGAGGTTGTGGGGAGGAAGGTTAGCATGCAAAACCTACCTCTTGCACTCTGCTCCAACGCTTGGTATCTTATTCCTTAACCATTCTCCTAATAGAGGAATGATATTTTCTTGCCTCAACATTTTGCATACCTCCTTGACATCATCTAGATCCTTCAGGGAGCCTCAATGCTCTTCTTCTCGCATGTCGATTACTCCTTCGACATTGAATTTCCCCTTGAAGACTCTTGATTACATCTATGGTCTCTTGATAGAATTCCTTCTGATGGGTAGGGTCGGATACTTCTCATACACCACCTCGTCCCTCGTAATCAACAATATCTACTTTGGTATCTCCCACGGCATGCGCAACCTCAGCTCACGTTGTCACCAATATAGGTTCTAATTCTTCCTCATGTGCCACTCTTTGCATCCATTGCGAGTCTTCTTTCTTAACACTTACAATCCCAATGCCTTTTTATTTCCATTGTTGTTGGCTCATATGTTCAAATAGCTTTGGGAACTCCTCATACTTGTGCTTCTTTCTCGCACCAAGAGCATTGGAGTAGGTTAGGACATTCACGCTTATAGTGCTTTGTAGACCCACAATTGTAACAAGTTTCACACAAGAACTCACTTCTTCCACCCCTGCAGTTGTCATGGCCTCTAAATCCTCTACAAAAGCCTCTTCCATGAGATCCTTCATTTGTGTGTCCTTCATAGTGACAACCCTCATCCTTGGAATTGTTTGCAATGTTGGTTTGGCACACACCAATATCAATGGCATCATGTATCTTGTCAATAAATCTACAATTTTTGGTTTCATGAGTATTAGAGGTGTGAGTCTTAGAGTAGCAAAACACATTTTTATAGATCATGCACTGCAAAGATGCAGAAACCTACTTGCATCATGATCTCCATGGAAAATCTCATAGTCTACCATCATGGCACATACCAATCTCTGAGGACAACTATCCTTTTTGCACCCCTCTACCTCACAATCCATACACCATAGGCCACTGCAAATCTCATGCACTGAGTTCGCAAATAGCTTCTCCAACTATTTTTCCATTGCAACAATCTGAGCTTCAAGAAAAGGGCTAACACTGGTATCTACGCTTCCTACTACGCCTTAGTGCCTAGGGCAGCCTCGAAGGCTTAGCGTGGGTATGTGAAAGTCTTGTGCAAAAAGAAATCTCTTGAAAGGTGTTATTAGTCCTCCAACAAACCACTAAGCATGCTAAGAACGATGAATATCATAATTAAATTTTGATGAGAGAGTCTTTAACGTGTAGTATACTCCCGCACATTCTCTAAAGCATACCTTTTTTAATTTCCTTTAGCATGCTAATGCTCTTCTTTTCAAACTCAGGAATATGAAACTCAACTAAGAAGGAATTATGAAGCACGGTGTAATCTACCACTATTTGGTGGGGGTCATACTTCTAGTACCAACTATGTGTGCATCCTGCGCAACATTGTTACAAACTAACTTTCCCTTCATTCCGGGGTAGTGATCCCCTTCACATGTCATAGTAGCTCACACTTGTGTACATGATTTGTAGCATCTTGAACACCTTTGTAATCTGGTAGATGCAAGGACATTTCAAAAAATACTTATTGAGGTGGTTGAGGCCCTTTTTCACCTAATCTAGAACCTTGATTTCCTCTCGGTGTTGCTTCTATCACTAGATCCACTAGCACTGTCCCCTCTTATCCACCGATCCTCCCGATCTGCTAAGTCCACTAGGTCTATTAGTTCATATTCCACTAGATCCACCTAATCCTTCACCCATGGTTAGCAAGGGTCCTGAAGTGGTCATGCCTTGTGTCCCTAATCTCATGCTAAACTACACACCAATAGTCTATGATATTGCACCACTACCATATGTGTGTCATGTGCCACTTCCAGACGTGATACCTAATATTTGTATACCCAAAATTTGCCCAAATTTTACCCCAAAAAATATACCTCCAAACACAGGAAATGATTATGTAGCCATAGATGTGCCAAATGAAAAGTTATACCTCCTTGGTGTTGATCGGTCACTCCCACCAATACCAACTAGGTTAGCAATACTTATCTCTAGATTTGGAAAAATAAGCGCTAGGGGTTGGTCACCAAGCGGATTTAGATGTGTGCCAATGGCTCTCATTTCTCGAGTGACGATCTCTCATCGAAGCTAAAGGGGTCTCTCTCCCACACTTGCCAATATGGGGTAGCATCGATTGTTTAGGCTCTACATCCTCTGCGTGAACCTTAATTCCTTCCTACAACATCTACCTCCATAAATCCATTTCTCCTGCAACTTCACGTTGTCTATCTAACTCCCTCTCACGAGCTTCATTATACTTGAGTCATCTCTCTTCCCTCTCCTTTTCGATCGCAAAGCTTTGCCATCTTTCTTAACCCTAGCCTCCTCATCCAATGCTTAGAAGAAGCTTAGATGACCATAAGAAACACTTCTATAGGTAAATGTGTAGTACACAAGAATCGATCCTCTTGGTTCTCTTAAAAACTCAAACTCAATAATCTCTGGACATTAATACAAATAAATTACTTACTCTAAGGTGTAACTTGTCAACACTCTACTCCAATAATGATCAACAACACATGTCTAAGTCAGATAAGCATCATCCAACCTCTAATACTCATCTTGGGTCCATACACAAGATCTATAGTACCATCTTGATCTAGATGCATATGCCAAAAGCCATTCATACAAATCTACTTACAAGAAACAAAATAAGGTCTCATATAGCTCATGATGCAGATGCTCTTCTACCCATTGACGTGCATCAAACTCAAGTCGAGTAATAAAGCTCTGAGTAAAATCATCCTCTGTGTTTTTAATCCATGCTTCGACACTTTCTAAGGTCAAGTAATCTATCATCACGCACCATTCTCACAACAGCTTCAAAAATAGGTCCCGACAACGGAACCAAGAAGTATTAGTGGATCTTGGTCTATAATATAAGAAGAACGACAACTTCTTCTTGATTGGATATTAAGATTTAGATCATGCAAGCAACATTGATGACAAAAAATCCACTTCAAGATCTGTGTTTTTTATGGGATCTTGACCAATATCATGGGGAAGCAAGAAACAACACTTTGTTTCTTACTCTTCTATAGAAGCGAATATCATGTTACAAGTGAAGATATCTTAGAAGCGATATGGCTACGTCACATACTTGAAGGACTTGGAATACCACAGGACAAACCAACCACCTTATATGTAGATAATGAAGGTGTTCTCAAACTTTTCGTAATCCATTTTTTCACGAGAGAACTAAGCACATCTAAGTACAAGTTTATTTCATATGCAAACATGTCTTGAAACATAATATATAGCTTCATATTTTCCATACAAATGAACAACGAGAAGATATCTTCACAAATTCACTTGCATTACATGACAATTTTGAGTTGTTCGAGAGTTCCTCCTCATCCCTTTGAGGAAATGAAAAATTAATGGGGGGATGTTATGGTAAACATATTAATTATGCATTATAATTAAGTAGTTTAAATTATTATTTTGTATGGTTATGATTATATAACCATTATATTGTTTTATTGCATTCGTGAAGGTTTATTGTTGCATTATTATTGCAACAACATATTTGTTTGTACCTACTTCCCGAATGTATTTTGGAAGCTTATGTAATTATGTTGTACTTGTGCAACATATTGTTTGTCTGTACATTCACTATCCAATATCTATAAGTATTGCAGCCTACACCATTGTATTTAATTTGATTGATTATTAAGAAAAGTGTGGGGCTTCGTCCCTCTTCTACACTTTCACATACAGTATCGTGGAGTGTGTGAAAGACACAAGAAAATGAAGGATGGGATACACAATAACTAGGATTGTGTAGGAGGCCTATGGATATGTGGAGGAGGGCCCAAAATCCTAGGAACATTACATGAAGAAAGGAAAATGTGTAAATCAAACATTAGAATGTGTAACATAATGAAGAAGAGGTGTCAAAATGGAATTTGATTAAGGAGTGTGTAGAAATATTAGTGGTGGTAGAACAAAAAAAAGAGTTGTTAGAAAACATCTTATAAAGGATGTTTATAGGGATTCAAGGGTTAGGATTCCAATGATTGGATGGACATGGCATAATAGGTAACGTCTAGATAGAGGTATCTCATAGCATTTAATGAGCTTAAATTTAAATTTAATTTGGAGCAAGAAGATATGGAAGCATCTAGAAGGGACCAAATCACCTAAAGGATATTCGAGTGAGGATAGAGAAGTGGGAAAATGTATCACTAAAGGAAGGATAAGTCCACCATTTTTGGGGCTAGTGGACATTTAGTTAGAAACTAAGGATCCGGGATTCAACAAAAAGGTAGTAAGGCCAAAAGAAGGCTAGAGTTGAGGTTGTTGAAGGGGAATGTTGAAAGTGAAAGAAAAATATAGTTCAATGGCCAAGTCATTGTAAGCCATTAGAGATAAGTTTGAGAGTGAAACTGCTCAAGGTTAGGTCCATAGGAGAAACATTAATATTCTGTAAAATCTTAAGAGAGAGTTGTAAAGGTCTATAGATAGCAGATTGTATGTAGATGTTGTGAAGGAATTTGACATAAATAAAAATATTTAGCTTATTATGTAGTCTAATGTATGATTATTTAGTGAGGGGGTACCCTTAGGCCAAGTGCTATCACAAGAGGATACTTTCTTGTAAGATAAAAGAGAGAAAGTTGGTAGAGCATCAAATGTGAGGAAACTAGCAAGAAAAATTATGTTTTCCGCTATGAGAAAATGTGGGTAGAGAACGTAAACAAATATCCCTAAGAAAAGCATCTAGATGAGATAGATATCTTACACATGAATGAAATATGATGCCAAGGAGAATAAATGCGTCGAATTTATTAGTTAGAAATGTTGGAGAAGATAATGTAGGATTTGAATGACGTAAGGACTAGGCTAGATGATATGGAGGAAGACCACTTTGAATAAGAAGGGATCTTGTGGCTTGAAGTTCCTAGAAGAAGAAAAAGGACTCGAGTGAATAATTGAAAATGTAAGGAATATTGTGTAAATAAAGCATATTTTTAGTGCCAAGGAAAGGAAATAGCATGCATAAAGGCACAACCAAAAATTACATGATCGAGCACAAGAGAGAAGAAAAAGTTGTCATGATAGTACTATTGACCAAGTTTTCTCTTTCCTATCTAAATTAGTGAAATAGATACTAAATAAAACTAAGAAACTCAAAGATGAAAGGATTTAAGGTACCTTTGGATAAGATGGTTATGAGAGGATGGGTTCAAAGTATATTTCCTTTCTGCAAATCTGATGAACCTGCACAATAAAGATAACTAAAAGGAAAATGCATTAGATGGAACCTGAGGGGGTTACCCGATGAATTTGGTTCCAAGAAGTGTTAACTTCTTTATGCAGATGTTAACCCCCATATTTGATAAAAGATGTTAAAATCAATGATAAAGGAATGAATAACATGCAAAAACAGAAGCTAAACAGAATCTAGAAATTGTAGAAACTGATAGAAAGTTTAGATCTGATCTAAATCAACGCAAATTAAATTTACCTAACTAGGTTGACATTGACCTAGGTTACAGAGGGTAGGTCGAGGGTGACCTAAGTGGATGGATCTAGACAGAATCTTAAAATGCATATCCGGAGAGATATGAGTGCATACTAGATGATCACAAAGACCTAAAAAACACTTACAGACACCTACGGAGAGAAAAAACCTAAGACAAGGAAAAAGAAGGAAGTAAGAAGATAAGGGTTTGGATGGATTTTATGGCTAGCAGGACATAGGTTAAAGGAAATTCAGGGTTGACATAATAGAAATGGACCGACAGAGAGCGTAAATGATAGATCTTAATGTTGAATAAGGTGACGAGAGATAAAGAGGAAGTTGATATGGACCTAGAAGACAGAATTAATGAAAACACAGGGATGTGTCAACGGTGACTGATAGAAGTGATGACAACCTAGGTAGTGCTAAAAATGTCAAAGGTGGATGGGCTAGATGGAAAACCTACAAAAACTAAATGAAAGTAGAAGTTGGACCTTAAACTCGATGGCGCTAGAATCGCAAAACGTTAGTGACTAAAAATGATAGAAATGATAATCAATGATAGCATAAACCAATACAAGATCAAGATAAACTCCATAAAGTCTCCACAAATGATGTAAATAGATCCAATGGAATCCAAGAAGAATGCAATAGGTGCAAAAAGATCAATCTCAAAGATCGGGTCGCAAAATGCAAGAGTATTTTGATCATGCCTCCATTTTTAAGAGAGGTAAATGTGGTCTTTAGGTCGACATCGACCCGGCCGTGGCTCTCCGCCAACTCGTAGGGAACTTTCCATTTGGGAAATAGAAGGATTTTTATTCGATATATGGGGCTTTTATGGATTGGGATAAGTGCTTTAAAGCATTTAGGTGGGTTAGGGTTTCCTAAGGAAGTGATATGGGTAGGTGGGAGATAAAAATGGACTAAATAAAATCTAGAAAAATCTTAGTGATTCGAACTGGGGTTTAGGGGTGATAAACAACCTAGAGAAGGGAAATTAGGAATAATTAGGATTAGGGGATAAATGATGAGGATTAATAATAAATTAAAATAGATAGGATAATATATGGGAAAGATGGTAATGTTAATATGAACATGAATTAAAAAAAAGGGGGTCTAGATGGGTAACTGTGGTAAAAGAAGTGAATACATGCGACAAGGTTAGTGGTACCAAATTTTGGTGTCTATATTTGCCCCTTTCTTTGAGTGGTTTATGTTGGGAATTCCATGAGACAAAAATTATGAGAGATGGAAGGTAGGATGAATAATGGCGAAGGATTGATGATGATATCCCCCTCAAACGAGGGATAAATGACATAAACCGGGAATTGATCGCAAGTTTGAAAAATATAAATGGAGAAGGGTGGGTGGGAAAAGAAGAAAGGGTACAATGATAAAGCGAGGCAAGATGCCCCAAGAAACAAGGATTTAAACAAAAAGGTTAAAATATAGCATTGATCTTAGGAGTCACATTGGCAGAAACAAAGGTCTAAGTATTTGGGAGATGGCGTAATGTCTTACAAGCTCGTGAGTCAAAAAAATCACAATGAAATGGAGGGAATCCAATGGTAAACCACTCAATATGGATGCAAGCCATGAAGATGAACGTGTCACAAGAACACATCAAAGTTATGTGAAAATAGTGTGAAATCCTTCAAACACGAGGAATCGACTTAATGTATGTAATAATGGTGCCCAGTAAAGGACACAAAAAATGGCCGAAAAGGAAAAGTATGAAAAAATTGAGGATATGAAATACCCCAAGGGAAAATAAATATAGCCAAAAGGTGGAATTTGAAAATAGAAATGATGCCCTAATAAAAGAGCATAAAATGGACGAGGGATGTTAGGCCAACGACGCCTTGGTTAGTCAACAGTTCCTAAGGAAGATCGAAGGAGAGCCGAGGGATTGGCGGTGACTTAGGTCGGTAGCTATATAAGCCCAAAATTAGGCCAACATTTCTCATTTTCACACCTATGAGTGTTGATATGAGAGGTGAAAGATATAAAACTAGATCGTAATTTGGAGAGATATGGAGGCCGAGAGAAAGACATAGGGACTTTCCCCAAAGGGGTAAGACTCTAGGATTTCGATGATAAATTTATTGATTTTTATGGTATATCTACCTTAAGAGGGGACCCTTAGAGGTCAATGATGTACTTGAGACACTTATTATGATATATATATATGTGTGTGTGTGTGTGTGTGTGTGTGTGTGTGTGTGTGTGTGTGTGTGTGTGTGTGTGTGTGTGTGTGTGATTTTTTCGTGTTCTAGCATGTGTCAATTGTTTGATGTTGATTATTTTATTTATGATGATGTGATTGATAATAAACATAGATGATAATAGATAGAATATGTAAATTATATGTGTGATTGTTGGTGGATAGTACACAAATGATTGAGATAGAGTAGATGTTATTATAAAGGAATAAAGGATAGATGTGGAAATATCATAATAGAACACAACTTGATGATTGGTGACCTATGGGTATGAACAATGTTACATCATATCAAGGAGCACACAAAGAAATGATGCCTCCAACCACATTGGAGGTAAAAAAGCAAGGGATTCAAGAAACGAAATGAACATGTGACCGAAACATGTGTTAGGACATAACCAACAATAGTTAGTCATACCAAGGATCATGAAAGAAATATGGAATGAACTTGTAAACCTAATGTTGACACGACAAGGGGGTTTGTGATGTAACTTATACGCAGGAAGAGGGGTCTCCATAAGTAGTGTTCCCTAAATCTATGCTCCAACTTTGGGTAGGGGAAAGAGAGAAAACTGATCAATGCAGGAAGTTTCCTATGAGAAAGTTGATCAATGCGGAAGCTTTCTTAGGATGGTAACAAAATAGAAGGTTGATCAATGTGGGAATCCTTAGATGCCATGATATAAGAGATATTATCCGTCCTTTGATTGTATGGTCTACTTTATACATTTATGATTTTGATGGAAAGAATGTCATGCATGGTATCCTTCCTTTGAAAGATCAATCTATTTATTTGATTTGAATACTTTTTATATGAATAGCTATCCTTCGAGGGAGCAATTGCTTTTTGATAACTTGATTTTTTTTTATAAGAACATCCATGAATTTTGAATTTTACATGGGGAAGAGTTGGGAGTAGCTAGGTAGACCACTTAGGAGGAGATAGTGGATGTACAAGTGACACCTTTAAGATCCTTAGCATGTTTCCAAGAAATAAATAAAAAGGTGATAAATGTAATGATTACGAGTTCTCACTAAGAAAGAAGAAACCTATCCATAAGGATAATGTTATGGATAGAGTTTTGGTGCCCATATTTAAGTTCATATAAGGGAAAGTGATAGTAGACCACATAATTCCAAACCATTACAATGATAGATGGAAGAGGCTAATGATGGAGGAATGATCTAAGGATATAACTAAGTGCTCACTGGTAGGTATGCTAATAGTATAATGGTCACAAGTTTAATGTGTTAAGTGGTTTGAATTCTGGTTTACCATCAAGGGAGGCCAAATGATAGGCTCTGAACTCTATTTATGTATAATAATGTATGGTCCAATCTATTTGGGGAAAACTTTCCACGTTGGCTCCTTTCTAGAGTAGTAACATTCTAATTTTCATTTGAGGAGGTCACCAACATTAAATTCATGTTATATGAGGTGCTTGTTATAATCATGCTTCATGCACTCATGATAAACATGATGATGTTCAAGAGCAAGAAGGTGGTGCTCATCTAACAACTTGAGTTGTGATAGACGCTACTAGAAATAATCTTCATCAGAAATGAAGTCATGAAGAGATACGCACAAGGATGGAATTTGAAATTCAAGGGGAAGAATGGCTTTAGAGCCGTAAATAGAAAAAAAGGCCATAGGACCCATGGAAATACAAATTCTAGTACGATAATCCCAAAGAACAAAAGGGAGATGAAGATGCCAATTATGACCTGATTGATCAATAGTCTTGCCATAAATTTTGTAAATAGTTTTGTTAGTTGCTTTGGCTTGGTCATTTATCTTGAGGATAGTATGGAGAAGAGAAGCTAAGTTTGATATTGAATGAGTCACAAATCTTCTTGAGATCTTTGTTTTTAAAGGAATTTCCATTGTCCATGATGATTTTGTGAGGAACGCTAAAGCGTAAAAACTATATGCTAATAGATGAAGTTAATAATTGGACCAACTTTGGTTTAGGTGAGTGGAATTATTTCCACCCACTTGGGGAAATATTTGGTCAGTAGTGATAGTAAAATTATGTTTCGTGAAGATTGAGGATTGATGGTAATAATGAGATCAAGGCCCCACTACAAGAAGGGATAAAGATCCTGAGTCATCTGTAAGGCTTGACTAGGGATGCGAATAAGATTGGAATGATGTTGGCATTTAACAAATTTCTTGACATACTCATAGTATTCATGATTGAGGGAAGGCCAATAATAACCAAGATGAAGATCACATTTAGCGATAACTAAGCCACTAAAGTTTCCACCACGAATGGGACAATGTTTAGCGATAACGAGAAGACTCATGGGATTTAAGGCATCGAAGAAGAATACCATAAAATCCATGCTTATAAAGGATCATAACAATAATGACATAGTGGTTAACGCATTGAAGAAAATACCTCCTTCCATTCTTAGATAGATTGGAAGGAATGATAGATTTAGATAATAAAAATTCAGGACTACTACTAAAGATCCGATGAACTGGACTCGATGAGATTAATGCAAGGTAATTAATGGAATGGTCAATCACTACAATAAACAACAACAAACATTTTGGAATCTAGTGTTATCCATGGGATGAATGCTACAAGATACAATATCTTAGTAATAAAATGATTGTATTTATTGAGGAACAACTTGGATAGTGTAAGAATCAAAGGCCTCAAGGAGAAGGATGATATCTCTATATTTTTAAAGGGTATATTTTTACATTAATACTCACTCATAACTTGTTTGATGATAAGCTCAGAATCCCCATAGATGTCAATAATTTGAATCCCTAAGAATAAATCAGTTTCAAGACCTAAGATAAGGGCTTCGTATTCTACCATATTGTTTGTGTACTCAAAGTTGAGCTTATTTGTGAGGGGAATAGGAGTATCCCAAGGAGGAATGAGAATGACGCCAATGCCTCCCCTTACTAACACTTAGAACCATCGAAGAAGAGGGTCATCTTAAGGGTACCATACTCATGATGGAAGTGATTGATGGATTCATCTGGAAACTTCTCGTGAGGAATATGAGTACTAGGAAGAGGGGTTTTAACTAATTGGTCTATGATAGCTTGGCCTTAATGGAATTTTGAGAAATAAAATCTAGGTTAAACTTGGTCATGAGCATAATCCATCGAGTAATGCAATCATTGTGATATGGCTTAGAGTGCATTTTTTTAAGAAGATGAAATCTAGTGATGACATAAGTCTTGTGATTGAGAAGGTATTGTTGAATCTTAGAAGTGGAAAAGAAGAGACTCAGTAACATAGCTTTTCAGCTTCAAAGTAGCAATTCTCACATTCATTGAGGTGCGTGACGATGTAATAAACTATCTACTCATGAACTTGGTCATCACGATGTGCTAACATAGCTACTAGAGCATGATCAATGGAGGATACATATAGATAAAAGGGTTCCCCCTCACGTGGAGGTCAAAGAACTAGTGGGGACAAAAGATACTTCTTAAGATCATCAAAAACATGTTGCAACTATGGTCCCAGTTGAAATCTACATATTTATGAAGAATATGATGAAAGGGTTGGAAACGATCTAAAATTCAAAATATGGAATGACGAATTGATTGTAGTTGGCCTTGAGACTATGGAGTTGCTTAAGATTGGAAGGATGAGGAACCTCAATGATGGATTTGATTTTTACGGGTCAAGTTTTATGCCTCGATGGACATGATAAAGGCAAGGATTTTTCCAGTTATCACTCTAAATACACACTTGGTTGGATTAAGATGAAGAAAGAAATGAATGAGACGCTAAAAAAGGACATCAACAATAGCAAGATGATCATGTTGATGTTTATATTTACCAAAAATATCATTGACATAGCCCTTTATAGTCTTATGGATAAGGTCATGAAAGATGTCAGTCATGGCCCATTGATAAGTGGCTCCAGCATTTTTCAGAGCAAAGGGCATGACGTGATACCAAAAGGTCCCCCAATGAGTGATGAAGTAGTTCTTATGTTAGTCTTCTTGAGCAATGAGAATCTGATTATAACCAAAGAAACCTTCCATAAGAAAAAGAATCTCATGACCTGTTGTGAGATCCACAAGTTGATCGATGTTTGAAAGGGGGAAGTCATCTTTAGGGAAAGAAATGTTAAAATCTCAAAATTCCATGCATATACAAAGCTTTCCAGATGCTTTTTCGATGGGTACAATATTACAAACCCATTAGGTATAGTCAATGGGGATGATGAAGTTAGTGGAAAGAAGACGTTATAACTCCTCTTTAACAAGGAGGAAAACTCGAGGATGTATGTGGTGAAGATTTTACTTCATCATCTCGGCATTAGGAAAAGTGACAATATTGTGGATGACAATAAAATTATTGAGACCTGGAATGTCATAGTATGACCATGTGAAGGCTTGACTATGATGAGAAAGGAATGTGGTGAAATAATCAATCTCCTATGGATCAAGAGATTTACATACTTTGAGGATGTGAGGCTCTTGAGGAGTCCCAATATTGATGTCAATGGTGGATTTCTTGATAAGATTGGATGTGTCATATGTCAAGTTATTATAAAGATAAGAATATTCAGCCCCATGTGGAAAGGATGGCATTGTCATCGGTGTAATGAATAATGTCATAGGTAGAAGGGGAAGATACCTAGTCTAATTTTCACACTGATAAGTGATCGGTCCCAAAGTGATGGTGGAGACTAAAAAAATTCAGAAGTGATAGACATGGTGTCATTTGTATCCATGGCCTCATGAGATGGATAAGGTGGAGAAGGGGTATCCCTAATTATCATGGATGGTAGGAGATGATAAGAAGATTGCTCATGATAACATAATCTGAAATTTTCGTGATGTTTGCAAAATTGGTCAATGATAAGGTCATACATTTCATGCTCATAACATCTCATGTCGAATCCCTTCTATACACAATTGTGAAGATAGGTATGGGAAAAGGAGGGCTTGTCGAGGAATCCAAAATCGCAAGATAAAGGTCCGCATAGGGATGGTCAATGACGTGAGAAGAAGTGGAATTGACACCCTCATGATGAGATAGGTGTGATATGAGGTAACATGAAAGGAAGGGTGTCCCTACATTGGGTTGATACATTGGAGCATTTTTGGGTCTACCAAGGTGATGAGGTGTAGGGAGTGTGTTGAGCATGAGAAGATGATACTCCCCTAATGTAAGTTTTTCCATGAATTCATCTAGGGAATCATCGTTGGGAAGCTTAGATGAAGGGATGGATGAGCTAGTGGATGGTTGAGATGGGTTTTTCATGAGGATGAGGACATTATTAGGTTGATAAGTCATGTTGCATGTTATAAAGGGAGGAGCATCACCGGGAAGCATCAAAATATTTCCCTCGTGCTCATATTTGATGCAGCGATGAAGTATGGAGGGGACACAATGCATGACATGAATCCAAGGTCATCCAAGAAGAAAATTGTATTAAAACTCCCCTCTATGATATAAAAGGATTTTGAGAGCTTCTCACCAATGCAGATAGGAAGTATAATCATTCCTAAGGCAAGAATGATAGCTTCATTGATCAGATGGAGAATTGTGGATGTTAGGGTGACATCGCTTTTAGGTATTTTGAGATGATCAAAGGTATGTGATGGGATGATGTTGATACTTTCCCCATTATTGATCATGGATTATCAAATGAAGGTATCATTGATTCTAACCATGATGAAAAGGGGAAGGTCATGATCCTTAGGTGGGATATCTAGGATCTCAGCATTATCAAATGATATAGAAGTAGAAGCCACAAGTACTGCCATGAGCGATGCAAAAGGATGATTCTCATCAATAGATGTTGGGATAAATTTCAAATCTTCATTGAGATCTTGTATATGGTCTGGTGAGATTTGGATGATCTCGTAAAGTGACATCTTAATTGGGGCACGATCAAGTTGTTTAATGGTGTTTTGTTCAATCCATTGAGGGGTGGCTAAGATAGAAACTTTAGGTTTTGATTATGATGACGGAGATGAGATTGGCTCACTAGAATGATTGGTGACGATAACCTTAGCGTTTGAGGAAGGCGTGGATGAGGTGAACTTCTTAGGAGCAGGATGGCAACAAAATTCTTGGATTTTTATTAGGTTGTTTGTTTATAATCATGTGGGCCGAGATCAAGTGGATATATAAAAAAATTAATGAATAAGGGGGGACGATACTTGGAAGAATCATCATTTGGTGGTGAGATTGCCACAAAATTTCATGATGAGTGAGTGGACTTGTGGATTTTGTGGATGAAGTTGATTATGTTGAAGTGGTCATGGATGATGAGTCTTAGGAGGGGATTGATTGGTTTTAAGAATAAGGTTATCCTCCTCAATAATGTTGTGGACAATGGTTTGGAGTGCTTTGCAATGTTTTGTGTCATGTCCAGGGGTACAATGATAAGTGAAAATGAGGTTGGATTCAAACCATGATGGCTTCTTACTATGTGGATTGAAGGCTTTGATAGGAGGAAGTGTGATGGCAGAAATTTGAAGCAAGTGTTGAAGGACCTCGCATATGATTCAACCAAAGTATTAGGAGGTACCTTATCTTTATGAGGAGTTTTGGATTTAGAAGAAGAGGTGGATGTTTGAGATGTGGATGTGTGGGATGACTTGGATGTTAAAGGTTGAGTCCTAGTATTTTGAGGTTTTGATGTCTTAGATTCAAGTTTAGTGATGGTTGGTGTTCTAGAAGAAGAAGTGTTGGATGATTTTGGTTTGGGTTGATTGCTCGAGTGAGGAATGTCTATCTTTGTATGAGGATGTGAAAGAGACCTTTGAGGAAACGTGCCAAGGGTCTTAGATTTTACTTGTGAAGCAATACCATTGGGAGGAATGAAAATGATCTCAACTAGAGGGTCCAAAGGTTGTGTGGTTGATATTAGTGGAGGAAGTAATTTGTGTTTGATGAGATCTAAAGAAGGTGAAGATTGGCTTGATGTGGGGATGTCTAATTTTTTGGATGAAATAGGGACATCATTTGAAGTTATTGTGAGTTGGAGTGCTTTCAAAAACTCTTCAAATGATGAGAATGATGTGGGAGGAGAAGATGGTGTAGATGTGGTCATAATAATAAAAGTTGTTGGTGTACGTAAAAGTGAAGAAAGAGGAATTGGGATAGGTGTTAAAGATGGATCCGATATAATAAGTGGGGGTGGAATAGATGTAGGTGAGGTAGTGGCAAAATTTGATGAAGTAGATGTGATAAGTGGTGAAGTAGATGTAGGTGTAAGATCAATGGTGGATGTAGATGTGGATATGATTGGTGTAGAGATGGGGATAAGTGTTGGTGGAATTGTAGATATAGGGAAAATGTCCAAAGAGGAAGTGGGCGTAATAGTTGGTAATATGTTGATCAGTGGTGTTGGTAGTGTTGATGGTGCTAATGGTGTGAGCATTGGGTGGTTGAGATGTAGGAGGAGTGGTTTGATTTGTTGGCACATGATTAGGAAATGGTTGTTTAAAAACATCAAGTGGTTGATTTGGAGGTGCATAGGGTTATCCACTTGAAGGTCACCTTGGTCAATGATTTTTTGGACAAGATCCTTGAAGGTTTGACACCTTTCTATATCATGTCTGCAAACTTGGTGGTATTTACAATAATGGTCCTCATGATACCACACGGGTTTAGGTATTGATTCATCGAATGGTCAAATGAGGGGAAGTGTGATGAGATGGACTACCATCAACTTATCAAATATTGAACTATATGACTCTCCAAGAGGAGTGTAGTTAGGTGTCGGTCTAGGATATCTTTGTTGAGGCCATGTGCTAGTGGTGGGTGTAGAAGAAGACTTAACCACCATGGCATTGGCCACACTCTTGGATTTTTCATTGTGTGTGGATGGTTTAGTAAACTCAATTTTTGGCTTGTTTAATTTAATTTTAAGTTGGCCTTGCTCAAGGGCATGAGTCTCAAGTTTATGAGCCATAGTGAAGGCTTCTTCAAATGTTTGAAATGATTGGATTTGTAAGGTGGATGAGATATGCTTCACACAAGAGCATGAGAATAATTCAATAAGATCTGTCTATGGAAGGGTAAATGATAATTGGTTTATGATTCCATGCCATCGTGTGATAAAGTCTATGATAGAATCATCGTTGAATTTTCGAATGGTGTATAAGTTTGTAATGGTGATCTTGCGTGTAATGTTGATTGAAAAATGTTCTAAGAAGAGTTGTGCAAGTTGGGTAAATGAGAAAAATGAGTGTTGGGGATGTCATTATACCAATCTAATGTGGGACTGGTCAAGGACAAAGGGAAAGTATGAAGCATGAGGTCTTAGTAATGGGAAATGAGATAGCACACATTCCTAAATGCACAAAGGTGTTTTTGGGGATCTTCCTTATTATAAAATTTTTTTCCCAATGAGGAGGATAAGGTTTGATTGGGACTGATGGATGGATAGGTTCATTATAAATTTGTTCATAAGATAATGTGACCTTGGGCCCTAAGGTAGTGGCCTCAAGGCTATCTAACCTATTCATCAAGGCATGCATGGGGTCATTTGAAGTGGTTGGATGAGATTGTGATTGTGTGACGTGGGAAGTGATTTGATAAGGTGGTTGATAAGCTTGTGGATGAGTGGGTGTTTGAGGAATTTCTTGATGAGGATGAATATAGGTCATGGGTTGAGATTGGATGAGTTGTTGCAATGGTTGATGTTGAGAAATAGGGATGTGATGTGATTTTTGAGATTGGGTTGGTTGTTGAGGTATATGATGAGTGGGGATATGGGTGATGATAGGTTGAGATTGTTGAGGGGGTGGATTAGACATCATGTAGTGGTAAGAACCCCTAGGAGGAGGTTGGGAAGTGATGACATTTACATGAATGTGGGATGTGATAGGTAAATATTGACTATGTTGTTCGGATATGATGGGAAAGGATTGAATGGGGACACTAGTGATGATAGTGTCCGAAAAGGTGATAGGGATGGAAGTGGTGATAATTGTGTGAATTGGATGTAGATTAGGAGGAATGGTTATTACTATTTTATTCTTTTGATGAGGTGGAGGATTGGTAGAAGAGGATGGATCAAGCTCACGTTGGTCCATAATGAGCTTATTTGTGGCTCGAGGGAAAAACACCACAAGTTGTGAAGAGAGAACTTGGGTTGTTTCAGATTAGAATGATAATCGTAGATTTTTGGAGAGGTCGCATCATAGGAAGTTAGGTTGAATTCCTAAGAAGGTAATCATGGAGGGCTATGGGATTAGCATTGATAATTTCGTATAAATCCATACTACCACGAGGGATAATGGGAGGCCCAAAAGCTTAAACCGACACAGTGGATGGAGGAGTGGTTAGCTTTGAAATGGGATGGGTCAATGATATAAGAAAAAATTGGTCTCATCATTGGTAGTGATTTGAACAAGAGGCTCTTGGTGAGGAACTTTCATGGTCATAGGTTGGGTGACCATGGAATAGGTAACCATAGGCATAGATGAGACAATGGTAGAAATGAAATTTGATTGGGATGGCATTATGGGATTGCTTGAAGCAATATTTTGTTCCATTTTCCTAACTAGAGAGCGTGTGATAACAGGCATGAAATATTACAAGAAAAAAATAGCTATGATAATTAATCCAAACAATTCAAGCATGTAATTTTTTATTTATCTTGATTAAATTAGAAAATATGGAAAATAAAAAATGGGAGTGGATCACGAAGGTACCTAGGAAATGAAAATCTAAGGCTGGTTTTGAGTAGTTATGGTTGTGGAGTCCTTGGTATACCCTAAGGTACGTGAGGCCCTAGTCTGTATAGGATTTATAATGCGCAGACAAAAAACCGTGGTGTTGGGTGATGAAATCCCAATCAGTTCCACCTGATAGGGAATGTCTCGATGTGTGAGTTTGGTTATGTGTGATAGAATGTGAAATGTAACCAATCAAACCCCTACCTATACTATATTTATAATTAAGGATGCAAGAGGTTTTTTTAAACCCAAAACCAAATGTGGAATTTTGATGAGGACAAACACACAAGGAAGGTAAAATGTGATGCAAAAGGAGAAAATAAGACAAAAATGAGAATACCTAGAGAACTCTTTTCCTTTTTATCTGATCTTCAAGATGAAGAAAGCAAAGAAAAATCCAAGCAATCCAAAAGCCCAACATGAACAAGTAAAAAAATCCTCTACATGTAATGTTATTGTAAAATAGAAGAAATATGGAAAATGAAAATGAACAAAGAAGTGCAAGAGACTCACCTAAAGCATGCCATAATGTTGACCAAGTTTCATATTTTTGTCCAAATTAGTGAAATGGATACTAAAGAAAACTAAGAAACTCAAAGATGCAAGGGTTTAAGGTACCTTGGGATAAGATGGTGATGAAAGGATGGTCACAAAGTATATTTCTTCGTTGCATATTTGATGAACCTACAAAATAAAGATAACTAAAAGGAAAATGGATTTGATTGTAGATGAGGGGGTTTCCTAAAAGTTGGTTCCAAGAAGCGTTAACTTCCTTATGTTGATGTCAACCTCCGTATTTTATAAAATATGATAAAATCAATAATAAAGGACTGAATAACATATAGAAATTGAAGCTAAATAGAATATGGAAAGTACATATCTAATCTAAATTAACAAAAAATAAAATTACATGACCGTTGACGGTGAACCAAGCTACAGAGGGAAGGTTGATGGCATCTTGAGTGGATGGATCTAGACAACAGGTTGAAAATGCATATATGGAAAGATATGAGTGCATATCAAATGATCACGGAGGCTTGAAAACACCGACATACACCTATAGAGAAAAACCTAAGACAAGGAAACAAAAAGATGCAAGAAGATAAGGGTTCGGATGGATTGTATGGCTAGAAGGACATGGGTCAACAAAAACTTGGCTCGGTTGGCTAGGACCGAGGGTTGAAAAAATAGAACTAGATTGATAGAGAAGCAAAATGACATATTTAAGTGTTGAATAAGGTGATAGAGATAGAGAGGGAGGTTGATGTGGACCTAGAAGAAAGAATGGATGAAAACACATAGATGGGTCAATGACGACCTAAAAAAATCAATGCTGACCTAGGCAAAGGCTAAAAAAATTCAAAGGTGGATGGCCTAGATGGACAACCTACAAACAAAACCACTAAAAGAATAATATGGACCTGAAACTCTAATGGAAGTTAGACCTACAAAACATTAGTGACTAAAAATGATAGCAATGATAAGAAATGATAGCATAAACTAATACAAGATCAAGATAAAATCCCCAAAGTCTCCAAAAGTAATGTAAATAAGCTCCAAGGGACTCTAAGAAGCCTACAAAGTAGCTACAAAAATCTCATGCTCAAAGATCAAGTCGCAAAATGCAAGAAGAATTATGATTGTGCCTCCTTTTGGAGGAGATGTAAATGTGGTCTTATAGGGTCGAGGAGACCCAAATTGGCTACCGCCAACTATGGGGAACCGTCCATTTAATTGATAGAAAGATGATTTATTCAAGATATGGGGATTTATGGATTGGGATAAGTGTTTTAAATTATTTAGGCAAGTTAAGGTTTCCTATGGAAGTGATATGGGTAAGTGGGAGATAAAAATGGATTAAATAAAAGCTAGAAAAATCTTAGGGATTAGGAAATAGGGGGTTTAGGGGTGATAAACAACCTAGAGAAGGAAATTAGGAATAATTAGGATTAATTAGATAATGAGATGAGGATTAGGGGATAAATGATGAGGATTAATAATAAATTAAAATGGATAGGATAATATATGGGAAAGGTGGGAATGTTAACATGAACATAAATTAAAATAAAAAGGGGTATAGATGGGTGGCCATGGTAAAATAAGAGAATGTGTGCGAAAAGGGTACTAAGATTTCCTAATTTCGGTGTCTACAAGTACCACTAGAGGATGTGTAAATAAAAACATATGCAGGAGCTCACAATTTGAGAAAAGGGTACAAAGAGAATTCACCCAAAGATACGTGGATGTGTATAAGAGTAATGCAATGAGAAAAGAGACTACCCAAAAGGAAAATATGGTCTTTATAGGCCATAAACACATGGAAAATTGTTCTTTGTAGGCCATAAACACATGGAAAATTGTATAAGTGTGTAGACAGAGGTAGAAGGACAAAAAGAAGAAAGGGGTGAGAAGATTGCATAACTAGATAGATAAGAGTGCATAGAAGAAGGAGTCCCATTAGGATTAGAGAGTGAAATGGATTACACAAAAATAATTTCCTAGAGGAAAGACAAAAGGGGTGTGCAAATGAGTGCACTAGAGAGGAAACCCAGGTGGAAAGGTAGAAGTGCACAAAATATTACGTGAGAGAATAAAATATGAGAAAAAGAGTTTAGGAGTGTAATTAAAGGTGTGTGTGGAAATGGGAGCACCATGCAAAGGGAGTAGATAAAATAAAACAAAATATTTCTATGAAGGCAAGTAAAGTAGAGTATTCTATAGAGGAGACTATGAGAGTACACATGCAAAGGAGTGTACCAAAGAATGAAGATATTTTTGATATCTCAAGGAGGAGCATGTAGATAAGCATGTATGAGAATAATTTTCCTAAAGGTAACCAAGGAGTGGTCCGAGGAAGAGACTACTTCATGCACAATAATAAAGAAGTATGAGATGAAGAATGCAAAAACATTAGAAGGCACAACATCGGTGAGGGTACACTACGAGAAGGAGAATAATTTTCCCGTAGAAAATAAAGGAGTAAAAGGATTAGCGCGAGGTAGATCCATAAGTTTTTTTGCAATGAACCATGTGAAAAGGATTAGGAGAATAAGATAGAGGGTATACAACAGAAGATTCTTAAGGAAGAGGGAGAGGAGATGTGGCATGCATCCATGAAGGAAATTTTGCAATGATAAAGTAGGAGAATATCTAGAGGAGAAGGCTCCAAAGAGAGTTCAAAAAGATAAGGATGCACTAAAGAAGAAAAAATAATATGGTGGAGTATCCAAGATGAATATGATGAGATAAATATACAATCAACTAGATATCATCTTGAAAGTGTGTAGGAAAGCACATTGTTGCATAACATGGGTATAGAGGAGGAGAAGTGATGAGAATCCCATGAAAAGATATCAGAAATAAGGAGGGGATTGCATAGAATAAATTTTCAAGGTAGAATACGTTGGAAATTAGACATATAATGAAGAAAAACCCAAGTCGAGAAGTGAAAGGTAGATAAGAATACCAAGAGAAGGATAGTATATGGTTCATCCAATCCCAAAATTTTGTGGAGATATAGATGTGCAAAGAAGGAATTCCTAATGAATAGTGTAAAGAGAAGATGCATAAAGCATAATGTAATGGAAGATGGTGTAGAGAAGAAGAGACACATAAAACATGCAATGATAAGAGGACAGGAAATAAATGTGTGAAGATCGAGTAGAAAAAGAGATATCATGAAGAGAAGAAGGGAATGAAGGAAGGGATTTAAAAGAATAAGTGCACAAAGAAGAGATACATAGGGAAATGAGCTCATAGATGAAGTGGGTATAGAAGAAGAAAAGTCCCAAAGACTTTTTGTGGAGGTGGATGGACATGAGATAGTATATACTCGTGAAGAAAATGAAGGATGGATTGCATGATAACTAGTATTATCAAGGAGGCATGTGGATATGTGGATAAGGGCCTAGAAGCCTGAGGAAAGTGTGTAAATAAAGGTGAAGGTGTAACTAAAACATTAGAATGCATGACATAATGAAGAAGATGTGTGGAACAGGGAATGTGGTCAAGGAGTGCATGAAAAAATTAGTGGTTACCGAGAAAAGATAAAAGAGTTATCATAAGACATCTAAAAAGGGATGTTGGCTGGTATTCAATAGTCAAAGGAGCCCATTGAAAATATCGACATGGAACAATAAGGAACATCTAGATGGAGGTGGATAAGATCATTTAATGAGATCAAGTTCAAATTTTATTTTCAAAGTGGGAATATCTAAAATCATCTAGAAGGGACCAACCCTCCCAAAGGAGATTCGAATGAGGAAAGAGAAGCAAGAAAATGCAGCTATAAAGGAAGGATGAGTTAATCATTTGAATCACTCGTAGATAGTTAGTTAATAGCCAAGGAGCTGGAGTTGGAAAGCAAGGAAGAAAGGCCAAAAGAAGGCCAAAGTCAATATTGTTAAATGCATGTGTTTAAAGTATAGAAGAAAACCGAGAGTGGCCAAGTCATTGTAGGCCATTAGATATGAGTTGAGATTAAAACCAATCAAAGCTACTTCTATAGGATAAACACCAAGATACCGTAAAATCTCCAGAGAGAGTTGTGATATCCAAAAGAGTAGCAAAATGTTATTGTGTAGTCTATTATTTGACTCTGTAGTAAGGGGTCACCTTGCAAAATATACTATATAATGTTTACACGTGAATTTACAAGGTATGTTTATCTTGATGCAAGACATACACGTATTATTACACGATGAAAAGTGCTGACATAGACCCTTCCCATTGACCCCACTCTCCTAATGGAATATACCATACTATTTAGGTTCTTTTTTTTAGTGCAATTAATTTTACTTCCTCCTTATGCTCAATATCTTATATTGTGTATAGAATATTTTGTGAAATAAGATGGCTAATACATGTATTGTGGAATGCTAGTTTATCTTTATTTATGTGCCTTTGGGATACTATTTTATATTATATTCACGTAATTGATTTATTGTACCCATATTTCTATGTATGTTGTTTTTGTCCTTTCTATGATTGTTTTTCCAAAACTTTTGTGTCCCTTGTTTGTAGATTTTATGTCTTATTTATTATGTTTGTTTTGTGTGTAACACATTTTTTCCCCTTATTTTCACCTCTATGCTTACGATGTGACTAATATATGTTGAAATTGTTTGTGTACCTATATGTTATATTTCTTGTATGCTTGATTTCCTCTATGCTTATTTGTTTCTATAACATGTTTTATATACACTGGTTGTTTTTTTTTTTTTTTATATTTGTGTGTCATGGTTTCTACCATGTACACCCTTACAAGAATAGTATTTTAATGATGGCCACCTAAGATAACTTTCCATGTAATCTAACACATACTATTAGACACATCTAACATGGGTACACATTTTATCTTTTAACCGAGCATTGTATTTGTATATCTCATTCACCTCAAAAAAGGGGTAATTCATTAGATTTTATCCCACAAATATCAATCAACATAAATTGCATAGACATAATTTAGAAATCAGATATAGAATTACAAAATGTGCAAATTCTAGAATAGTTTCATACATAGAACATGAACATATTTCACATCGGTAAAAACTATCCGACATGGATGGAGCCATCATATGTTAACCAAGATGGAATTTTTTTCTTGGGGTCGAATTTCTATAAAATTAAAAATATATTCATATTTCTCACGATTACATGCTTATGATATAAGTGTGAGGACATATTATACTGCTGATTAGGGGCTAGGTTGATTATATTTCAATAAAGAATGCGGGGTGGGTTTAAGTACTTCATTCCTTTTCAACATTACATGATTTGAACATTGTTTCTATATAAGGTATGTTGGGATGGGTCTTCTCCTCTTATTTCTATATTTATGATTTCATATCTCAAACTTGAAAATTACATCACAATGTGGGTGCTTGATACAGTCATTACTTTTTGAATTTGTGTTATTCTACACTTAGGATAATATCCATTTGTAGTGGCATAGTCCATGGGATTTGAATATATCAAGGTGACTAAAAACATTGTGGCATCCTTTGTCTCGCTCTTTTATTGGAAGAAATAAGGGTGACTAGAAAAAATTATAGTGGTCTTCCTCATTTTGGGATTCTTAGGAAAATGTCCTATAGAACTTCTCCTTTTGGAATTGGGTCAAATGAAATGCAAATCCTCTATGATACTAGGCTTCAACAAAAACTGGGGATTTTTCACTCCTAATATTTTAGTATTTCAATACAAATATGAATATGTGAGTATAAAAATAGGAGATTATCTCTCAAAGAAAAAAACAAGTGTATTACTTCCATGCTTTTTCCTCTTTACTTTATTGTATTAAAAATGAAAATTCAATTTTAAAGTTACAAATATATTTATAAAGTTGAGTTATAGTTCAAATTATTTAATATACATTAAATATAATGTGTGTTAGGTTTCATCATGGAGAGTCCAACACTCGGGTGACAATCTTCAATTGTGAGTGGAGACAAAGTGTGTGTGGAAATTCGTGTATATATTTTCTTATAAGTGAGTAATTTTCATTTCATACTTAAAGGGAGAGTAACCAGTAAACACCTAAAATTGGAAATTCATCCTTTGGGATTGAAAACTATGTCTTTGTCTTTACACTATGAATTGTGCACACTTCCTAATCCCAAGTGACTTGTTTCTCTCTCTCCCTCATAACTTTATTTACTCTACACACTACTATTTCATTCATATGCTCAATTCCATTTATCCAAAGTAGTAAGATACTCACATACATCTCACCCAAAATATTGTACAATCCTCATGAACCACATATTCAAAATCTTATGGATTGGGACATGGTAGTACTATAATATGGGCTAAACCCATATATTCATATATCATGACACCCAATAGTCATATTTTTTATTTAATATCTTTTCTTGGGTCGTTTTATATCCTAGAAGTTTTCCTTAATACAAAAATTAACCTAGAAACACATATAAAAGTAAGTCTAATCAACTTAGCTGAGTAACTTGAAATTTCTAAGAGCACTCATTACAAAGTACATTCCTAATGAAATTTATGATCTCCTAAATTCCTAAAAAATTACACAAGCTAGGAGAATCATATAGACATGTGTGAAGAAAGCTAATTTAGATTCAAGAGCCATGTATCTCATTTTAAAAAAACCTCACAATTCAAACCGAGCCAATCCAAACAAAGTCAAGAAAGGAAAAATCAACACAAATCATTGTCAAAGTTTCTAGGGGTCAAGGAATTCAATGTAGCATTTGAATCAGATCTCTTTATATTACAATCATGAAGGGTAAATTCTATTTTATATATAGTTATGTCTATTATATTTGTGTTAAGAGACACAAAGGAAAAATAAAGGGTTGGCTTAGATTTACATACACGATTGCACTTACACTAGGAGAGCTACATAAATTTTCTCCCACCATTGAGGAGATTTAGTGTACTACCTAGATTGAATCGGTAGGGATTGACCACCAGGGCCAATCCAACTCCACCACGCATAGAATTATCTCCCTTTGTTATCTAATCATGTCCATGAAGTGCTAGTGCATGAATCAACAATTTTCATCCATTACAAGTATCTACAAGGGTGTCAAACATATGTGATCCCTAACATCAAACAATGATGTACATATCTAGTACATCGATGATCACAAAATATTGCATAGAACTGATAACCATTGGTCTAAAATTGTACATCTCTAGACTAGGTTGGACTATGTTAACTAGGACACACCATAACATTTCATATCATCTTAGTTTTCATCACGAGTTCAAAAAAGGAAGCACTTAAAAATATTTATCATTATGCACACCAAAATCATCTATGTACCTCTTTATTGAACTAAGTACACTTCCCCTCTTGTGTTTTAAGAAATCGTTTCTATCTTGGAATTTTATTTGGGAGTTGTTTTATATTTTACACATTAGTTTAAATTAATAAATTAAAATATACAACCTATACGATCCTTACGTCTTTAAATAAATAAGAACCTAATCTAATACCAATCCTTTATTTATTTATTTAGGGTGTAAACACCTATATATATATATATATATATATATATATATATATATATATATATATATATAAAACCATATATATCGATAACATTTTATGATAAATTTACCTATTTTTCTTCAAGAAACCATTTGGAAAGTGGCATATTTTTTTACAATTGGCCATTTCCTATTTCTAACACAAAAATATGTAATTTTTAGGCCACAAAATAATTAACACTAAGTGCTTTAGAAATAAATATGTCACTTTTTTAGCAGTTTTCCTAAAATACTAATGCAATTAGCATCGGGGAAAAGTAATGCTAATTAGCATTAGAATCATGAAAAATATTTTTCTAATGTAACAAGTAACACTAAAACCTCAAATTATTATAGTGAATCTTGATGCACACTTTACATTATTCATTCACAAGAAACTAATGTCCTTTTAATACCTAAGACACTTTATACATATTGGATGTGTGATTCTCTTAAGACCAAAATTCTTGACCATCTCATTAGAAATAATATTTTTGTGTACAAATACTATAACTAGTAACTATATAGTACTTACCTTCATATTTACATAGGAACTTTCCCTTCCCTCGTGCACTTCCTTATTTTTGGAATGACAATTCTTCTCTTTTACCTTCAAACAAAATTGATAAGATTCCTCCATAGATCTCAATATAATATTTGTGAATTGATCTTGCTAGAAATGTGTAATCCATTGGCATACCTTTGGATCTTCTTTTTGTATACTACACATGAGTCACTTTAATAGTGATTCTATGGAACTCTTCACACTCATTTCCTTATGATACAAATTTTATAGCTACTTTAATAGATATGATTGTAATCCATTGGCATGAACTCGCCCTTCAAATTTGTTACTAATATATTGAACTCTTGATCTTGTCCTTGCCTATACATACTCTTTCATTTTGCATGTGTTCCGACCATAAATATGTATGACTTGTTAACTTATTAGAGGAAAATATTACCTTATTGGTATCTTCATAATCAAAGTATTTCTCCATTTCTACCATCCATTTTATTTCTTCCAACATCCACCTTCAACTTCTACCCATTCTCATGATCGCACACAAAAAACTATCCTCATGTGCATCAACATGTTATGTTTTAGCATTTTGTACTCGGTGTCTCTTACGTGTGTTCATTATCAATCACATCATCATCATCTCTACTACTCCTTAGCATTACATGATTTACATATCCTTAAAATAGGTTTATACTCCTCTCATCATATTTTTCAAGTTCACAAGCCTTGTGCTTTGGTAACCACTCTATATGCCATCACTTTCTTCCACATAATCACTCACCCAACAATTCTATGTGACCAACATCTTCTAATCGACATTCCAAATACGGTAAGATGTTTGCAACTATCTTTTACTTGATACCCACACTTATGGAAAGCATCAAAACTAAATAGCACTCACAAAATTTATGTTATTACACTCAAATGTACTAGATGAGATATGACAAGACTTAAAATATTTGATTCTCATATTGAAGTCATTGTATACATTGAATTCCCTAATAGGACTTAAAATCTTTATTTTTATATCATATTGATGCAGTCTAGCTAAGGGTTCTAATGAAGGGATGCCTTAGACTATCGAACCCACAATTTTAGAAGTAGATCTCACCGAAGCATGATTAATAATAAATCATTGAAACTTTTTATATTAATACGAGGAAATATTCTATAACATTTTTATATACATTGGTTGTTTTTTTCTCGTATGTTATATTTGTGTGTCATTGTTTCCACCATGCACGCCCTTGAAAGAATAGTATTTCAATGATGGCCACCTAATATAACTCTTTGTGTAATCCAACACATACTATTAGATACATCTAACATGGGTCCACATTTTATCTTTTGAACTGATTATTCTATTTTTACATCTCATTCACCTCAAAAGAGGGGGATTTCATTGGAGTTTATCACATGAATATCAATGAACATCAAGCACACAAATATAATATAGAATTAAAAAAGTGCAAATGCTTAGGAATAGATTCAAACACAAAACATGAACATATTTCACAAAGGTAAAAACTATCTAATAGGGATGGAACAATCATATACTAACCAAGATGGACATTTTTGTCTTGAGGGAAATTTTCCTTAAAATTAAACAATATTCATATTTTCACATAGTTACATCTTCCAATACAAGTATAGGGACATATTACACAATTAAGGGTAGGGTTGATTTCATTTCAGTAAAGAATGGTGAGGGGTTTAAGTACTTCATTCCTTTTCAACATAGCATGATTCAAACATTGTTTCTATATAAGGTATGGGGGTATCGGTCTTTTCCTCTTCTTTCAATATTCATAATTTCATATAAAAAACTTGACAATTACATCACACAAAGTGCATGAGACCACTCATTCCCTTTTTATTTTTTGTTATTTTACACTTGGGATTAGATCCATTTGTAGTGGCATAGTCCATGGGATTTGAAGATATCAAGGTAACTAAAAAACATTGTGGCATCCTTTGTCTCACTCTTTTATTGAAATATATAAGGGTGACTAGAACACACTATAGTGGTCTTCCTTATTTTGAGGTTTCTTGGGGAAATTTTCCTATAACACTTCTCCATTTTGCATTGGGTTAAATGAAACTCAACTCCTCTCTAAATCTAGTACATGCTTCAAAAAAATTGGGGACTGATCACCCCAATCCTTTAGTATCTCAGTACAAATATGAATATGTGAGTATAATAAATAGGATATTATCCATTAGAAAATAAAACAAGTGTACTCATTCCATTCTTTTTTCTCTTTACTTTATTTTGTTAAAAATGAAAATTCAATTTTAAAGCTACAAATATATTTTCAGAATTTGAGTTATAGTTCAATTTATTTAATATACATTGAATACAATGTGTGTAGTAGATTTCATCATGAAGTGTGTCAATACTCGGGTAATAATTTCCAACTCTAATTGGAGACAAATTGTGTGTGGACACTCATGTATCTATTTTCCTTTAAGTGTGTAATTTTAATTTCATACTTAAAGGGGGACTAAATGTAAACACATAAAACTCGAAATTCATCCTTTGGGAATGAAAACTATTTCTTTGTCTTTACATTATGAATTGTGCACACATACTAAGCCTTAGTGACTTATTTCTCTCTGTCTCATATGAATTTATTTACTCTACGCAATAATATGCCATTCACATGCTCAATTCAATTAATCAAAATTAGTACAATACTCACATACATCTCACCTAGAATCTTGAATAGTCCTCATGAGCCACCTATCCAAAATCTTATGGATTGGGACATGGTCGTACTACAATCTGATCTGGGATGAACCCATACAGGTCATATCTCCTACCACCCAATAGTCATATTTTTAATTTACTATCTTTTCTTGGGTTGGTTCGACCCTATAAGTTCTCCTTATTATGAAACTAAACCTAAAAACACATATAAAAGAAAGTCTAATCCACTTAGATGAGTAACTTGACATTTCTAAGCGCACTCATTGTGAAGTACATTCTGAACCACTCTATGATCTCCTAAATTCCTTAAAAATGCACATTTATGAGAAGCCTTTATAAATGTGTGAAGCAAAATGAACTAGATTTAAGACCCATGTCTCTCATTTTATAAACCTCGTAAGTCAAATTGAGCCGAGACAAGCAAAGTCAAGAAAGGAAAAATTGACACAAACTATTGCCAAATTTTCCAAGGGTCAAGAAATCAATGTAGAATTTGAAGTGCTTTACTTTATATTATAATCATAAAGGGTAAATTCTATTTTATCTACGATTATGTCTATTATCTTTGTGTCATGAGACAAATGGGAAAAATATGGAGTTGTCTTAGATTTACATACACAATTACACTTACACGATGAGAACTACATAGAATTTTCTCCCACTATTGAGGGAATGTAGTGTAGTGTGTGGATTGAATCGAGTAGGGATTGACCACCGAGGTCATTCCAACTCCACCAAACATAGATTTATCTCACTTTGTTATCTAGTAATTTTCATGAAGTTCTAGTGCATAAATAAAGGGTTTTCATTCATTGCAAGAGTCACTATAAGGTTGTCGCAAATTTGTGATCCCTAACATAAAAAATGATGTACATTTCTAGGACATTGGTGATCACCAAATGTTGCGAGCACCAACACCCATTGGTCTAAAACTGTACATCTATAAACTAGGTCATACTATGCTAAATATGACATACCATATAGTTTTGTACCATCTTAGTTTGCAGTCCCCTGTTCCAAAGATGAAGCACTCCCAAATATTTATCGATCTACTCACCCAAATCATCTATGTACCTCTTTATTGAACTAAGTTCACTTCTCCTCTTGTGTTTTAAGCAATCATTTCTATCTTGGAATTTACTTTAGGATTTTTTTCTATTTTATGCATACTTTTAATTAATAAATTAAAATATACAACCTATATGATCCTTACACCTTTAAATAAATAATAACCTAATCTAATACCAAACCCTTATTTATTTATTTAGGGTGTAAACACCTCTATATATATTGATAAAAAAATGTGAGAAATATACCTATTTTTCTTCAAGAAACCATTTGGAAAGTGGATTTTTTTACAATTTTCCATTTCCTATTTATAACAAAAAAATATGCAATTTTGAGGCCGCATAATAATTGACACGAAGTGCATTAGAAATAGATATGTCATTATTTTTAGCAGTTTTTCTAAAATACTAATGCAATCAGCATTAGGAAACGTAACACTAATCATAATTAGAATCATGAAAAAAATAATGGTTATGATGTTAAAAGTGACATTAAAACCTCAAAATATTATAGTGAATATTGATGCACATATTACATTATTTGTTCACAAGAAACAAATGTCCTTTTAACACCTAATACATTGTATACATATTGGATGTGTACTTCTCTTGAGACCAAACTTCTTGACCATCTCATTAAAAATGAATTTTTTTGTGTACAACTACTATCAATAATAAATTTATGGTACTTGCCTCCATTTTTAGGAACTTTCCCATCCCTCATGCGCTTCCTTCTTTTCGAAATGAAAAATTCCCTTCTACCTTCAACCAAATATTAATAAGATTCCTCCATAGATCTTAATATAATCTTGTTAAACTCATCTTGCTAGAAATGTGTAATCCATTAGCATACCTTGGGATCTTCTTTGTATTATCCTACACATAACCATGCTTTAATAGTGATTCTATAGAACTCTTCACACTCGATTCCTTATGGCATGAATTTTATAGTTACTTGAACAAAAATGATTATAATCCATAGGCATGAACTCACCCTTAAACTTTTTACTAGACTATCCAACTCTTGATATTGTCCTTGCCTCTGCATACTCTTTCATTTTGCGTGTGTTCCTACCATAAATATGCATGACTCGTTAACTTAGTATAGGAAAATATTACCTTCTTTAGATCTTCATACTCAAATTATTTCTCCATTTATGACATCCATTTGATTTCTTCCAACGTCCACCTTTGAATTGTTACCAATTTTCATGATCACACACAAACAACCATCCTCGAGTGCATCAACATGATATGTTTTAGCATTTTTGTACTTGAGTGCTCTTTCTGCCTATTCATTATCACTCACATCAACATTTTAGTACTTTAGTGCTCTTTCGTGATTTCCATAGCCTCTAAATAGGTTTATAATCCTCTTGTAGACATGTAAAATGTTGACATGCAAAATGTTGACATGCTCATTTAGAAAATGACATACTCATTATACATTATTCCCCGACCACTAACCATATAATAATTAATCGTGAGATTAATTATTATCATCAATATTAACATACTTAAATTATTCTCATTATTCACCCTATAATCCCATCTTAACCTTAATCATATTAATACATCATTAAAATTTCATTATCCCATTAGCTAATCCATATTATCAATTTCTAAGAATTAAAACTTCCTACTCACCTACCCACCTACCCTACACCTAGCTTTTCCATATAATCACTCCACTAATCACATTTAATCTCACCTAATACTAAGCTAACTAATCCTCCAAATCTAGAGGCTTCTATTTCTAGAAGCCTCTCCAATTTTCCCTCTTCCATATTTAAAAATTTAAATATATTTCCCTCCCTCCATTGAATTTTTAATTCAATGGAGGCTTCTTCTAATTTCTAGAATTCTCCAATTCTAGATCTTTTCCTTCTCACCAATTCTCCACCATTGATCTAACATCTATATGGAAATACCTTAACCCTCCATTCCTCCTTCCTATAACTATAAGTAAAAGTTCCACCCTCCATGGCAATCAAATTATGAAATTAATATTATATGATGCCAAAATACTTCTAAGCAAGCTATAAATCATCAAGCATTCCATCAAAAAATCATCATTCAACAAAGGGAGAGGTGTTGTCCAACTCATCCCACAAATATGAAGCAATAAAACAACTATCTTGAGCACATCCAAAGCAATAAGGGAAGAACATTGGAGCTTGTAGGTAAGTACAGGTATAACACTCTTTCTCCCTTTATCCTGCTCAATTGGAGGTAGATAATAGGTGTGTTAGATTAGGAACTAGTTTGGTTTAGTTCTTAGTTTTCATTTATAACTAACACCATTTTTGTCTACATTTTGGTGCCACCATGGGGCTTACCCCCAAAATATTTTTATTTTTAATAACATTTCACATTTATAAAAAGTTGCTCAAATTTGAAAAAAATTTGTTTTAATTTACACCTTGAAATTTTGAATTTTGTGAATAAGCTGTCATTTTCAGCATAGAGTGGCACCTATGCCCTATCATTCAACACCTATTCTGAAGAAGTCGTGCCTTTGGTCTAAAACAACACTTTTGTACAACATCTTGACTTATGTGGTTATAGGTTTAAGTTTTAACACTTTTGTCAAACCCGTGGGCATCTTTGTCTCATACTTTAGCTCCTTTGTTTTCTAACCTTGTCTTATGCAAGATCAATTCCTTTTTCTTTCTTTTGGTGCCTATGTTTATACTTTAGTGCCTATGCTTAATGTTTGAAAATTGAAATCATTAACATTATCTTTTTCTTTTTGGCACATTTTTGGTAGTTTAGCGCCTTTGCTAATAGAGTGGCACCTTTGTTTATAGTTTAGCACATTTTTTTATGGTATATACCTTTTGCTCATAGATTATCATTTTTCTAATAGTTTAGCGCTTCTACTTTTATTTTGCTAATAGATTATCATTTTTCGATAGTTTAGCGCTTCTACTTGATATTTTGGCGCTTTTGACCTGAAGTAGCATCTTTGTTCTGGTAATTAGTGCCTTTGTTGTTTGTAATTTTACATTGGTACTAATCAATCTAATCACATTTTTGGGTGTTTTGGTGGTGTTTTACATGGTTTCACATTTTTTTGTAGAAATATTGCAAGGATAAGGGAAAATCTACCCATTTTAATACTCTCTTTTTTTTTCTAACATTTTTGGTTGCAAGATCTTGATTAATTACAAAATACTAACCATCCTTTTTTTGCATCTCGAGTGGTCCAAGAATATTGGGGTATAAACAACAAAATTTTAATCCTTTGTTTTATAGGACCTCTTTCTGAAGGCCCCATTGTATAAAATTTATTATTATGTTTTATTGTTAACTTACATTTATTACATGTTGTTTCCTTTTTATCCAAAATATGAAACATGTATGCTTTCCTCTCACCTCTAGGGGCGATCTTGAGGATCAAAATCAGTTAGTCTTCCTTCCTTTTTTATTTTTAGGGGTAACGTGATGTGGAAGTGACATCCATGCACTTACCATAGTCCTAAGGGTCTCGTGACCATGGGCTTCACCTCCACACACGTAGACACACCCCATGTTCCGTGAGGTATATAAATTCTTGGAAAGTCATCGTTATTGGCTAAGTGCTTGCTTGTTTTAAGAGCAATGTGAAGTGAGGGGATTCTACGTCCCAATACCCATGCCTTAAACAACATGCACTTAGGCCCCCACATATTGAAAGTTATATCGGTGACTCCCCTAGTGAGCCTGTTACCCTAGACTAGGTAGCCCTTCGGCCGCATATCGAACTATAGTGCAAGTAGGTCACACTTCCCAAGATCACTCGATAGCCCCCATGTTGGTACATAAGTGGAGATCCATTTTGTGGCACCACCATCAATGTATGGTATTGAAAGTGAAATATAGCTTGTTCAATCCCACTTGACTCACTAGGTTGTGATTACATATTTGTGGACTGCTTAAGTGTTCTATTGAAACCAATATATAATCGTCACATTGATCCTTCTAATCAAACCACACATCTATCATCCATCCATTTTGACTATGAAATTTGACCTAAATTTTGACCACACATCATTTACCATATACCTTTAAACATATCTTTGTTATCCATCATCCACTTATCATTCACTCCTTTTAACCACCTTTTGACCACAACCTAATTACCCTAATATACACTTTTCCCACACACAATACACCTTTAATTATATACCCTTGACCATACTTTCATCATCCATTATCTATTTAACATCACTCACACCCTCCTATTAACAAAAATAAAAATAAATAATCAATCCCCTTAGAATCCATAAATTTCAAAAACCATAAGAGACATTTGTAAAAACCTTTGTATCACAAACAAATTTAACAATCCCCTACACATATCCACTCATAAACATAACCCATTTCATAACATCCCATTTAACCTAAACATCCATTCATCATCACAAAAACCTCTTCTTGGTGATTTAACATCTCCTATTGGCATCACAACACTTACCTAGGCCTACAAGACCCTAAAACCTATTGTATCACATATCACAACACTTACTACATCCTTACATCTTCACTCAAATATACACACACATTTTTCGTACCCAAACACCCCATCTACGATTTCTTATTGACACAACTAATCTAATCTTGCTAATCGACACCTTGCATACAGAAAAATATCCTTACCACTTATCCTATTCCTCTAATCCCTTACATCAAGGAACATCCAAAGCCCTCTATTTTCGATTCAAATAAATTTTCCATCCTCTTAATACATCTTCAAATTAGTCCTTCCCAAAAAATAGGGTTTTATTATTAATATTATACATCATTCAAATAAGAAATCTTATCCTTTCTTCATCTACATATCTCTCATCAATTTAACACACCTTCATCTCATCCACTCATCTTAACACCACTAGGGTCTAATGGAACCTAGGAGAATAGCTACTTGATCCCAATCAAGAAATGATGATGAAAACAACCACCAAGAAATAGGACATGACATATTTAATCACAACTATTACTATGCCACTGCAGAAGAAAACCATACCCAACGAAAAGACAAAGAGACAATGGTCAACACTAGTAGTGATGATGACGCTATCACTTACTTCACATAAGGGAGATGAAGAGATATGTTAAAAAATTTGACAAGAAAAAATATGCTCTCTTACTTTAATTGTATCATATGGGAGATAAAATTCCTTGATTATACTCGTGACCAACTTCATAGTCTCCTCCACGATGAAAGTGACTACATTGGAAAATGACCACCATCCCCATAACATCACAATCTAAATAGTTGTTGTGTTACACATGGATGGAATAAGCAGAGAGGACACCAATAACCCTCATATATCAAAGGAAGCCATATTATATCAATTGCAATAAATGAGCAACCAGATTTCCTAAATGACCTCCCAACTTGGCCCGTAACCATTAAATGATCATGGCTCTCAACATTCCCAATAACTAGCTTTCAATTTTACACCTACCACCCCGCAAGAACCTACCTTGGAGTGATAATTGAAGTCTATGAAGGAAATACTTCAGGGGTTGTAACTCGGAAAACAAGGACGACACTACAAGTTTGAGGAAATTTTCCCTTATCCGTTTGACTGCGATATCTTGCAAAGTACCTTTCCCTCCATACTTGAACTACCTAAATTCAAAAATATAAGGAAAGGGGACCCTCATGAACATTTGAAATAGTTCTACATGTTATGCCAAGAAGTCACTTATGAAAATTCTTATCTACTAAAACTATTTTCACAAAGTCTAGGCAGTCCCACACTTGAATGGTTTCTTCACTTTCCTAAGGGATATGTCACTACATTCACCGACTTATCTGAAAATTTTATCAAACACTTCTCATACAATTTAGAACATGATTTCACCATGATTGACCTATGTAATAGCAAACAACACCATGGATAAATCTTGTCATCCTTTCTGCAAAGATGGCGGGCCCTCGCTAGCTAAATCCCATGGCCCATTCTAGAAAAGTAACTAGTCACCATATTTGTTTCCAATCTCCACCAAGAGCTAGTATTCCACTTACAATTCCATTGGGCAATACCTTCAATGACATTATAGAGAAGGGAATGCAAATTGAAAATCCCATATTTCCAAAGGCCTCATTAATTTGTATTCTCATGACTAGATAATCATCCCAACCATCCCTCTACATCAGATAATCCTAAGTGTTTCACCAAATACAAAAATGTCATCATTGATGGAGTTACAAAGACCAAGCATGTCCAGCACGTCCACAAAGCTACTACTATATCTGACCCAAAAGGTCAGTCCCAATCCACTCAAGACCCGAAAAGGACATACACCCCTCTAGGTGAGTCTATTGAAGAAATCCTTGACAAATTAGTTGCTTCCAATATTTTTGTTTTCCCCCAAACTCATCGAATTGAAAATTCTTGACCAAAACCCTCGTGGTTCAAGGAAAATGAGTACTTGCAAATTCCATAGAATCAAGGCTCACGCCACCACTAGGTGTATGAAATGAAGAATTAAATTAAGATCTGATTGATCAGGGAAATATTGAAATAGAAGACAATAATTCCTCTACCTCCCAAAATCATAAGCTTGGGATCTATCAGAATCCACTTCCTAATCATGGTTAGACCCATGTCTCTAATCAGGGTTAACAATATTCATGAAAAACCCCAAGTCATCCACCCACCATTCTAACCACATCAACTACTACCACGTACCATTCCAGTATGAGTCTATTTTTGGCCACATCCACCATTCCCCACATCAAGTAGCTACTATTAAAGTCAAAGGCCCTTCACAAAACCCTTAGTGTGCAGTTACCACTCGAAGGAGTCATGTAGTGGTCCAGGAGTTGTTTCCTCTTCCTCAAATACACCACCGCAAGCTCGGTTTAACATCATCGAATAACTTGAGAATACTCCCACATAAATAAAAATTATATATCTTCTCAAAACATCCTTTGTACACAAATATATCGTTTATCACACCATTCAAGAAACACACGTCCCAAATGACATTGACCCCATACAATTACAATCCCTTTTCACCAATATTTACCCCCATCGACACATCCACTTACCTTCACTCAGTAAGACTTTCCACTACACAAACTGATGAAAAATATTCATCTATACATTGAGGTTCATATCAAGTACACTCGTGTCAAAAGAGTGCTCGTGAAAATAGATCTATAGTTAACCTTTGTACCTTATCTCTCATCCAACGATTAGGGTACAATGAATTGGATCTAAGATATGATATAATTACCATTAAATCATATGATAATACTAAGATAAAATCCATGGGAACCTTATATATTCCTATCGGTGTAGGGCCTATAGGGCCTATCATGCTCCCCCATGGTACATGTCGTGGACATCCAGTTCCCATACAATCTATTACTTAGTCAACCATGGATCTATGAAATACATGACGTACCATCTGCATTACATCAATGTCTCAAATTCAAGCTTGATGGCGTAGAGGTTACCATCCATGGTGACCCTCAACCCTTCCAATATTGTCAAGTGCTCAAAGAACAAGGTTATTGGGAACCATATTTTCCTATCACCGAAACTATGTCATCACAATATCCATCTCCATCATCATCCACTACTTCATATATTTCTCCTAAAAGTCTTCCATCTATATCACATAATGTCTTTTCATCATACTCCCCTCTCTTACCCACTCCATCCATATCCGCTCCTCTTTTACCTACTTGACACTCAAACTGAAATGCACAGGGGTGGGGAATATCAAACTTACATCATCGAATAATTGCCACTATCATCGAAACAACATAGCATTCCTAACATATGTCAAGTAAAAAGTAAAAATATTCATTGGGCTCTTCCACTTTTATCTATTTTGGGTATCTTGCTGACGAGTACCTTGAACCATCCGACACCACATGGCTCATTGATGACTCTATACCGTCATGTTTCCAAACAAAAATATTTTATCCCCAAATAAATGATGACTCGCATGGGTTATTCTATATGAGGACTAGGTCGCAACGAATAAGGCATCCCTAAAACTTTCACTATCATCCCCAACCTTGATGGTCATGGACCAGGGTATCATCCACCTAGTTAGGGTATCCATGATGAATATAGTGACACAAGTGAAATAGATGAGGAGGTCATAGACACCATTAAAACAAGTTCATTTATAGCCAATACGAAGACCTCATCGCTGCTAATCTCTTCCAAGACAATGTTGTCTTCACATTCAATTTTGCTCTCATTTACCCTCAACTCATCTAATGGGACCAAAAATTAGAACATATCTCTCTTGATATATTTCAAAATGACGAGGTTATTCTTGAGTTTATGGGAACTCGAGATAATATACCCGTCGATGGTCGTAAGAATTATTTCCAAAAATGTCTAAACATTGAAGCATACTTTGGAAAACAAGAGCCTACCTTCCCTATTCAATCCCAATATACTATCCCTCATTCTAACTCCTCTTGTGACCTAGACGAGGAGGATCCCTTGCAAAATTCTTCCAAGATCCCTCAAATCCCACCATGGTCCAGAATGGATCAAATTATTTTGGCTCCTAAAACGCTATAGGATGGTTTGGCATCTTTAATTGATGAAACTATCGACATTAACTTTGACACTCAAGAATACCCCAGGATCCTCAACTTGGGGGCATCCCTATCTATAAAAGAGTAATCCACCTTTACAACATTCCTAAAGGAATTCTCGGGCGTATTCACATGGTCCTATGTGGATATTCCTAGTCTTCGTACATCTCTAGTAGTTCATAATCTTTTGGTGCATAAATATGTAAATCCAATTAATTAAAAACTATGCAAAATACATCCAAAAGTTGTCTTATTTTTCAAATAACTTTGGAAGCTACTTGACGTCGATTTCATCAAGCGTATTGACTATTATGATTGGATCTCAACATCTTCCCAATAGGCAAAAATATCTGGGGCATACACATATGTACAGATTTCCATGACATCAATAAATATTTCCCAAAAGATTATTTTCCACTACCAAACATCGACATGATTGTGGATTCTACATTTGAGCATGAAATTTTGTCCCTATGGATGACTTCTCTAGATATAATCATATCAAAATAAATAAAGAGGATACACATTAGACCACCTTCACCACACCATAGGGCACATTTTTCTACCAAGTCATGTCATTTGGTATTTAAAATTCGGAGCTACTTATCAACATGTCATAACGGTCATATTCCATGATATGATGCATGACATTGTTGAAGATTATGTCGATGATATTTTGGGAAATTTAAGAATAGAGAAGAACATCCCATAGTTCTTCACCGCATATTTGAACAAATCTAGGAATACAAAATTTGACTTAATCCCAATAAATGTGTTTTTTTAAGTGCTACATCTAAAAGCTACTTGGTTTATTATATCACGAGAGAGAATAGAAATTGACCCAGATAAAGTAAATTTTTGGTTGAAATGCCTCCACCTACAAATCTAAAACAACTCAAAAGCCTACAAGGTAAAATCCAAGCCATCAGAAGATTCATAGCACAACTCACTGACAAGTTCCATCCATTTCATCATTTGCTCAAAAAGGAACAATATTCCATTGGAACGAAGAATGTCAAGCCTCTTTTGACAAAATCAAGGAATATCTAATGCATCCTCCAGTCCTAGTGCCTCCTACTCTAGGAATTCCTCTCCTCCTATACATTTCAGCTACTCAACATGCCTTGGGAGCTCTCTTAGCACATCATGATGACCACGAGAAAAGGAACAAGCCATTTATTATCTCAATCGATCACTCGCCGCCTATGAGCTCAATTACACTCCTATGGAAAATGCATGTCTTGTTTTTGTCTTTGCTTCTCAAAAGTTGTGTCATTATATGCTTAACAATACATTCCAACTCATAGCCAACGTATATTCACTCAAGTACCTACTATCCAAATTGTCTTTAATAGGATGCATGGAGAAATGGATCATAATCTTGAGTGAGTTTGACATCGAATATGTTAATCAGAAGGCTATGAAAGGACAAGTACTGCGAGATCAATTAGCATAACCTCCAGTTTCTGATTCCACACCATTAAATACATAGTTCCCAGATGAATCTATATTCACCATTGAAGAATCAAATGCATGCACATTATACTTTGATGGATATTTTACACATCAGGACTAAGGAACAAGCATTCTATTTATTACACCTCAAGGAGATCTGATCCCTAAGGCTTTTCGGCCCACATTTCCTTGCACCAACAATATAGTTGAATATGAGCCACTCGAGTTGAACTAAGAATGGTCACCCAATGGAACATCAAAACACTCAATGTATTTTTGACTCACACTCATAATCAAACAAGTTAATAATGAATATTCTACAAAAAATGACAAATTGGTTCCTTAGAAGCGAATAGTGGACAGTTTCAAGACTTACTTCCACCACATTCAATTTGATCAAGTCCCCAAGTAAGCAAAAAAATCATAATATGTAATGGAAACCATTGGTTCTCTATTAGACATGCCTTTAGATGCTCCAAATTCATAGTTCTTAGTTGAACAACTTATGGTTTTGGTCTATGACATCCCCGAATTTAAGATGGTATGTGAGATTGTTGGTCCTAACTCCCCATGGTACCATGACATATACATCTACCTCCATGACCACACCCTTCCACCCAACCTTCCTCATAACCATCGTAAATCCTTCATCCAACGTGCCTCCCGCTTCACCATCCTTGGTGACACCCTTTATTATAGAGGCTTTGACGGAACTTTGTTGTGATGCCTTAATTCCCAAGAGGTCAAATTAGCACTTAACGAATTTTGTGATGGAATTTGCAATGCTTGTACCAGTGGTATGGTACTTGTTAAGAAACTTTTGTGGACCGGATACTATTAGCCTACCATGGAGAAAGATGCATGTTTGTACGTCCGCAAATGTGTCCCATGCCAAAACATGTCAACCTTATCCATGTGTCATCCCAAGCTTTGCAACCTATTACTACTCCATGGCCCTTTTCCACTTGGGGTCTCGATCTCACAGGAAAGTTAAATCCCACTTACTTATGTTACTGGTAAACAAATATCCAAGTTCATCCTTAATCACATCATTTTCCACTATGGTATTCTCGTCTGCTCTCATCACGAACAATGGAAAATCCTCAAAAATCGAGAATTCCATGAGATTTGTGACCATTTCCACATCAATCTCAAATTCTCCACCCCATATTACCCACAAGGAAATGGCCAATCTAAAGCATCTAATAAAATGCTAAAGCACATCCTTGGTAAAATTGTAAGTCAAGTAAGACGAGATTGGCATACACAAATATATCATGCCTTGTGGGCCTATCGCACATCCATCTGTACCCCCACTGGCTCCACTCCATACTCTCTTGTCTTTGGCACTAAAGAAATTCTTCCTATTGAGATTGAGCTCCCTTCCCTCCACATTTCTCTCCAACACCTCATTGACGATGAAGACTATCATGTGCATCACCTACAAGAACTTGAGTTACTAGATGAGAAACACCTTCACACCTTGGACAACCTCAAATATTATCAAAACCACCTCTGCAAACACTACAACAAGCACATCAAAACCCACAAATTTGAAGTTGGTGACCTAGTCCTCAAGGAAAACCAACGTAATACTAATGTCAATTATGAAAAGAAAGGCAAGTTCAAACCCAATTGGTTTGGACCTTACGTTTCATCGCCAAGTTTGGCTCAGTGCTTATAAGCTTGTTACTCAAGATGGGTATGAGTTTGACGAGCCCATGAACATCATGAATCTCAAGTGCTTTTATGCCTAAGTACCCACTACTAAAAATCAAAATAAAAACAAATAAAAATAAAAAATCAATTATAAATAAATAAAAAATCATCCAATGGTGAAAACCACTTTAGTGGCACCTTGGGCAAGTACCATGGTGAAAACCGATTCCATGCACTATGGTAAACTAGATCCTATGTCCACTAGTTCCCTAAAAATGCAATCAGCACACTAGGGGAAAACCCCTTCATCCCTACTCACATTCTCATCCCTATCCACATCCTACGCTCCTAAATCTAGACTTCTTCTAATCCTCACCATGAAGCAAAAGATCTATCATGACTAGGAACACTATTATGATCTTATTTAAGGTCACATTGTATACAATCACATTTTAGGGAACTACAACATTAACCGTAGAAGCTACATAAAATGCCAAGAAATACAACCCTTGTAAGATCCCGAGGCCTTCATTTATCTCCATCCCCCATCCACATCCTATCGCCATTCATTTCCCTTCGTAGCTTACTTTCCTTTCTCTCTACTATCCTCTCTTGTTTCACGTAATGGTTATTTTATAAATATTTGTACAAATTTAAATTCCATTTTAACTTTTCTTTAATAAATCCATCACATTTACCATATGTAAATAAATCATCACATTATCCACATAAACAAATAAAATACCACAAAACTACTATACACAATAATACATCTCATAGTAAACCATGACATCCATCCATCTAAACATCAAACTTCACCATATAAACCATAATCATAAATAAACATTATCACATCTAATCATCTAAAAATACCTAAAAATCTAAAAACCATCATCATCATCATATCATTATCTAACGTTATCAAATCATTTCACACCACCTCAATAAATCACATCCAACACATTAGTCTATGTCTATATACATATAACTATCCATCTCACCAAAAACATCATCAACCATCAATAAAAAAATTATCATAAAAATGTCATCGCATCTCAACTATCACACATGTATTAAATCAAACAAAATAATATATGTCACCATCAACATAAAAACTAAAATACCATCATACATCATCATAACAATAAAAATAAATAAATAATCATCATCTCATCTATGACATCATCACCATGTACTATCACGTACATCAAACACAAAATAAAATAACATCATCTCATCATAAACATCATCATCATAATAGTCACATCTAAACTCATAAACCATAACCGCATCAACTCAAGTAATCATCAATATCATCAAAACCATCATCACTATAATCAATACAAACCCACAAAATAATACATCATCATAAATAATCATGTAAAACATCATGTGACATCAATATATATACATTAAAAATGTGACCATCCCGATCATCATCAAATGTCCGATAAAATACATATGATACAATACAAACATAATAGCCTCCATCGGCCACATATGGACACACACTAAAAATGACACTCATTACTTCACCGAGCTACCGGTATATCATCACCTACCCTATCTGGTTGCAACCACAAGACACTATCAGGTACTACTAGATGTCGTCAACCTGTCTCAATCTCCTATCACTAGTACTCTACTTAATGTCACACCTCCGAAAGCTCATGAGCCACAAGACTCTCCCCGATAGCACATCTCCTCCACTACCGCCCGATATTGTTGTAATTACACCGTGTCGGGGGTGTCATCCATTCTACTCCCTGAGAAGTACTAGGGGTTCCATTAGTCCCATTCCCTATAAACCACCCTTTGTCTTACTCTCCTCCGAGCTATACCCAAAAGTCCATATTTATCCTGTAAGCATCACGTTGGTGTTAATACCTATCTTGATGTCGTAAGGCTTGATCTCGCTCCTATCTCAACCCATCAACTACCTGTTGAATCGATGTCAACTCCCCTATAAACGAGTAATATCTGAATCCTCTACTCTACCTCCTACCCCAACAACACTATCAATATATTAGCTACCTATCTCAAATATCGTATCTCTCTCAAAAAAGATACACCTCTCACTTGTAGCTCGCTTTATCTCCATAGCTTTGTGCATTGGCCTCTGTCTCCAACCTATCAATATGATCCTATAAGTCGGTACTGTATTAGCCGACTCGATGTATCTAATGATCCCGAGACCCTTGTACCTAAAACACCCATTCCATAATGTCCTTCTATATCCACCTATGAGGACATAGCCGTATATAACTACCCCTACAATCATCCACCTCCATCACATCCACCACATGCATTTTCTGAGTCTTAATCACATCATGTATGGGTGAATGAGCCACCGGCACTGGACTGGAGGATCACCCAATACAATAATAGGTGGTACTCATTATAACTCCTCCTCTACCTATTCCTAGGGTCTATGTACCACTATTTGCTTTCACTGCGGCATCCCCCTATATACCTATCAATGCCCATGCACAAATATCATCCTCGCCTAGCATCCATGTCAATTTGGGTGGCTTGATCCCCTACCACCACTCATCATATCCTTTTATTGTACAGATATTCCACCACCGGTAAAGGTTTCCATGGGATCACCTGTAAATCATCAAAGTTAGCCCCGCCACATTTTTGGAATCATGGCACCCCACATGTTGGACTCCCATGTAGTACATGTGACCACATGATGGCCTATAGGAATGTCTTGAATAGTATCAAATTGTCTCAACACGTGATCTCAATCAATACCTCTCTATCATGTATGGATGGCCCCCATTAAATAGTATAACGTTTGGATCCCATGTAATTACACTGGTCTCCCTCCTATCCCTCATACTTCCTGTATGGTTTCCATGTAATATCCCTCGCCTACAACTCATCAATCCTACACTTATACTAGTCCATCTCAAGTAAATACTCCCTCCTACCCATGTATATAAACCACCCATATACTAAAGGCTCCCCAACTTGACGTTGATGTCGGATGTCAATCGGTCTAGCCATTTCTATATGGTCATACCTCTAGATCTACAAAAGGATGCATGCTCCCATACCGCTACCTCCCCAGGTAGGCTACACCATGTAAGTTGCGGTATAAATGTGCCAATACCGCATGAGCCCACGTAAACACTATCTTGAATCGCCACATAACATGCACCACATCTATAAATCCAATACTAAAATACCAACCTCCACCATCTGGAAATAAAATATAGTTGATCAAGGAGGATAATAGCATTGACACTGCTCCATGTATCCCTCTCTAAAATAAACCCCTAAATCTATCTACAATCCTTGGTGGGGTGCATCCTCCACATCTGTTAGTAGCCTCAATCATGCTCTAGGCCTCCCCCTATGTCATACCACATGCTTCCCCTCCACGGGAAGCTGATATATATGGTAGACATCCTCTAATGTCACTGTCATCTCTCCCATAAGAAGCCAAAAAGTACTCATCTCTGAGTGTCACCACTCGACCAACGCCATCAATAAGCCTCGATCTACTTGCATAAATGACATTCTTGCTACATGTAATGGTCCCAACACGTGCAACAATGAAGCCTCATCTTCCACCTCCTCGTCAAAACCCCCTAATAAATGTCGTAAGATGGTTAAACGTTGATGCCTAACCCGCATAAACACCTAAAACAACTTGCACACATCAAATAACGATATTATCCCCCCCACCCATCATTACCCATCTTATTAATCCTATTTTCAACAATCTGCTCCTCAAAAAATCCTTACTCCCAACACTGTGGTATATGCACCACTTCATAAGCATAATCTCCACTTTATGACAAATGTGTCATTTCATACAAAGGCACCATTTCATAACAAAGATGCCATTTTAGATCAAAGACATAATTTCATAACATAGGTGTCATTTTAAAACATAGGTGTCATTTCCTTTCCCGCCTAACACATAAGAACCATTATGTTTCTTTTTTACCCTCTTTAGCATAGGCATTATTATTTTTGACATGGACACCAAAGCTCCCACATATTCACCAATGCAAAGCATAGAACCAATCCATACCCCACCCTCGGCACATTGGTGCCAAAACATAGACCACACTCGATACATAGGTGCCAAAACCTATAATACCCTCCCAAGCGACACATAGGTGCTATAAGCCCATGAACATCATGAATCTCAAGTCCTTTTATGCCTAAGTACCCACTACTAAAAATCAAAATAAAAACAAATAAAAAACAAAAAATCAATAAAAATAAAAATAAAAATAATTCATCCAATGGTGAAAACCACTTTGGTGGCACCTTGGGCAAGTACAGTGGTGAAAACCGATTGCATGCACCTTGTGGTAAACTAGATCCTATGTCCACTAGTTACCTAAAAATGCAATCAGCACACTAGAGGAAAACCCCTTCATCCCTATCCACATCCTACTCTCCTAAATCCAGACTTCTACCTCAGCCATTGATGAAGAATAATATCTATCATGACTAGGAACACTATTATGATCTTATTTAACGTCACATTGTATCTGATCACATTTTGGGAACTGCATGACATTAAGCGAAGCTACGTAAATGCCAAAACATACAACGCTTGTAAGATCCTTAGACCTCATTTATCTCCATCCCCTATCCACATCCTATCGCCATTCATTTCCCTTCACAGTTACTACTTTCCCTTCTCTCTACTATCTTGTCTTGTTTCACATAATGGTTATTTTATACATATTTGTACAAATTTAAATTCCATTTTAAGTTTTCTTTAATAAATCATCACATTATCCACATAAATAAATAAAGTACCACAAAACTTCTATACACAATAATACATCTCATAGTAAACCAAGCAATCCATCCATCTAAACATCACACTTCACCATATAAACCATAATCATGAATAAACATTATCACATCTAATCATCTAAAAATACCTACAAATCTATAAACCACCATCATCATCATATCCATATCTCATGATCATCATATCATTATCTAACGTTATCAAATCATTTCACACAACCTACAATAAATCACATCCAACACATTAGTCTATGTCTATAACAATAACTATCCATCTCACCAAAAACATCATCAATATATTATCGTCAAAAACATCATCAACCATCAATAAAAAAAATTATCATAAAAAATGTCATCATGCATCTCAACTATCACACATGTATTAAATCAAACAAAATCATATATGTCACCATCAACATAAAAACTAAAATACCATCATACATCATCATAAAAATAAAAATAAATAAATAATCATCATCTCATCTATGACATCATCGCCATGTACTATCATGTATAATCAAACACAAAATAAAATAACATCATCTCATCAACAACATCATCATCATAATAATCACATCTAAACTCATAAACCATAACCGCATCAACTCAAGTAATCATCAATATCATCAAAATCATAATCACTATCATCAATACAAACCCACAAAATAATACGTCATCATAAATCATCATGTACATCATTAAAAAAATAATACATCATGTGTCATCAATACATATACATAAAAATGTGACCATCCTGGTCATCATCAAATTTCGATAAAATACATATGATACAATACAAACATAATAGCCTCCATCGGCCACATATGGACACACACTAAAATGACACTCATCATACTTCACTGAGCTACTAGTATCATCACCTACCCTATCTGGTCGCAACCATAAGACACTAGTGGTACTCCTGATGTCATCAATGTCCCAATCTCCTATCACCTAGGTACTCTACATAACGCCGCACCTCCGAAAGCTCATGAGCCACAAAACTCTCCTAATATCACATCTCCTCCACTACGGCCTGATATTGTTGTAATTACACTATGTCGGGGGTGTCATCCATTCTGCTCTCCCGAGAAGTACTAGGGGTGTCCATTAGTCCCATTCCTCCTATAAACCACCCTTGTCTTACTCTCCTCCTTTACTCCATACCCAAAGGGCCATATCTATCCTCTGTAAGCATCACATTGGTGTTGATACCTATCTTGATGTCATGTAAGGATCAATCTCGCTCTATCTCAACCCATCCACTTTTTTATTGAATCGATTTCAACTCCCCTATAAGTGAGCAATCTCTCGAATCCTCTACTCTACCTCTTACCCCACCAACACTATCAATATATTAGCTACCTATCTCAAATATAATATCTCTCTCAAATAAGATACACCTATCGCTCACAAGCACTACTATCTCTCCACTTTGTGCATTAGCCTCTGTCTCTTCAACATCGTCCATGATCCTGTAAGTTGGCACTTGTATCACACCCCGATGTATCTAATGATCCCTAAAGACCCCTGTACTTGAAACACCCATCCCATATGGTCCTTTTATATCCACCTATGAGGACATAACCATATATAACTACCCCCTAGAATCATCCACCTCCATCACATCCAACTCATGCATTTCCGAACTCTGAATCAGTGCATCATGTATGCGGGTGAATGAGCCACTAGCCACTGGACTGGAGGATCACCCAATACAATAATAATAGTGGTGCCCACATAACTCCTCCTCTGCCTATTCCTACGGTCTATGTATCACTATTTCTTGCACATGCGGCATCCCCTATATACCGGGCGGTGCTCGTGCACAAATATCATCCCACCTAGCAGCCATGTCAATTTGGGTGGCCTAATCCCCTACCACCACTCATCATATCCTTTTATTGTCCCCGGATCTTCCACCACTGGTAAAGGTTTCCATGGGATCACCTATAAATCATCAAAATTAGCCCTCACCACATCTGCTGGAATCATGGCACCCCACATGTTGGACTCCCATGTAGTACATGTGAACACATGATGGCCTCTAAGAATGTCTTGAATAGTATCAAATTGTCTCAACACGTGATCTGTTTAATACCACTCTATCACGTATGGTTGGCCCCCATCAAATAGTATGGTGTCTAGATCCCATGTAGTTGCACTGGTCTCCCTCCCATCCCTCATACTTCTTGTATGGTTTCCATGTAATATCCCTTGCCTACAACTCATCAATCCTACACTTATACCACCCATCTTCCGTAAATGCTCCCTCCTACCCATGTGTATATACCACCCATATATTGAGGCTCCCCCGACCCGACGTGTTGTTGATGTCAATGTCAATCGCTACCCATTTCTATATGGTCATACCTCTAGATCTACAAAAGGATGCTTGCTCCCATACCGCTACCTCCCTGGTAGGCTACCCCTTGTAAGTCGCGGTATAAACATGCCAATACCACATGAGCCCACACAAACACTATCTCTGGATTGCCACATAACATGCACCACATCTATAAATCCAATACTAAAATACCAACCTCCACCATTTGGAAATAAAATATAGTTGATCAAGGAGCATAATAGCATTAACACCCACTCCATGTATCCCTCTCTGAAATAAACCCCTAAATCTATCTACAATCCTTGGCGGGGTGCATCCTCCACATCTCGCGTAGCCTCAATCATGCTCTAAGCCTCCTCTTATGTCATACCACATGCTCCCCCTCATGAAGCCATTATATATGGTAGACATCCTCTAATGTCACTACCATCTCTCTCATAAGCAACCAAAAAGTACTCATCTTTGAGTGTCACCACTTGGCCAATGCCATCAATAAGCCTCGATCTACTTGCATAAATGACATTCTTACTACATGTAACATGTCCCAATCGATCTACTTGCATAAATGACATTCTTGCTACATGTAACAGTCCCAACACGTGCAACAATGAAGCCTCATCCTCCTCCACCTCCTCATCAAAACCCCTAATAAATGCCTTAAGATGGTTGAACGTTGATGCCTAACCCAAACGACACACCTAAAACAACCTGCACACATCAAACAATGCATATTATCCCCCACCCATCATTACCCATCTTATTAATCCCTATTTTCAACAATCCACCCTCAAAAAATCCTAACTCCCAACACTATGGCATATGCACCACTTCATAAGCATAAGCGCCACTTTATGACAAATGTGTCATTTCATACAAAGGCACCATTTCAAACACATATGTCATTTCGAACAACATAGACGTAATTTCATAACATAGGTGTCATTTTAAAACATAGGCGTCATTTCCTTTCCCCACCTAACACATAAGAACCATTATGTTTCCTTTCTACCCCCCTTTGGCATAGGTATTATTATTTTTGACATAGACGCCAAAGCTCCATACATATGCACCAATGCAAAGCATAGGAACCAATCCATACCCCACCCTCGGCACATTGGTGCCAAAACACAAACCACCCTCTACTCATGCATAGGCGCCAAAACCTATAATACCCTCCCAAGCGACACATACGATTGGCGCTAAGTACCATTTCAGCACATAGGCCCACTTCATACCCCATAGTGCCTAAAATTACCCTAAAACTTAAAAATTCTCTAAAACATGAAAAATTACAAACAAAAAAATTCACAGGTACTTACCCCCTAGGTCCATCGGTTGTTGATCGGTAAGTCCTCACTTTTTCCGCTCGGTGATAAAAAATCCTCGCATAGGCCATCATGCTCTCTCAAGGGCTCTCATTCTCTACTATACGTAGTGAAAATGACTCACCATGTGTGGTCCCCAAGCCCTTTTATACCCGCCGCGACACCCTAAAATGTTCCAAGAGCTCATTCTCTCACCTCGTTCGTCTATTTTTCCTCCCGTTTCTTTTACCCTAACCAAATTTCCCATCTATCACTTAAAATTTAAAAAAAAATAAAAAAAAAAAAAAAAAATTATAAAAATCCAAAAAATTGTTAAAAAATCCAAAAAGATAAAAAATAAAATAAAAAATAAAAATTGAAAAACTATAAAAATTCACAAACTAGTAAAAATCTAAAATTCTCATAAACAAAACATCCAAAACTTAAAAATCCAAAAATATAAATGCAAAATGCGTGTGTTTTTTTTGCTTGTGATTTTTTTTTCTCTGCATTTACATTTTGGCCAATGATACAAGGTCACTTTTGTTTATTTTTCAAAGTCCAATGATATGAGGACCATAATTTTTTGCATTAATCTATCGAATTTTTCCAATGATATGAGGATAGGGAATTTGGCAATTATGTCATAAATATTTCAATACCTTAGTGCATCTTGTTTTATGTCATATCATTAATCACATTGTTAATAATGATGATCATGTGGGTACTTTATGGTAAGCACACCCCCCCTTTCTATCATCATCTTTAAGCCTTATCATCATTTACATTTAATACTCACCATCACTAATCCTCTCAACCTTCTCACCCCTATCCAATTAATCACTCATCATCTCATCCAAGGCCCACATCCATCTCCTCATGGCATCTTTCGAAAAATCCTCTTATCAATCCAACATCATCCAAACCTAACCCCTTGATCCCTCTCATCTCAAAATTCCTAATCTAACAACAATCCTAAATTTGTACCCTCATCCGGGGCATCCTTTATCCCAAAATATAATCTCGCTTAATCCTTGAATCATATCTAATCCTCTAGTCCTCTCGATCCTATTCCTTTGAATACTCAATCCTCTAAATCCAAACCAATTCTTCAAATCTTCTAATCATCTTCTTCAATCTCCTTATCTTCTAATTTTCTTCCTCAATCCTCTAATCCTTTAATCCACTTCATCACATCTTCTAATCGTCTAATCCCTTAAATTACAACTCCAATCTTCTACCCTCTACTCCTAATCCTCTACATCCTCAAATCTTCTCATCCTCTAATCTTCACTCATCCACTAACTTAGGCCTTTCATCTTTTCAAGTGGTCACCGACTCATTTCCTCTTCGCTCGACCCCTCGAGGGGCATCACCCTCATCATCCTATCCCATCATCTCTCTTTCTTTGAATGATCATTGCTACATAATAACCATTCAAAGAGGGGGAAAATGTAGACATGTAAAATGTTGACATGCTCATTTAGTAAAATAACATACTCATTATACATTATTCCCCCACCACACTAACCATATAATAATTAATCATGAGATTAATTATTATTATCCCTATTATCATACCTCAATTATTCTCATTATTCACCCAATAATCCCATCTCATCCTTAATCATATTAATACATCATTAATATTTCATTATCCCATTAACTAATCCATATTATCAATTTCTAAGAATTAAAAATTCCTACTCACCTACCCACCTACCCTACACCTAGCTTCTCCATCTAATCACTCCACTAATCATATTTAATTTCACCTAATCCTAAGCTAACTAATCCTCCAAATCTAGAGGCTTCTATTTCTAGAAGCCTCTCCAATTTTCCCTCTTCCATATTTAAAAATTTAGATATATTTCCCTCCCTCCATTGAATTTTTAGTTCAATGGAGGCTTTTTCTAATTTCTAGAATTCTCCAATTCTAGATCTTTCTCCTTCTCACCATTGATCTACCATCTACATGGCAAGATCTCAACCCTCCATTCTTCCTTCCTCTAACTATAAATAGAAGTGCCACCCTCCATGGAAATTAACTTATGAAATTACAAGTATATGTTGCCAAAATACTTCTAAGCAAGCTCTCAATCATCAAGCATTCCATCAAGCAAAATCATCATTCAACAAGGGGAGGTGTTTTCCAACTCATCCCACAAATCTAAAGCAATATAATAACTATCTTGAGCACATCCAAAGAAACAAGGGAAGAGCATTGGAGCTTGTAGGTAAGTGTAAGTATAACACTCTTTCTCCCTTTTTATCCTACTCAATCAGAGGTAGATAATAGGTGTGTTAGATTAGGAACTAGTTTGGTTTAGTTCTTAGTTTGTATTTACAACTAACACCACTTTTACAATTGGAATTTCCCTTTATTTTAAATTAAAATGATTAGAGTTACACCACTTTATACTATTGGAACAAACACCACTTTTTGTCTACACCTCTCATCATATTTTTCAAGTTCACAAGTCTTGGTGCTTTGGTTGCCACTCTATATGCCACCACTTTCTTCCTCACAATCACTCACCCAACAAGTCTTTGTGACCTACACTTTCTTCTCGACAACCAAAATACTAGAGGATGTTTACAATTTCCTTTTACCAATACACATGCTTATGGAAAGCATCAAATATCACTCACTAAATTTATGTTATTACACTCCAATGCACTAGTGAGCTACGACAAGACTTAAAACATTTGACCCTCAAATTGACGTTATTTCATACACCGAATTCCCCAATAGGAATTTAAATCCTTATTCGATATCATATTGATGTAGTCCTAGCTAAGATTCCTAATGAAGAGGTTCCTTAGACCACACAACCCACAATTTAAGAATTAGATCTCACTAAAGCAAGATTAACAAGAAATCATTAAAACTTCTTATATTAATACAAGGAAAGATTACAAACTTTTCAACACAATACGCGTCCACACTCGTCTACAAGTCCTATGACAAAAATTGTAGAAATATTTAAGAACTCCAATCCTAACGAAGCTTACGGACTCTACTAAGCTTCTATAGAACTAGACTTGACTCGATCGATAACTATTCAATAAATGCCTAGATTAATAGATCCCTCTTCCTAGATAGAGTGATTGATTTCCAAATTGGAATCGATACCGTACAAATTTGTTGCTCCATTATATATATATATATATATATATATATATATATATATACAAATAAGGTGAGAGAATAATGATGCCCTTACAAGTAAAGATATCCTTGTAAAGATTCCTCAAGATGCCCTAGATCACCGGTGATGTCCTCGGCTTGAGTGTGCAAGACTGCGCAAATAGCTTTCCATTAAATTACCTCCATTGGATCAAGCTTTATTGGATTACTTGTGTTGTCCTCGTGTGAAGAAAACAAATCAAGGCCCACGTGTGTTTCCTCTTAATTATATCATGGTTACAAGGGATTTGGACAAGACAAGATCATATCATGATGGCATCAACAAGTGGTCTAACAAGACATGTGGCAACATAGAGGTTGTGTGGTATTGTGCAAGGCTTCGCAACATCCACACAAAAGATTGAGTTAGCGCAAATTATTTATGGTCAAGCATAAGAGTTTGGCAAACGTTTATGACATAGAACTTTGTTTGCAATATTTATGGCTTCAAGTATAGACTAATGGCATTAATACACAATAAAAAATAGTGCTTTGCAACGTTACGCAACATGAAATAACATAATTTAACTTGGGATAAGACTCTACATTTTTAGACAACATTATTAGATAATTTGTACTTATCCGTAAAGATAATTCCTTTCCTCAGTGGAGCAAAGTTTTTTTTTGTCCAACATTTATTCTCAAGAATCACCTAGCTCATCTTGAGAAAAGTGGTAGACGTTTTAAAATGAGAGGCATCTCCTCTGCCCCACATAGTTAATATAAAACCTTCTCCACATCTACAAATTGAAAACATAAATATTTTTTTGGTGTGAATGTTGACTAGGGAATGCGATTAAGAATGTAAACCATGAGAGAGCAACAATGAATAAAATTTGGATTACTCTAAAAGATAATAAATATCAAGCTAAAGCAGAGTTGCATACGTTTACAATAGAGTAGAAAGAATATGCGTATAATCTCTTTTCTTTTGGCATTCAACACCCATCTTTCAAATCTTGCCGTGTCAAACTTTTGATTCTTCTCACAAAACCAAAATCAGTTTGTTTTTTTTTTAATTTAAAACAAATTAATTTCAATCATGTACTTTTTACAACTCTTTTAAATCCAATTTTTGTTCAACCTTCATAATATTAATGATGTTAACAATGATAATCATTTAATAATTTAAAAAATTGGGTACACTTGCACAACTCTTCCATAGTAGCCTGTAGCCAATTTGATACACGTCACCACTAACATTAGTTACCACTAGTAACTAGTGTGGGGGATTCTCACATATACATAGGTAAGTAGGTGATTTAAGTTTTCCAACAAAATCAAATATATGTGATTAATTTTTATATGTGTTATGTATTTTGTTTTAGAAATGTATAGTAAGTGATTTTATTTTTAAATATTTGTCATAATATTATGTATTATTGTCTATTTTTTATTTCACAACTAATTATATTATGATATGGATGATTAGTTCTCATTCATAAATTGATTATATGTGTATTTTATAGTGACATTATAGTTTATACTTGTTTATTGATAAATTGAATGTGTGTGTTTTGTAGTTTTTCTAGATTGGTAAATATTTTTGACTGGAACTATGAACTAGGCGCCTTTATGTGATTGCGAATCTAGGTGAGTCTAGACACAACTCTATTTTAAATTCATTTTTATCTTTCTCCCAATACAAGTATCAAACTATAAAGAAAATTACCATATAAGTCCATATGTTTGTGTGTATGATACATGAAAAGAAGATTTACTAGTAAAGGGGGTAGTAAGATTTTTTTAAAGCAAATCAACAACTAGATAATTGCAATATGCAACATTAAGCTTTCGTATATAAGAAATTCAACACACACAAAATAATAAAACTTACATGTTAATGATTGGTCTAAAACATGAAATTATAATAACTAGGTAGGCAAAATTGAATGCGTCTTTGACATAAACTAAAAAAATTCTCCGACCATAAAGAATATGAATTCAAAAATAATATATATTATGGACTTTATGGAGAGTGAGAATGCTCCTTGAAGATAATATTAAAAATAATAATAATATAAAATTTGTCTCGAATATTTGTAATAGATTTTAAATTTAATGGCCACCTTTGTCCATCAAATAAATTTTTAAGGACAACAATTTTTTGAAATTTCCCTTCAAATAATACCCACCATTAATATTATATAAAAATAATAAAAAAAGATTTTTTATATGTATAGGATTTTCATTTATGTTTAAATATATCAATAGGGTATGTGTATATAAATATATCTCTGTAAATTACATATAATTTATAACTAAAAACACCAAAAACATATAAACAACCATCAGATGTAAACCTTTTGGAGCACACTTATTTACTTTTATGTAATGATAGAGATGGAAAAGAACCTCTTAATTGTCTAATATTGTTTATAATTGTGAGACTTAAAATCCTTTAAATTATCTTTAATATTCCTCTTACTTTCTGATTATACAGTGCGAAATTCCTTTCAATTGTACATCAATGTGTAACATTTGATTATCATGGTTAAGTAATTATGATTGAAAGGGATATAACATTTGCAAGAGTCTAATTTAAATGTTAAGAAAAAACTTATAAACAAACGTTAAAATGGTCACTAAAAATACGTGCACATGATACCAAGGCATAAAACAAAATTAGTACGGTGTAATCATCATATTATATCTCTGATATAAAATAAGAAGCATAAAGAACATTAATGAGACTTAAAAAAATATGAAGAACATGACTATGATGATGACGTGTTATTCTTAGACTCGTGGGCTCCATCACACCTTATACTTGATGTTACTGAGTTCATTACTTCAATTTTAATATAATCCTATTCATTGATTATCATAGACATCAACATATTATTGATTTGATCTGTTAAACAATCATTTTTCGTGGAGATTGAAAACTCTATACTTATGTAATTTCTTACATTATTTTTTTACCACGTTATGAGCAGGTAATATATTCTTCATATATATACATATAAATAGCCAATCCCAAACCACTTTTTTTGTAGTTTGTTTTAACCATAATTAAAAATAAGTATATTGTATTTTTATTTGGATTGTACCTTTAAATTAATGTATACTCATATTTTATAAATAAATTCTTTAATATTCAGATATGATAGTACATGTAAATGCTATAAAGAAATGAAGTTTAATTAAGACACGTGTTAAAATACTGTAAATAAAATTTGAGATGAGTTCACTTATCTTTTTTTATGTTTTGTAGGGTAATCTAGATATAAAATTAGGTCGAACCGGTTGTACTTGCTCTAAAGTTTCTTCATCTATAAAATAAAATCATGAAACCCTCTTACACACTAGCTTCACATTCAAAAACTAGCATGATGAATATATCCTTTTTGGCGCTAGTTTCTATCGATGTTCGATAGTTTCACTTCAATCTAGGATGTTTTATCTCTATCTACGAGGTATTTGTGAACTTTTTCTTGCTCCAAAATATTTGCACATGCACCTATCGTGACCAAATCCCTAATTTTCTTCACTAGCACTCAAGTACACTATTATATAACAAAAAAAAATTTGTATGTGGTTGAGATAGATTTCCCTTAGTGGTCAACTCCTTTTATTGTCTCGACAAAGTACTACTCTATAGTGCCCAAATGAGGGGATCAAAATCCATGTAGCTCTCTAGTGTATGTGCAAGTGTGAATGCAAATATAAATAGCCATCCCACTATGTTTTCCCTTGTGCTTCAAACACCAACAACTCGATAGCTAAATGTAGTTCATATGTACCCTTCTTTTGCGTTACATGGAGTGATAAAGTATAGTTCTTGTTGACAAATATCAATATACCGAGTTCCTTGAATCATCTTGGCTTGTAGATACTTGACAATGCTTGCTTTGGCATGGAGTTAATTTTGACTTGGCTCAAAATTCTCTTGGAAGAGTTTAGAGTGATGCAAAATTTCTTCGGGCTTACTTTTACTACTCGCTCTTGATTTAGGGAATGTTAGAGAATATTTTCTAGAGATATGGAGATGAACATCAAGTATGCCTTGTGAATTTCAAATTATAAGCCAATTAGTGTCCAAATATGTAATTGAGAGTTTTAGAATTTGTATTATACCATTCCAAGGGAAATGGTTTTGCATTAAGGTTGACCTAACAAGGGTAAATAAGATAAACATAGTAAATCAAACAATTTCGCTTCACATACACTATTATTCAAAATTTTACGAGAATCATGTGACGTTTTTGTCGATTCTAGTTAGTAGTGTCCAAGAGAACAAAACGCTAGAAGAAAATATTTAGAATTTCCTAGGAGAATGTTAGGATATCGATTAATACTTATATGTGTCTTTGTAGGTGTCTTAGTAGTAGATTGTGAGATTATTAAATGTTTTAAATCCTTGGGAATGAGTAGGATGGTGTGTTTAATATTTTTTTGTGCATGCAAGTCATGATGAAGGGTGATTTAACCAAAATATGATGGGGATTTTTTTATTAAAAGGGATTAGTAATAAGTGGTATATATTCAAATTTATTAATTAAACAATCAATAGACAAACCAAAATTTAGCTCCAAATAATAAACAATGAGATATGATTGCTTAAATGATAAGAAGGGAATGCACTTAGCTAATATAGAGGTACATATGTAATATAGGTGTGAAGATTAGTTGTGTAGGTTGAGGGAGATCTAAAGATGTTTTCTTTATATAAATGGATCTAGAGAATGATTTGGGATAGATTTGTATGGATTATGACATAGTCATACTACATTTTGGTCCTATTTTGTATGGTTTTGGACCGATCCTAGGATTCAACAAATTTGGGTGCTTACCTATGGCTTGGAAATATGCTTTTATGTTAAGGATTAGGGTTTACACAAATGTGACACTTCCTATAGTGACTGCAACAAATCGATAACCCTCAAACATGCAACCAATAGATAACAAAAGGATAAATTTATGTGTTGTGATGTTGGAATAACCATGGTCGTCAATCAACACCTATTGAACTAGTGTAAGCAATACAATACATCTTATAAAGTGGGAGAAAACCTCATGTAGCTAGTGTTGATGTAAGTGTGAATAAAAATATAATCCAACCCCCTAGTGTTTCATCGAGTCTCTTGACCCGAAGATGGTGGGTATAGCTATAGATATATTGGGTTGTACCCTCTATGATTATGTATATAGTGCAAGTTTATGCAAACCTAGAATGAATTTTCTTAACCCTTTAGATGTTTAGGAATGTGTAATCTTGACTTAACCTTGAGTTCAATATGTGTTCAGGATTACTAATTCACGATAAAGCTAACCCAAGGAATATGAAATAATTGAAAGAAATAAATTAAGTAGTTCATGTGATTAATCTCTTTCTTTCAATTAAATTAACTTAATATCTTTCTTTCAATTAACTTAATCAATTGAGAATTAACTTAAGAAAGAAAGAATTTTTTTTTCTTTCATGTGATTAATTTCAAGTAGTTCATGTGATTAATTCAAGTTGTAATCTACTTTGAATTAATTCAACTAAATTTACCGATGACTAAGAAGAGTGTGTAAGTAGAGCAAGTCGCATAATTGGAATAAGAATACAAAACCTAGTATTATGATGTTTGCACAAGTCATGGTGTAGGTATGGAGTCAAAGTTTCCATTTCTAAATGATAAATTTCCAAATCTATGTGTCTAAATTTCCATTCCCTTTAATTATGAAACACATTTATATGCTTTTAAAGGAAAAGCTACACTAGTATGGAAACACAATTTTTCTTAGTTCAACATCATGTGGGCTCTTGCATTAGTGTTGGCTCGCTCTATGATGAAACATGCAACATAGGTTGTAATCAATTCCTGGAAATAGAAATAAATTTTAACCTAATTTGGAAACATGTATGTGTAATTTGAATCTTTGGAACTAGTAACTAATAAGAAGTGAAATAAGGAAAAAACATAAAAGGAATACATCTACTAGCTCTGTTAAAGTAGAAGCTTCAAATGTCACGTGCTTGGAGATTTTTGAATTTGTAGTTGTCGTTGGAGGATTGGTTATGATTATTCCTCAATGGTGTCAAGAATATTATAGATCCACATGAAGGACTGAAGTGTCTCTAAAATCAACACTTAAAGAAGGTGTCGAGGACTTAGTCCAAGGAATCAAAAATATGAAAGAGTGTCATAGAAATTTCTTTTCCCTCCTCTTCCTTCCAACAAGAGAATGTGAATGGAAGTTTCTACAAGGTTTTATAGTCATCCTTATTTTCTTCAAGTCCCATGCCAATGGGCCACATTTCTATAGATGGAAGTATGCCCAAGTGTAAATTAATACCACTTTGAAACATAATGGTTGGAAAATACCTTGATTAGGTGATTGTCGATGTGTGTATCATATTTTCATACTTACATTCCCACTAAAGGAGAAAAGGAATTCCAATGCCTCAAAACCTTGTAATTGTAGAACTATGGAACTATATAATGCTAAAGAGGAATGATGTATCTCACAACCCATATGAAGTGCAATAATTAGGTTATATACTAAGCATAGGAATTTTGAATTCATACCAAAATCCATGTTGTTGATCTACAAGTGTTTAAGAATATTTATTTGGTGAAAAATTTCACCCATGATGCGATTTTCCCTTTTTATAACATAATGTACCACATTTTCTACCCCTACTAGATAATTATATCATCGTGTGCATGTTGTTAATATTTGTTCCAGTGTATCTATATCATATTTTTACCTAATTTTGATTTTATAATCCTTCATGTAATTGTTTAAAACACCACTAAATGTCCCTTATTTTGAGGAGAGTGATATATGCAAGTAGAAAGATTGTCTCAAAAGAAAATATGTCCACCCATGTCGAATTATTCTAATGGCTTGCATTGTATAATATAAAATATAGATAGATAGATAGAGTTCGAGATAATCTCATTCAAATAGAGATAGATAGTTCGGATAGAGATAGTCTCATTCAGATAGAGATCTAGAGTTCATGAAGATATAATGCATTCATATTCATAAATAGCATAACCATTCCACATAGCATATTCTAGATCTAGATCTTAAAGAATCATGAATCAAATGATAAACATAATGAAATCAACCATGTAAGAACTAGTTACAATCATGTTTAACACCATTATTCACCTAATACACTCCATTATATTAAACACAGTAAATACAAAAGCTTCTTACAATAAATAGTATCATAAGTTTATGCACGCATCAGATCTGGCAGCATAACTCCACAATAGCTCATACACATTGTGTCTCTTTAACTACATAGATTAATACATATTTATAAGGGTGGGGACTTTCCCTTCACCGCTTAGCACTTCCCAAAATAGGTCGCATGCTAAAAATAGTCATGCACCTTTACAATAACATGCACACATGCAAGTGTGCTAATAATAGATCTCTTATAGTTAACTAGTAGTAGTAATCCTATTATTAACTCAACTCATGCATGGCACTTAGTAGATGCTCTTCCCAAAATAGCATTTGCATGTCGCGCAAGTCTCCATCCCATTGTGCTTCCATACGCTATCTCCAAAATAGCCTCATAACCATGAAAATGGCTAAGTCCCGAATCAATCTGTCTTTTGTGTGCATTTCCTTCCCTATCCTTTTGCACCTTCAAATATGCCTTGCTCCCATGTGCACAATATTTTGTGTTCCCTCTCCTTAGTGTCATATTCTATCTGCTCAACATTACCCCACACTAAACTACATTTCCATCCTAGAAATGGGGTTCCTCCTGATGTTCCCAAAGAATAAAGAATAAGAATGGAAAGAATGTAAAGAATTACTTTACAAAGAATGGACTTTTATTTTATAGCACCCTCTGCTTCAACTAGGAGGATCAACTCTGGATATTCTTCTTTAATCTCAGCCTCCAAGGCTTGCCAATCATCCAACACATTTCTAGGTCTTCTCTGGAACATCTGCAAGTGATGGATTCCAACTCATCCTGGGTTATCTCTCCCTTTTCATTTTGCAATACTAGGACAATGTTAGCCATAACAGACATCCTTCCCTCTAGAAGATCCATCTTTTGTGCTATGAGCTTTCCAAGCTCATCCAACCTCTCCTTATGCGGATGTTGTGTTGCTGCAAGGGCTTCACACTTTTTCTTTACTAATGCCAATCTCTCTGTGCACCTAAAGTCTCATCCTTCATTGCCTTTAGAACTTCATTATCTTCTAATATAGTTCTGATCTTGATCACTTGCTTTTGGAGCTGCACATATGTTCAAAGCTTGATTTGATTTCTTCAGCTCATCTTGTAAAGTTTGGAGCAATGCCTCGTAAGATGAAATATTTCTAACCATGGAGGCCCTTTCTCTCTCTCTCTTTTCTATTCAGGGTCCTTTGGCATTGGCATGTCAAATTGGTCCATCCTCAAGCACCAAATCAACTAATATACGCACATAATGCATAGTCAAAGGAAACTTTTCAGGTACCTTAGACTCTAAGTGCGGTCTTGCTTTCAGGACATAATCACCAATTTCTTCTACCATGTTGATGAAGGCTTCATTATTTTTCTATTCTAAGTCCTTCTCTCCTTTTAGATGCATTATTTCTATAGCTTTTTCCTTGTTATCTTCTTCTCATAGTACTCTAATAGTGGCAACCTTATCTATGTTCCTCCACGCCACTTCTATAGATACCTTAACCAAGGCATTTCTCACCTACTCATCAGACATGAGAGTGGGATTTATAGTCATGTGCCTACTCTATGGTTCCTTCTTCATTCTTCTTGACACACATGACTCCTCACATACATCAAAATCGGGCTCATCCATGTGAGTTTTCATGGACCAAGACAATTTGTTTCCTCACACGTGTAGTGGCCATGTCTGGTCCATCAACTCCCATCCATACAACCCCTTAAGGCCCATTGTGCTCTGGAAATGGGTGTGGAAAATTTTACTTGTGTCCTCAACATAGCCCATACTTGGCCCAACATACTCCCCACTGGTTCTCCTCATTCTTGGCCCCTTAGGAACTTGAGCACCAAGGTTTGGAGTTGGATCTTCATGTTTTGAGAAATATCATGCTCTATTTCTCTACCTCCTTCACACCTTCCTCTTCATCCTTCATATCCTCATCCTAGGTTCTTCCACATCTTCTAGGTTGTACAGGGGTTCCAGGTGTGCTCTCTATAGACTCCTCCACCTCCTCATTCAACTTTAGTTTTCTCTTCTTCCTCTTAGTTGTCTCTTTCTGAGGAGAGATTTGGTGATATCCTTATAGGTTGTGGGGTCCCACACCTTGGGTCCTTTTTCTTCTTCTAAATACCCTTTTAAAGCGGCGCTCTCCATGGACTACTTCCATATCCAAGTCTTTGTCTTCTTCTTGTACCTGAGGTGGAGTACCCACGTGCTCATTCTCTACTCTATCTATGGGCTTCCTTCAACTCTATGATCTAAGCCACCACTATCTTCATGTTCTTCATCCTCCTCATCTACCACTATAGTTTCGCATAGGCTTGTGGGGCTAGCACATTCTCCACTATATGTTTTCCTTTAGGTGGCCCTAGGGAGTGAACTCATTTTCTACATACTTTTTATTCTCCAGCTTAGGCTTAAGCTGAAGGTATACGAGTGTGGCTCCACTGTCCCCAATAGCCAAGCTTACTAGCTTCATACTTATGACATCTGAGATGAGCCTCTCAATATAGGCAAGTCCACCTGATACACATATGCCTTCCTTAGAGTGTGGTAGTCACAGTCTACCTTGTCTGCATTAAAGTTTAGGTGGCGCATCAATAAATCGGTGGACTGATGCCTGGAAGTAGCGCATTATGAAGGCATATGAAAAGTTTTCACCATGGGCTCCATGCCCCATCCTCATAGAAATCGTGTGATGCAGAAGTGTTGGTACACCATGAAACTATACTACCTTTCCCACCACCGAAGGTAGCTCCTTGGGAATGTACCACTCCTCCTCAAATGCCACGTGAAGTCGGTCATACCACATCTCTGCCCTCTGCTTAAATGGCCCACTCATTGATCCTTCACATAAATATTTTTCAAACCTCTCTCGCGAGGGACTTATTTTCCATGGGATACTCCTAGATCTTGTTCTTTGGCCCATCGGCACTCCAATTTCTACAAACACAAGGGAAAGGAGGATAGCGCCAAAACTTATCTTCTCTCCTGTGTGCACTTCCTCAATAATGGTGTCTGCAATGTAGCCTACTAGGTTGTAGACTACTCCCTGAGACATTTTCTTCACAACATGCAACCACATGGTATTCACCTGCGACCATCTCTCTTGATCATTCAACTTGGTTACTAGATGCACGACTTCCTGCACCACTAGGTACTTCTTCAATTTATCAATGTTCCATTCCATGTGGACCCTTAGTATACCCCAACTCCTTTCTTGTCTCTATGATTGCTACTTTATCAGTCAGATCACTAGCAAGGTCTACCCCTGTGCCCTTTAATCCTGTCAATGTCAAATCAGGGTTGTTGTGATTCTAACCCTTCATCTAGTGAAATAGAAGAAGTCCTCATGGACTCTTCTCATCAGCCATTGGTATAATGGTTCATACTTTCCAAAATACGAGAGCTCATACAACTGATAGACTCCTACCTGCTTTAAAATTTCTCCCAACATCATCATATACTGGCATATCCTCCACCATGCTTTGTTGGTCTTTGTATTCAACAATGCATCCAACTCTTTCTTGTTGTCAGATGTATGGTGGTTATAGTCACTTATTTTGCACCTGTGGATGTGGGAATCCCACTCTTTCTCGACTATCACACCTTCTGGTACTGCATCTCTAAAAATTACTCTCAAGAGCCATTTCAACTTCATCTTCTACCTTCTTCTTTCCTTTCATGCTTCTTTGCAGGTGCTTTCTTTGGTGCCATCATGAAAATCCCACCTTTTTATTGTAATGAGAAAACTCAAACCCTAGCTCAAATATGTGTGCCCTAGCTTGAAACCACATGCCCTAGCTTCTTTTCAACACCTCTTTCACTCAAACCCTTCACCAATGGGGACGCAAGCCTCTTCCATGCAATAATCCACTCTCCACATCTGGTTTCACACTCTCTGCACCTCAATATGACTCACTCATCTTGATCAATCACACTTAGCTCACTCAAATACTTGTGATCACAAAGGTAAAAATGAACCCACATCACATCCTTATATATAGATTTTCAAAAAGTTAGTGCATTTATTACTCCTTCACCAACCAACAATCCTCTCATTAATTGACCATTTTCACAATCTCCATGTGGTACATCTTCATGCCCCCAACTATAACCTTCTAGCATGCCTTCCTACCTTCTAGCTATAGAATTCTCTTCAGCACTTCCATGTGCCTGAGTACCTCACCACTATGCCTTCCCCTGGTAGTCTCCATGGCCACTGCTTACCTCATGTTATATTGTTCCCTCATTTATCTCCATCTACGGTCATCTTTTTAAAGAATCTCCTTTCTAACAACTCCTCTCCAAACTTGAATAACACTTATAGTAGTTTGTTCCTTTATGTGTACCTAGTTGTAAATAGCCACCCCACACCAATGGTATGTGTAGTCCTCTACATATAAAAATCTTCAAATGGTAATTAGCTTCCAACACACAAACAAATGCACTTATTACACAAAACACCAACTAAATTGACAAAGCATAGTGATGAAAGAAGGAAATACATTAAGGAAATACATAAATGAAAACCTAGTCTAAATGGAAACACTACCTTATTACAAACACCAAGAAGACTTATTTATAGTAGGGCTTCAGCCTACTCCCATTGAAGTAACTAGGTAACCATATTCCATCAAGTGTCTCTAACTGGAAAGCTCTTGATTCAAGTATGTGAGTGATAACATATGGTCCCAACCAATGCACTTTAAGCTTTCTTGGATGGCACAAAAACTTAGAGTCATAAAGAAGCACCATCTTGTCCCATCTCAAGATTTTTGTCCCTGATGTGCCTGATCATGCCATGCCTTCTACCTAGCCTTTTCCTACTTCTGACTCCAACGTGTTATTTCTCATCTCTCATCCAACTTTATCAACTTTTCAATTCTTTCTTCTAGGGCTTTCTCATCAGCTAGACCTCCAACGTGCACAATAATACATAAAGAAGGTAACATGAATTCCATAGGAAGAACTGCTTCTGCATCAAACACTAACTGAAATGGTGTGGCCTTGTTCAACCTCTTATATGTTGTTCTATATGCCCAAAGCATGAAAAAACTTTATCATCCCAATCTTTCCTTCCAACATCACAAATTTTTGTCAATGTCTAGCTCAAAATCTTGTTGAAGGCCTCAATAGTCCCATTTTCCTTGAGGATGATAGGGTGTAGTCTTATGGTGTGTAATCATAAATTCATCCAATAGTATCCTGATCATCTCATTCAAAAAGTGTGTACCCCTATCACTTGTCAAGCTCAACGGGCATCCATACCTTGTAAGAACATTTTCCCATAAGAACCTAGGCTATTGTAGTAGTTGTTATACAATCCTTGGTAGGTGTTTTTTTTGCCCACCTTGTAAGATAATCTATGTGCAAGTGATGATGTAGCGTGATCTAGTTCTACACGCATGGCTGGAAAATAGGACCCACAAAAGTCTATAGCCCATTTCTCAAATGGCTCTACACTAGGAATAGGTCTTAAAGGCATTTCATCTCTTTTCCTAGGTTTACCAATGCATTGACAATGATCACATGCCTTACAATATGCTTTACAATCTTTGTAGAGGGTCTCCCACCATAATCCAGTGAGTAGAATCTTGCGCACAGCAGTGGCATCACCTACATAGTGCCCACCTACAATACCACCATGAGCCTCTTCCATGATGTCCATGTGTGCTCATGCTCTAGTACACACCGGTGCAATACTTCATCTCGGCCTAACTTGTATAGGTCACCACTAATCAACATAAAAGGTGTCACATGAATTTTAAGTTGTTTCTTCTCTAAGGATTTCATTCCTTCGATGCCATACATGTACGTAAAAAGATAACAATATCCTCCAATTCTGAAGGCACAGCATTGTAACCTGTACAACTATGCATCCAAATTGTATCTTCAATTGTCTATGCATCCTCCCCGATTGAATTCTTGATAAGTGGTCTAGGCCAAAATTACTTTTCCTAGTTTTACCACAACTTGTGAAATCAAATTCTTGGAATAAGAGCACCCATCGACATATGCACCCTTGTAAAATGGGCTTGTTTACCAAGTATTTCAATGCCATGTGATTGGTGTAAAATATGAATGGTGTTGCTAGAAGGTATTGTCTGAATTTATGCAGTGCATAGATCATTGACAAGGCTTCACGCTCAGTAGTTGTATAATTCTACTCTGCATGAGTCAACTTTCTACTAGCAAAATAGATAGGATGATCTATAATACCTTCTCTAGGCTGAGCTAACACCACACCAATGGCCATGCCAGAGGCATCCACATGTACATGAAATGGTTGGTCCCATGAGGGAAAATGCAGAATAGGCGTTGTAGTAAGTCTCTCCTTCAATGTCTCAAATGCACGTTGTTGCGGTTCTCCCCAATAAAATGTCCCTTTTCCTTTTAGTAATTCTTCCAAGGGTGTGAAAACCTTAGCATATCCTTTGATAAATTTTCTATAATACCCAATGTGACCCAAGAATCCACGCACCTCACTCTGACTAGGTAGGCTCTTCCAAGCCTATAATAACTACAACCTTAGTTGGATCTACTAACAAACCTTCCTTGCAGATGATGTGCCCTAACAGAGTGCCAAAAGGTGTAGCAAAACACACTTCTTGATGTTCAAAGAGATGTTTAACTATCTACATCTTTCAAACATTAAGCAAAAATTGTCACAATGATCCTTAACAAGTCCATACACCATCCAATCATCCAAGTAAACTTGTAAGAAAATGTGAATAAAATCCTGAATGCTTGAACAACTATTCGTGAAAATACAACAGCACATTTTTTTAGACCAAAGGGCATCACAATATATGCAAAACTTCCCCATTCAGTGGTGAAAGTTTTTTTTTCTTGATCCTCCTGTGTAATCCTAACTAATGATACCCAAAGAATCCATCTATAAAAGAATAGATTTCACGCCCTGTACAACACCTTCTAATATCTCCTCTGTGAAAGGTGTAGGAAAGGGATCAATCACACATGCAACATTCAGTTCTCTGTAATCCACACAAATCCTAATCCACCATATTTCTTTATACTAATAACCATGGGGCTAACCCACTCCAATTCTTCTAGGGGCTTGATGATGCCAAACTTCAACATCTTGTCAATTTCTTCTTTAACTTTTACATGTAGTTAGGGTTCATCCTATAGGGTCTCTTCCTGACCGGCACACACCTTCCTTAAGCTTGATCTTCATTTCTCCTAATGACTCATGCACTCCTTTTAATTCATGGTAGCCCCTAGGAAATAAGTCCTAAAATCACGAGCAACTCAACTATCTTTTCCACTTCAGAGTCAGACCAATAATCTCCAATTATTGCCTCCTTAGGTTCAACATCCGTACCAATATTCACTTTCTTTTCCTCATAGGTTCATGATAGGCATGTGTGCGTTGTTATCCACACTATCCAAAACCTCATGTACCTACTGAATGATCTATATCCAGATTTTCTACTTCCTCATCATCCACTATGTAGACCATCTTTCCTTTTTCTTTCTCAAAGCAAGCACACTTAAGTAGCGTGGCATCTATCTCTGTCTTCTTCATCAAAGCATGCTCTTGATTCATTCTCATCAAATAACTCTGAATGAGTTCTTCCACCTTTTCACTTGTCTCCCATAGTTAAACACTTTATAACCCTTAATGCCTCTTCTACTAGAGGTTTAGTAGAGAAGTAGTCAAAAGTATGGACCATTCCTACAATCAAATCCTACCAATTTCCAATTTCTCTATGTAGCTCCACATATACATACCAAGCGCATGTGCAGCCTTGTAAAGTGGAATAAAGTTTGTGCACCCATATAAAGGTGGTAAAGCTTCCTGCCCTCTATCTAGAGCCTCTCACACTACTTGAACATGGTGTTGAATAGGTTGATTACCATGATAAGTGCATATTTGAGTAGGTGCATTGCTCCTAAAAAACCGAGTTGTTAGAGAAATCCTGACTTCATTCCATTCTACAAGATTATCCCTATGAACCACCCACCAACGCATTTGTTGTCCCAGCGTAGGGTATATGCTAACATATTTCTTCTTTCAAATTGGTCTATCCATTGTTCCTCCATGGCACGTAGGAATACCATAGGTCTCCTTCTCCAGTGTACCAAGGTACAGAGTTGTTACCTATCCTCCTAATGCAATGAGGTTTTTTTTCATGTAAATGTGCTCCTTACTTCACACCCAACCATCTCATAAGTACCATGAGCCCAATTATCACAAGAAATACTTGTAGTATCACTAATAGATTATGCATCTTCCCACTGAAGGATTCCTTCCTTAGATGGCTCGAGTACTTCTAGGTCCCGAATGGCGCGTACATAAATCCTATTCAGATCTTCCTCACTCAAAGGCTCAACATAGGGCACATATTTCCCATCTGTTAAAGGGATAAAATCTTTCCTCCTTGTTCTCAAAACTTATATATCCCTTGTTGAACCGAAGATCAACATTATTTGTGTAACACCAAGGGCACCCAAGCAGAGATGGGAAACTATCTTCTACTTCTGCAAGTGCTAAAACCTCAAAATCCCTAGTGAACTTGGCCCTTGTATATAGGTATGGATGCATCTTTTAAAACTTGATAGGAGTGGCCTTAGTTTGATTAGCCATAAATAGTACATTAGAAGATGGCTGCAATGAAGGTCTCCCCATCTATACCCATGCATCTAAAGTAAGCACATTTACCTTCATGTTTTGTCAATCAATATATTACTCAAGAGCCATCCATCGACAACAACATTCAAAGTGATCTCTTTCGTATAATCTAAGCTATGGGGGAAGATTTACATGCAGGATCTAACATCCATTCTCAATATTCACACGTGAGTGTTTCCCTTTAGCCAACTCCCTAGTAATGGAATGATATTCTCCTAGCACAACATTTTGCATACCTCCTTCAAGTCATCAATATCTACTAGACCATCTCTACTTGCCTTCTTCTTCTGTTCCATCTTCCATGATTGCTCCTTTAAACATTGTATTTCCCCTTGAAGGTCTCTGAGTACTTCCATGGTCTCTTGATAAACCTCCTTCTGGTGCACAGGATCCGGATACCTTGCATGCAAAATGTCCTCCTTAGTGATGGTAGGATTTTTGTAATGCTTCTCTAGTGCACACAGCTTCAACGCACATGTGTAGTGATCTTCATAGGTAATACCTCAGGTTCCAGTGCCAACTTTGGCATCCACTTGATTTTCCACAACACGTTGTATCCTAACCATCCATGTGCCTTTTTTCTCTATTTGTATGCTTGCTTGCTAAGATGCTCATATAGATCCAGCATTCCTCATAGCTATGATTCTTCCCACATAAAAGAACATGTAATATTCTAGAGGACATTCACACTATAGTGGTCAGTGATCCACATGTAAAGCATGTTCCATGAGGGAAATCACTTTGTCGCCACCACCATGGCCTCAACCTCTGAATCCACCATGGTATCCTCGACCTCTACCACATCCTCCTTCATAGTGCCCCCTCATTCCGATCATAGTGCACTTGATTGTGATTTTGATCCTGATGCTCACCTTTACCCTTAGAGTTATCTGATATTCATGTCTATCACACACCAATATCTATAACATCATGGATCTACCAATCAACCTATAGTCTTTTGTATCATGAGTCATGGACTGGAAAATATTACAATAACAGATACATTCTTCCTTATCATGCATTGTAATAATGGGCAATGGCTGGTGTCATGGTTCAAGTGACATATCTCACAATAGTCTAGCAATAATGAATGTATTGTTCTATGGGGACAACTATCTTTGGTGTGTCCTTCCACTTCACAATCTGTACACCAAATCCTCCAGTGTGTCTCATGTGCCAAATTCACCGATAGTTTCTCCAACTACTTTTCCATAGCTGCAATTTGTGCTTCCAAGAATGGGCTGACTCCAGTGTCTATACTCCCAACTTCCTCAATGCATAAAAGATACTTCAAGTGCTTTCATGTGGATCAATGTATGTGTCTTATGTGATGACAGCACCCTTCTAAAAGGTGTGATCAGACCACCAATAAACCATTGTGCATGTTGGCTTGCATGAATATCATAAGAAAGCTTAGATAAAAGTGTTTTGAAATGGGCATCATACTCCCGACACTCTCAGTAGTGCCTTGTTTAATATCCTTGAGCGCTTATACTCTTCTGCTCAAATTCAGGGATATATAACTCTTTAAGGAATGCATCTTTGAATGTTGCATAATCTACGCAAGTTTGATCAGGGTCAAAATTCCTATACCAACTATGTGTGTGTCCCTATAATGTAGTTACAAATTGACTTGCCTTATGCTCAAAAGTCATGATTCCTTTTACACGCCACAATATCTCACACATGTGCACATGTTCAACAACATCTTCTATGCCCCTATACTCTGGAAGATGAAGAGACATCTCCATGTAAATATTATGGGGTTGGTGGGACCCTTCCCACCTGATCTAGAACCTCTCATGTGTTACCTCTACCTCTAGAACCACCAGATCCACCAAAACTAGAGCCACCTATACCCCCTGATCCTCCACCTATAGCCAAAAGTGGACCAAAGATGTACTTCCCATGTGTCCCAACAATAGTACTGTATTAAACTCCTATAGTCTGCATGGTGGTACTACTCCCATAAGTGAGCCCCAAATTTGTGCATGCTTGAATTCTATGTGATGATGTGCCTGAGAAGGTACCTCTAAACAACAACAAAGATGTTTTCCCTACCATAGATGTACTTGCTATGTGACTTACTCCTTTTCTTCCTACTTCCCAAATTAGCTTGATGACTATTAGATGTACTAGATACTAGAAAACCAAGTGCACAAGGGCTAGGTTTCCAGGTAGATTCAGATGTGTGCTTGCGGCCCAGGTCGTCTCTACTGCACACTCTGTGTGAGGCCGAGGAGGGTTCCCTATCATGCTTGCCCAAATGGGGGAGTTCTTGATGCTCTAGCTCCATGCCTTCTACGTGAGCTCCAAATCCTTCATGAGCCATCTCTCTCCTCATGCCATCCACTCTATAATGTCACGTTGTTTCTCTATCTCCCTCTCATGCCTCATTGTACTTAAGCCACCTTTCTTCTCTCTGCCTCTCTACCGCTAGGTCTGCCATCTTTCACCAAACCTATTCCTTCCCCCACGTGGTGGGGTTTAGCTAGCCATCAAATTTTTCTCTAAGTTTAGGGTTACCATCAAGATCTTGATCACCAGTGGAATGCCTTGCAAGTAAGTTCCCCTAGGATACCATAAAAATTGAACTTCAGCTACCTTTGGCAAGAATAAGTGGAAATTGAGTACTCCATAATATAGTTGTTCAAAACACCATGAACCAAGTATCCACAACGCGTGTCCAAATCAGATCAACATCATAAAGGGCTTGAAATTCTTCCTACATCCAGACAAGTGTGTGATACCTCTAATTCCATTTAGATGCATAAAAAACCAGCCACTCATACAGTTCTACTTGGGAAAATAGCAAAAAAGAAGCTCTCATACAAATAGTCATACAGATTTTTTCCACCCACGCACATGCATGTGTCAAACTCAGATCCAGTGTTGAACCTCCATGTGTACTCTTCTTCCAGATATTTTATCCACTCCTCAACACTTGCTAGGGTCAATCGGTATGTCTTCATCATGAACCATCCTAAAAAAAACTAAAAAAGAGGTCCCGAAAATGGAACCAATGATGCAACCTAGAATTTACCACGAATAACCTAGGCACATTGGCACATCACCCAGCCTGAGCTGAGTGCTCACCCAAAGTGCACAAAGGTACCAGGCCCTCCTTAGAGTTTTTTGTGCAGGATGTGAACATGATGAAGATATAATGCATTCAGATCCATAAATAGCATAAACATTCCACAGAGCATATTCCAAATCTAGATCTTAAAGAATCATGAATCAAATGATAAACATAATGAAATCAACCATGTAAGAACCAGTTATAGTCATGTTTAACACCATTATTCACCCAATACACTCCATTATATTAAACACAATAAATATATAAGCTTCTTACAATAAATAGTAACATAAGTTTATGCACGCATCGATCTAGTAGCATAACTCCACAATAGCTCATACACAATGTGTCTCTAAACTACACAGATTAATACATATTTATAAGGGTGGGGACTTTCCCTTCACCACTTACGCACTTCCCAAAATAGGTCACATGCTGAAAATAGTCATGCACCTTTACAATAACATGCACACATGCAAGTGTGCTAATAATAGATCTCTTATAGTTATCTAGTAGTAGTAATCATATTATTAACTCAAACTCATGTAAATCACTTAGTAGATGCTCTTCCCAAAATAGCATTTTTGTGCAACACAAGTCTCCATCCCATTGTGTTCTCCATACATTATCTCCAAAAATAGCCTGTAACCATGAAAATGGCTAAGTCCCAAATCAAGTCTCCATCCCATACATGCATGTATTGAATATTTTGTGTGCTTCTCCTTAATGTCATATCTGTCTACTCAACACGTAATCAAGTGATGCCAAGTAGGTTGTGCAATAGTGACCATGGAACACAAGAAAATTGAAACATGCAACAATCAATATAGTAATCAAGTAATCCAAGAGGCCAATAAGTATACATGTATGTAATCATGAAATGTTACTATTAGTTCAAAATCACACCCCCAAATGAGTTTTGGATATGCTTTTCTAAGGCGGGGTCATTTGGTGTGATTTGCATAACATTAGATCATTCCCAAGTGTGGGACTTGTAAATGGGAATGATCCTCCGAGAAAGGTTGGTTCCTCTTCCTAATTCTAGCATTAAACTACTTCTAAGAAAGGAAATGTGACTATCTACTCCTAATCTAACAATTCCAAGGGACCAAGGAGAGAGAGAGCATGAAAATAAAGAAATCCTACACTCTACGAGAGGTGATAGCACCGAGAAAAGGGAACTACGATCACAAAACCAACTGCCCTGAAATACAGAGAGAGTGAGCAATGGAGACGATGGACGGATGCATCACGGACTAAGGATAAAGTTTGCACTGAACACCATTTAAAACCCCTTAAACACAAATCCCAAAACCTGTAATGGACATCAGAGATATGCACAATATACCCTACAATGGTGAGAGGCGAGAAGAGACAACAAAATGAGCAAAGGATGGACAAAATGCATCATGAAAACAAATTTTATTGCTCTAGGAGTTCACACAGTACACCATTAATGGGCAAGAGGAAAGAAAATGCCATTACAAAGCCAAGGGAGGAGACTTAAACTCCACATTCGACCCTAGAGAAGAAAGAGAGAGGGGGCAGGGAAGAAGAATGAACAACCCTTTACAATGAATCATGCCCCTGTATTTATAGATTTGATTGGAGAGAAGAAAGAGAGAGGGAAATGGGAAAAGTGGGTTGAAGCTCAACCAATGTTGTTAATGCTTCTAATAAAATATGCCCCAAATTCATCTTTACTGCATGATTCCTTGATTTAGTGCCTTGAAAGAAGAGGAAATGACAGAAATAGATCAAATCCGATCTAGTTGTTGAGACAGATGGATCCTGCATTGAAGGCCCAAAGACGTTTCCTCCATTTTCCTTTACCTAACCTCCTCAAAAATTAAATTCTCAGACCTCCATGGCGTAGGTGAGGCCAAGATCTTTCCAATGGTGTCAGATTTACAATATTTCGAGCCCTGAGTGGAAAGATATGCCCCTTCAAAGTTTGTACAGGAGGGCAGGAAAAAAACTTGAAAAATGGGTCCCCTTTTGATAATGTGGGACACGTGGCAACTAGATTAGGGAAAAATCAGGTTTGCGGGTTCAGAATTTATCTTTTCCCCTTTTTCCATGAGAATAAAAAAATCTAGAAAACTCCCACGCCCCATTGCTCCGCTTGGACACGTGGCACCCTTTTGTTGGTTGGGGAGGTGCGCTCCAATCTTTTCCTTTGTGCAATTTTGTCAAAGGAAAATTTCACCTTTTCCTCTGACTCCTCGCTTTGGTTTGACTCGGGCTCAAACGCTGACTTTTTCCTCTTGACAGAGTCACGGCCCATTTTGTAACTTTTACACCCTTTAGGGTAAGGGGAAAAAACTAACCTTTTCCCCGATAAACCGCTTTGACCTGGGACACGTGGCAACACCGCACTTGTTTGAAAACCCTTTATCTATTCAATCCTTGAATCAGCACCATTTTTCCCTTCTTGCTCCTAGCCTCTCTGCGGCACTACCCCTTCTTCTCGACCTATGATTCCATTTTTGAATCTACACCAAGCTTTTAAAATATATTTTAGACACGACACGACTTGACATAGTCGTTTCTTCTCTTTCTTCTCACACAGGGTCATGACCGATCCAATATTTTTCCTGGGGGGGTGAAATATGGATAATAGTTACAAGTGCACACCAATAATATAGCATTCGAGTGAGATATCATGTAAATAAGTGATAAATAAACAAAATAAAGTATAATGTGTAGAGGAAAATAATTGTCCAAGTACACAAGAAATGGCATAGGTGTTTTTAAAAAGACAATATGAATCTAAAAACACGAGACATAAGAGTGTGTCACACACAAGTACATATGAGCAATATTCTATAATATCCAAAAATAAGGGACATTGTAGTGTCACATGTACATATCAAAGGAACATATGTTACTACAAGAGATAAAAACATGAGAAACCAAACAAGATATGCAATCAAGTGAGTATATTATTCATTAACAAGAAAGTGATAAGCAAGTGAACATAGATCTAGATAAGAAATAGTTGCACAATGCACATGGATCAGACATATTCATCTAAAAATTATATAACTCATACAATAAAAGTAGTCATCAATAATGAGGAAGTGATAAGTATTTGTAACTAACAATGTCACATGAAAAAGCATACGAGATTCCCTAATAGACTTCAATCAATTGGGAATGGTCCAGACAACATCATCATCGTGAATCACTATGTGTATATCCTACATCAAGTTTGACATACCTTTTGAAACAATGAATGTAAATAGTATAAAATAATGTTATCTATTGCATTGATATGAAAAATAACATGTATAAAGTGTAATGCTAATGTATCTAGTCATATGCCATGTCCTACTTTTTTATTGTTTGAAATATTGGAATTGTTTTTAATTATAAATATGTTATACAAAAGTGAGTGAGATGGATAAAATAGAAATTTATTCATCCGCATTAAGATCAAAGCTGGTAGGAAGGTAACCAAATGCAAAAGCGAAGATCCAAAAATAGGACATGGATGGAAAAATTAAAAAAAAGTAAGATAGAGTCCCCAAGTTGAAATGTGCATGAAATAAGCACCATATTGGTAATAATGGGTCTATGAAACACATTGGATGTATGGAGAGAAAAGGAAAGAGAAGATTTGTTCTTGAAAAATTCTAGTGAAAATGGTAATTAGAACAAACAGTGAGTAGTGGTGTGTAGTGCATAAATCCGAGGGTATGAAACATAGGTAAAATAATTAAAAGTAATAACATAACATGGAGGAATCTTGTACTATGGAACATGTGGGAGAATAATATTAGTGGGATATTAGGAGGATCCATGGTAATAGAATTAGTATGAGTAAGTGATGGTGATATAAACATATCCTTATTGGGAGGGTGAGGTGGTCATTTAAAGGAAACAAAAATATATAGGAAGCTTAAGGCATGAGTCAAAGGAAATAGCTTAAGGCATGAATCAAAGGAAAAAGGAATGAATGGATTAGCATAAATTTTAGGGGTAGACATATGAACAGAGAAATAATGTAGGGGCATGGTCAACACTCATAAAAATTATATGCACTAGGAGGCACAAGGTGTTAGCTAGCATGAGGATCAACAGTGGGATAAATCTCAAATGCAATAACATGCCATAACTTATAGAATTTTTAAGTATCATGGACAATACACTGATGATAGTCATAATCGGTATGTAGATTGAATGATTCAATGGGATTATTTCTTGGGTAAATCCAAATAGGTGAAGGAAGATAAATGAGGTTATCATCTAGAAAAAAATAGAGAAACTATCGTATGGAGGTGGGAAATGTTTGAAATTCTCTTGAGGGACACGTGAAGTTGGTATATGTGTACAATAAACATGATGATAACTAAGGCCATGCCTAACGAAAGATGAATTTGCACTAGGATGCTCAATATTCCCATGAGGCAATGAAGTATGGTCCTCATAAGGGATATATATGCTAGATACACAAATGATAAGAGGAGGATCGTGAGGAATATATACTCTAGATGCAATAATGCTAGGCGATGAATCATGAGGAATATATACCTTCTAGATACACCAAGGATATGAGATGAATACGTATAAATAAATCCTTTAGAAAATTAATGATAAAAAGACATATGAGGGATAGATCCTCTAGATGCACTAATTATAGGAGGATACTCTCGAGGAATATATTCATTATATGCACTAATGAAAAGAGGAGACTCGCAAGGATAGATCTTATAGATACACCAATTACATGAAGAGAAACACAAGGGATAGATTCTCTGTATACACTAAAGATAGGAGGAGAATCATGAGAAATAAATCCTCTAGGTGCACCAATCATGAGGAGATTTGTGAGGGATAGATCACATATGTGTAATAATTATAGGAGAGGCTTACGAGGGATAGATCCATTAGATGCACTAATGATAGGATTGTAGTCACTAAAATATGCACTTATTACTATTAAATTATGTCTCTAGTATGTTGTTATATACATGATTTCTAAGTTTGGAGACTAGCCATTGGTGACACCTCTTTGGTCCTTTCCTTTCTTTGTTTGGCGTTACTTAAGTGTGGCTTTTGATTCACATCTTTTTGGTCAAGTCACATGGATCCATGTTCCTATCTTTTACTTTGTTTTTATTTTATTGTTGTAGAATAGTACTAGCCGACAGGATGGTAGTGCACTCGGCTCTAATGTCCTTTTAGGTGCTTCTATCCTATTTTCTTGTTTTTCTCTTTTGTTAGTTTGTTTGGATTTGGGTATTTTCTTATCTTCTTTTCATGACCTAGGTCATATTTTAGTGTCACTATGTTCCAAAATTCAAAAAAATAATTAATCTATAAACAAAACCTACTATTTATTATAAGGGGAAATTAGGCTATCATTTTCTATATCTACCACATACAAAGAGCAACACAAGGGACTACATTTTGGGCTGCATTATTCACTACATAGGGCGGAGTTATTCTAAACTCTATATCAAAAATTCTTACATTGGGAAAAAGCATTTGTGGCCCATTATTCTTAATACGTATAATACTAGGGAATCCTAGCTTAAGGGACATGATTTCAATCACACATGACACGTACTACATGGAGTTTGAAATGTATTGCAACGCTTGGCAATAAGATCACATCTCGGGTGACTTTGTGGGGGTAATTCTGACTCTCTCATTTACATTTTTAATTCAGTATAATGTCTGTTTGACGCTTGTGATGGTAGCTAGGGTTTGTTTTGAAGGTATATGTGTGATAGAGAATGATTGCAGTGAATATGACATAACCTAAAGTGAGCTAACATAAACAAAAAGAGACATAGAAAGATCCATATCCAGATCTCGTCCTCTGACAAACACTAGCACCTAGAACAAATGTCAATGCCTAGGTGGTCATGTCCTCTCCTAGGAATTCACATTCCCGAGATCATCACATGTCAGTTTCATAATTATATATTATATATCCTAGAATACACTTGTTCAAAGCATTTACCTACCTAGAATCATTCCATACCTATGGTGATAAGCTAATCCATTCTCAAAACCCCATTTACCACTTGTGTTAGTATTTGATTTGTTTGATATTTCCTATTTAATCCTATATTTATTTAATCAATAGTGTCTTTATCTTAGATTTAATTTTATTAAATCATTTGGTGAACCTATTTATTGATTGAACCCTAACTATCTCTAGGCTCCTCTCTTTTTTATATTCTTCATTGCCTACCAAAATATGTTGTGAACACGTCAATCTATGTCTAGTTCTCCTAAGTATGAGTACATCCCTATGACTGGTGCTCAACCTTATTTCACCAATACTTCACATAAGGCTGCTTTTTATTGTAAGTCTCATATTACCCCTATTAAAAATCTGGTCATAACTCATGTGTTTACCAAGCTTTATAACCTTGACCTTGATGTTGTATTATTATCCTGTAAAGGCCAGGTATTAATTTTGATCGTGAGTCTATTTATAATAATGAGACATGTATTTAAGATATAGTTAATGTTTCAAGTGAAAATCCTTTCTAATGACACTTATTTTTCTCTTTAATCTCTTGATTTTGTCAATTCCATCATTTATGGACCTAGCCTTCCCCTTCTTCTCTTCCCCTTACATATGCACAAATCCTTAGGACTAGTCATGTTGTGGTTGATCTTTCTATTTCAGATCCTTCTCCATCCCCTCCACCTTATACTTGTCCATTGACCATTGTGCCTCAAGAGACTTATATTTCTTCTTCTCTTGCATGCATGGCTCCTTCTATTGTTTGTGCTCCTATTGCTGATGTTCCTATTATTTCTCATAATGTGTTACAATCTGATTTTAGTCATGATGCATGTATTACTACTCTTGATGTTTCTAAATATAATGTACTAAATAA